>JAPMAC010000209.1:17200000-17800000 GCA_028671895.1 Oenanthe sinensis
TCTATTATTAATGTTCTATATAGGTTGCTACAAACTACTAACCATGGTTGTCACGTCAGTATGTCAAGTTGAGTCAAAGGGAGGTCAAGCTCGTCGACTAGTCAACAACTAGTCGATAAAATAATAATAATAAATTAAATGATATATATCTTATATATGTGGTTTCTCGCAACAAAAGTCCAACGTTCCATATATATATGTATATAAATTAAGAACATCTCTCTCTCTTTTTTTTTATTCCATATGCATACATGTATATACGCTGACTATACATTCCAGATATACATCCGACTTTTCAACAATTCACAAATCAACATCCTCTCAACCTGACTAGTCGAGCACCGTGAGAACAATGCTACTAACTACTTGAAGTAGTCTGTTTAGAATGATGTTATCTGCTTTGTAGTTGTGTAATATCTTTTATGTTGTCATCGTTGTATATAATTAATTAATAGTTGCCTTGTGTGCTTCTATTTGATAAAGCATGCGCTTCACTTTTCACTCTGCGCTTATCCTCTGTCCACCTTATTACCCTTTGCGTTTCTAACTGGAGGTAACACTTTACCAAATGTTCACTACAAGCATAATGAGGTCATAGGAATTTGTCGTGTCACTTTGTCAAACTCGTAAAAAACAGGAAAAAGGAGGCATAATTGTGTCTGGTATTAAAATAAAACTCTTACCGAATAATCTATATGCTTGTGTTCCCAACGTCATAATAATAAACATTAATGGTGGCCAATTACTTTTGGGTAGATGTCCAATTGTATGAAGGTTGAAAACCCTACTGCTTGTTGTATTAGATTGCTTGTGACATAATGCTTTGCAGGCATATATCAAATTTTTTGGCTGTTTGTCGGACTTGTCTGAGAATTGGTAAATTAGTTTTGAAATAAGATGATAGATGTGTATCAACTTGACTGGACTCTTTATGTTTCAGGTAAAGGATGTTATGAAAAAGCAAGATGAACTTCCAGTCTGCAAGGAAGGTGATTTAATAATGGATCAGCTGGTAGAGCTAAGTAGCAAAGGATGCGGGTGCCTTCTTGTCATTACCAATGAATACAACCTGATTGGCACATTTACGGATGGTGATTTGAGGCGGACACTAAAAGCTAGTAAGGAGGCGATTTTTAAAATGTCAGTGGGAGAGATGTGCAATAGGTAATTATTCCCTCTCTTTCATGTATAGTATTATATCTCAGAGTATATGTTGGCTCTTAATACATTCTAAGTTCGAACGCTAAGTATGTGCTTTGCCATTAATCCGAGTGGCATCTACAGATATGGCTATGCTTTTCTTTTCCCAATATTGTTGTATCTCTTATTCTCAATGAAAATATTGCATTATTCTCATTTGTTGATGACATTTATCCAGATTAATCGAGGCTGGCTGAAAATTTTAACTTACAAGTATGCACAACTTTAGAAAAAAAAAAGGAAATTTATTAAAATAAAGATACTAAACGTATAATTTTAAGAAAAATAATTATGAATAGATAATATTATGAACGTAGAATTTAAATGGGATGAAATATTTGGCAAATTGTATAAATTGCAAAAGAAATATAATAGAAATATTTGAAAATTGGTACGGTAGATGGGAAAAAACATGAAATGAAAGGAATGAGAAGGGGACAATGCGTGCTTTTTGAAAAGAATTTATGTGGTTCATTATATGACCTTTGGTCTAGTCCATTATGTTTTTTCTATCTATTCATAACACGTGTAAATGTTTTTTTATACTATTATTTAAAGAGTTGCATTCATTTGTACTTCTCAGCAGTGCCATTTTTAAAACTTTAAGACTAAGAATCAGTCCTGCCTGTTTACATTTATAAATTGTTTGGATCTCAGGAACCCAAGGACGATTGGGCCTGACGTCATGGCAGTTGAGGCTATGCAGAAGATGGAGGCTCCACCGTCTCCAGTTCAATTCCTGCCTGTCATTAATCAGCAGAACATCCTCATTGGTATCGTTACACTGCATGGATTGGTCTCAGCTGGCTTGTAAATATTGTACGCCTTATTTTTTCGTATCATTTTATTGATGACCTGCTTTCTAAATTTAACATATCCTGTTGACATTTGTGAGGCTGTCATTATTCTTCTAATTATTTATAAATAGCTAATTAAAATTAAAGGCTTCTTGTACTTGTGAAGACTTTCTTTGTACAATGCCAAAAATGTAATAACTTTATAATCAATACAAATCTGGAAGACCACCTCTTGATCATAGATTATTTATTGATATTCTAGAAGCGATCACTATTTATTAGTTTGTTGCTACAACTTACAAGTTGCAACAAATCCTTTTAACTTCAACATTGTCTTGGTTCTTGATTCTTGAATCAATTTAGAATATGTAGTAGGCTTCCAGCTGCACTTTCTATTGCAAATGGTTTGTTATAGGATGTCTTCCATTTATATAATCAGATGATGGTACTAACCTGCTCAGCAAGTATATTTTTCAATTTCGTTGCCACCTACAATGGATCAGTACTTGTACTCTCTCTAAGAAAATTAAAATCTATACAATTTCCTCCATTAATTTTTAGTCTGCTGTAATTTCTCATTGATTTGGAGATGGGATTTGGGTTGGTAAATTGGGAGCCTGGGTAGGGGTGTCTTTGCCCTTTTAGTTTCGAGAAGAGAAATCTTGTTGATGCTGCATAACTAGATCCATATGTAATTTTGGTGGAGCAAGGTCAGGTGATTCACTGATTCGACAAGGTGTGCACAATCACAAGCACACAACAAATATTCGTATGAAAGCTGAAAATTGCATAGTTTTCAGAATTTTTGCGATCTTTGATTGTAATTGATTTTGCGAAGCAGTTGTATGTTTTAGTTGTATCTTCATATCTTAGTTTTTTTTTGATACAGAATAACTCAACAAAATTAATTGTATCGAAATACAATATTTTGGATGAGGTTTCATTCATTTAAGAGTTACAAAAATATGTTGTTTCCGGTCATTTACATGATAAAAACTTAATAAATATTATCTGGGCTCCGCGGGTTGTAGTCTACCCAATCACCCATGTAATGCTGCCAAAAGCCTTATAAATGTCCAAACATTCAAACATCACTTCTCCCTCACTCCTAACTAACCTCCTTTCTAGTCTATTCTACTGACATCCTCCATATAATTTATGTCAATATACATTTCGAAAATCAGATAGACATTGATAAACAAATATGGAAAATTGTACGAAAGAAAATGAGCAGCAGCCGCCGCCACCGTCCACAGCCATGCAAGTCCAAGCACCACCTCAAATATTACCAACACCAACATGGAAATTAATCCTCATAGCTTCCATAGCTGCCGGAGTTCAGTTCGGGTGGGCCCTACAGCTCTCCTTGCTCACCCCATACGTTCAGCTCCTCGGCATCCCCCACAAATGGGCCGCTTACATCTGGCTTTGCGGCCCGATTTCAGGGATGTTTGTTCAACCCATCGTCGGTTACTACAGCGACCGTTGTCAATGTTCCTTTGGCCGTAGGCGCCCATTCATCGCCTCCGGTGCTACCTGCGTTGCCATCTCTGTCATCCTCATAGGCTTCGCAGCCGATATAGGATACAAAGCCGGTGATGATATGTCAAAAAAGCTCAAAACTCGAGCTGTAGTTGTGTTTGTCACAGGATTTTGGGTCCTAGACATTGCTAATAATATGTTACAAGGCCCCTGTAGGGCCTTTCTCGCTGATTTATGTATCAATAATACGAGAAGAATGCGTTCAGCGAACGCATTCTTCTCGTTCTTTATGGCAGTAGGAAACGTCTTAGGTTACGCGGCAGGGTCATACCATGACCTTTACAAGCTCTTTCCATTCTCAAAAACACATGCATGTGATATCTACTGCGCAAACCTAAAGACATGTTTTATATTCTCCATCGCTTTGCTAATATCCATAACAGCTCTTGCCCTAACCCTCGTTACCGAAAAACAATGGATTAAACCCGAGCATACCGAGGAAGACCCGCCTTCGGTGTTTAGAGAATTATTCGGTGCTTTCAAGGACTTGCCTAAACCTATGATAATCTTACTTTTGGTGACATGTCTTAACTGGATTGCATGGTTCCCTTTTATACTATTTGATACTGACTGGATGGGTAGGGAAATCTACGGAGGGGATGCACATAAAGGAAAACTATATGACCAAGGTGTGCGAGCTGGTTCATTGGGATTACTTCTTAACTCGGTTGTTTTAGGCCTCACTTCACTTGCCGTTGAGTATCTTGTTGGTGGTGTTAAGATTTTGTGGGGTGTGGTTAATTTTGTGTTGTCGATAGGGTTGTTTATGACTGTGGTGGTGTCTAAAGTGGCGGAGCATCAACGGAGGTACGACGGTAATGGTCAGCTTCTACCACCGTCTACCGGAGTTAAGGCCGGAGCTTTGTCGCTTTTCTCAATATTAGGTGTTCCTCTATCGGTAAGTAACATTTCATTTTAACTCTTTAAAGTTAATTTGTTCTCTCTCTTTGTTTTTTACATAATTATTCCATCTGTGTCATAAAATTTGTTTAATTTATTTTTTTAAAATTAAATTAATTAATTTTGATCAATAAATAAAATTTATTATATAACTATATTACTCCCATGCCACCCAAACTTCTCATCGGGGGTTCCGGTCGGAATTCTTAATTTCCATATCAACCCCTACTATATATTTTATTTGTCACATTTTTATCGGGATTTCGCGCGAAAAATTATTTTAATTCTCTTCCCGCATCATCGGACATTTTATTTCCCCGTCTCATGTAAACCGTCCCACTTTATAATATATATATTTAGTAATTTTGAAAATATGTACATTTCAGTGAATAATAGGTATCATGTAAAATTAATATGCATGTAAAAGTATTTGAAAATAAAATAAAAAATATACATGTAAAATACACTCTTATTAAATTATTATGCATTAAAAAAACTTTATAAATAGCATCAATTAAACATAAATATATGACTCCCACCCATTTGTTTAAATTTGAATTGGGCACATAAGTTAAAGAAATATATAAAGTAGTGGTAAAAAAGTAAAAAAAACAAGTGAATTAGGGAGATTAATTAATATTTAATGTATAAAGTGAGTAGAGCGGAATAAATTAGATGATGTAATTAAATATTTATATTATCAAAATTTTACTATTCTTAGAAATTTTAGATATATAAAAAATTAGAAAGGACACCCAAATAAGAAAAATGTAAAAAAAATGAAAGAGACACAGGGAACATATTTTTGAAAATAATATCATAATAAATTTTTGATTATTCTATTTTAGAAATCGATTTGTAGATTTATAAAATTATTAATTAATATTTTTAATTGTTAGTTAAAATAAGTTCAATTTCACTAAAAAAAATTAAATTGAAACAAAATTTACGGTAAGAGGAGAATATTTATGATTGGTTTTAAAGGTCAAAATAGTAATTAATTTTAATGTTTAAAATAATCGTACTTGGATTGGATGGTTATTAAAATTGGATTAAAGTGTCTCAATTTTACAATTGTAAAATAAGAAATGTATTTTCTTAATATATTTAAAATTTATTCTTATTTCTATTACAATAAATTGTAATTTCACAATTCAAAAGACACCTAAATATTTTCCCTTATCTAATGTTTTTTCCTTATCTATAACTTAATCACGACTTACGTCATTTTGGAGGTTTCCAATGTTTACTTCAATAGGCTGACATGATTATCTCACCGAAAAAATAAATATTGCTTACACATCATGCAAAACTATAAAAATACAAGCTTAGTAATTGCCCCCCTAACTGTTTACCAAATTTTGTATTCCGATTGTATAAATTTGAGTTATCAATAAATGTCCATATTATTGAACGGTAGCCTTTTTACGAAAGGAATTTACGGAATATCTATATTACTCCATCCCTAATTGGTTGTATTTTTTTTTTTGGAATGGAGTTATATTTTTTTAAAATTTTTATGCATATTAATAAAATTTAAATTTTATTCTTATTTTCCATCCATACCAATAATAATTAATGGGTTAAGTTTATAAGTATAATGTAAAAGTCAACATTGAAAATCACAAATAAATAAGGATATTAGTGAAAAAATGACCATAATTTTGTATTGATTAAAGAGATGAACAATTAAAATAACACAAAATAGTTTTCCAAAGGAGACAACTTAGTTGTAGTTTGGTTCGCGGAGTAGTACAAGGTTGGAATAAAGAATTGAGTTAAGAAGGTATGAGTTTGATGTATCATTTTTGATATCATGTGTTTGGTTGAGTGTTGAAATGAATATATTTGATTTAATAAATTTTGAGTTATTAATTATAATTAATTTAAAATATTATTTAATTTATTATTTTAATGTATTTTTATGTCATTAATTTATTTCATATTAATTATTTACATTTAATTGTTTAAATAGAGATGGAAATAATAAAAATAAAATGATTTCTTGTACACCTCTCCCATACCCGTATTCTCCATTAATATTAAAAACTCATATTTTATGGGTTTTAAATATGAATTTTAAGTTATCCTTTTTTTCCAACCAAACATTGGGTTTAAAAGGAACGAAATCCATCGTATAAATTTAATTAACCACCCAGTTCTCACGTTACGATATGGTCCTAACTTCTAACTCCTCAAGTACTTTGATAGAACCCACATCTCGTACGTATATTTATATCATTTTCACTTTCTAGACTGCAACTATTAAAATATACTCTATCGGTCTCAAAAAATATTTTTAATTTTTGTTAGTCAAATTGATCAATTTTTGATTAAATATTATAAATAATATATATTTAAATAAAAATTAAAAATTATATCGTTAGAAAATATGTCAAATAAACTTTAAAATATGTTTTCCAACTATATAGTTGGAGTAAGGCACTACCACAACTTATTGTGATAGTGTGGTTGTCGTGGTCATCTTATTCTAAGTATAAATTTAAAAAAATGATAAATATTGAAAAAAGAAGTATTAAAAAACATAATAATAATAGTAAATATACTACTTTTATTTCAATTAATACAACTAAAATTATAATATTACATTCATACGTGATATCAAATATAAAATAAAATATTATTTAGAGAATAAAAATAAATATAAATTAGAAAAATAACATATTAAATGTAAATAATAAAATATGTAAGGCGAGCTTGCGTGCTACGGATGGCCGCGTCAAATATGTATAATTAAAAATATAATAACATATTTAAATATAAGAAAATATATTAAATAAATATTATTTTTATATAATATAAAATAAAAAAAATAATAAATTATATATATTAAGTAAAATTATAATAATTATTAAAAAAGTAAGAATAAGTAATATGTAAAATTGAAAATTTTGAAAATTTATAAAACAAATTATTAAAAATTCTGTGCATAGCACGAATGTTAAACTAGTATATATAATAAGAGGACAAAAGGATGTTGTATGAGTCATTTTATTCAAAAAAAGTCATAAGTCATTTTATTCAACTAGTTTTACAATTATATCTTTCATTATTTAAATGATGTAAATTAATGTGATTTAATTTATTAATAGTGTGCATTGAATATATGATTTTCTAATTTTATTAATTTTAATATAAAACTAATATAAGTGTAAATAGATATTTTTAATATTTAGTAAATATAAATATATGTTATTTATATAATTATTAAGTAATTTATAATAGTCATAACTAAATAAAATGCCTACAATATTTTATATAATTTCAATATAGTATTTTGGACGATGAATCATAAGTAAATTAGAATTGGACACAATTAATTTTAAAAAAATATATGAATACAAGAAAATTGGTGATATTATAATTATCCAACATTAGTTAGGAACATAATCTACCTAATATATTATATTCGATTAAAGTGTACGGGACATGTTTCAAGGTGAGATTATGTTATGATACAAAAGGAAGGAAAATTTTAAAAAAGAAAAGATATATCGATTATTATTCAAAACAATTGTGAGAGTTTATCTCCCAAATCCCATTTTTGGGAAGAAAATTATGGGGGAGAAACCTGTGATAATTTTATCTACTCTCTTGAAAATTCAAAAGCTCGACTTGGATAGAATATTTTAAAGTTTCTTCTCTTTTCTATTCTCTCATTTTCGAGATTGGAGAGCACAATGTTAGCGATTTCAATGAAAAAAAATCAGTAATCTCAGTTATATAAATCACCAAACTTCTACATCAGTATCACAATTTTTATTCAATCATCAATTGTCTGTGTATTTATCTCTCTTAAGTAAAAGATAGAATGATGAGTGATGGTGACAATGAATGTCGTGATAAATATATCAAATACAGAAGCAAGCCAAGAACTTGTCAAAATTTATTTGAGAAGGCGATCGTAATAATGATAATTGGGAAGAGATGAGAATTGATCCGTAAAGATCTGAGTGAGAAGTAGATGTGAGATATGTATTATATATACATATTTGTGCATAAAGCTTTTAAACACGTGATCCAGATTTAACAAAATTTAATAAAAGTAGTGGTCGGTATTAGTTTTTAATTTTCATTTTAATGTTGATTTCAATTTCAGTAATATATATATATATATATATATATTTATTTTTATTTTTTTTTGACTAACTACTAATATTTTCCTATTTCCTATTCAACTATACGTGCATGCAGATTACATATAGTATTCCGTTCGCTCTAACATCTATATATTCAAGCAGTTCTAGAGCAGGACAAGGTAAATTTTCTTCTATAATTATGTATACGAATATATTATTGAATTATCATCTTTTAATCAAGCACTAATTACCTGTTGTATAATATGTATAGGTCTATCACTTGGAGTTCTTAATCTTGCAATTGTTGTACCGCAGGTAAGTATAATGAATAAACTTCACTTTTAATCATTTATGCATAAATCTGCCTCACACTTTTTATCTATTTCGTGTGATATTTAAACATGTAATATCGTTTATTGTTCAAGCAGACCCATGTGGCCATAAAAACTCTAGGCCGAATAGAACAATGTAAAATTATAAACCATTTTTATCCAAGTAATGTGAAATAAAAAATAAAAATAATTGCATTTTTCTATTAAAGAAAGCAAATGATCTTTCTTTGTCAAGCGAGATAGAAAATTTTGAAGAATACAGTGATTATAGATTTAATTTTCGGTGCTACTTTTGAGATATAAGCGAGTACAAACAAATTATATAAATCATGGTCCTACCTACACTTTTGAATCTATTCTCTGCTATATAGCCTAAGAAGAATGAGGAAGAAAAAGAGAATAGGTGGATATGCCCGTAACAAATATTCACATACTTTGCAGTATTCTAATTCTTAAAACTATCAACCTATGTAATATTACTTTCCATTATAATTTTAAAAAGTCAAATTCTGGTTGTTCTTAATCATTATAGAATGAATTGCTTCTTTTCATCATATTGTTAATATCCATTTAGGCCCATCTATAGATTCAGAAAATTTATAAATAAGTTTAAGAGTATATGATTAAGCTTTACGAGTGCATTGTTAGTGTTTTACATGAATAATATCCGCCACATTAGTTTTGTTCTACTTGTTGATATTGCAACAGATGATTATTTCAGTTTTAGCCGGACCATTTGACTCCTTATTTGGTGGTGGTAACTTACCAGCATTCATCATTGGAGCGGTCTCCGCCGCGGCTAGTGGAGTCTTGGCTATTGTCATGCTACCAAGTCCTTCTAAATATGATGCAAGCAAATTGACACTTAATGGCCCCAATCATTAAAATAGTTTAATTTGTCTTTATTAGTTGTCAGGAGAAGAGAAATGATTACTTTAACTGTAAGATTATTTTTTTGGAAATCTTAGAGTTAATTCATGAATGTTTTTACCCCTCTCAATTCAAGTGACTTATTTGATTTTTAGAGATCAATTTATCTAAGTTTTGACCGAAAATTATATATATAATATAATTATAAAAAATTAAAAAAGTAATATCACTAGAAAATATATTATATCTACTTTAAAATGTAACTTTCAATATTTTAAAATTATAAAAAATATAATATTTAATCTCTGATCAAAATTTAGTCAAGTTGACCACCAAAAAATAAATAATTCACTTAAATTAGGACGAATGGAGTATTAAACAGTGTTATATTGAGTACCATGAAAATTATGTGCTTTACTCACTACTCAATACTCAGATTTAATTTCCTTTGCACATATCAATGTTATCACTACATAATGATCTGCCGCCATTATATTTTGTTTCCATGTCTTTTCTTAGCTAGTTTGTAGCTAGTGATAAAGTTTATGTTCAATAATTTCGAATTAAGTTGACCACTAATTTTTTCTAAAATTTAAATAATGTTATAACTATTTTGAGATATGTGACACTATTCGCAAACAGGTTGTTCATCATTTTAGTTACCAGCCAAATTATTATGTAATTTTGAATAAAATAATTTGATTGCCTTTTTTTAGTCGGAATATTTTGTGACTTGTTATCCTAAATTTTTTACAACATTTAAAAAAAAGTTGTATATATTACTCTTATACTATTTTCGTGGGCCAATATTATCGTAGAATTGTAATAATAAAAATTAGAGATGTTTTAAATAATAAAATTATGTCACGAGAGGATTCAGATTTTTTAGGGACATATATTTGTATCTAGTATTTGTATAAGAATCCTAAAGAAAAAGGCTTAACATGCTTTTGAGAAGCTCTTTCCTCCATCCTACGGGCTACTTCGGCACTGGAAGTGACTACACAAATCAAACAGGTGTTAGAGAAAGATTTGGGGCCCGAAACAAGTAAACCACAAATATGAAATCATGTGCAAGATATGAATTCGATATTAGGAACAAGCAAGGAGGAGGAGATGCATATACAAAAAGTAAAATTCTAAAGCCTAGGTTGCCCCGAAGCTTGTGGATCCAGTCGAGATCCCGACTACCCCGGAGAGGAATGTGGTTGTCTAGGCTTGCATATCTCTTGATAGTCCTTCTCCTCATCCTCAGTAAGGTCGGGCATCACAACAATTTCAGGGTCAACCTCTCTCTGGACAGAGAATTCCACTAACTTTGGGGCAGAAATGAAAAATCATTGCACATGAGACTTCTTGGTTTTAGAATTTGTTTGGAACCAATCTACCCAAGCAAGTCATCCAGAAACGCCATAGAAACCGTTATTTTCTGGATTTTTTCAAAATCGTAATAATAATAGAAGGAGGTTCGAGGGAAAATCTCATGCATCAAACATCGGTGAACGATCACATTTACATGAATAAATGTGTTCGGTGTAATTGACCGAAGGCGATGCCATGTCTCAAAATAATTTTTTCATAAAAGGCAGCATCGGAAACCGAAGCCCACTGATCTTGGTCGGTCGGGAAAATCCGAATATGATGCTTAATCGGTCTTGAGAAACTAGGGGGTATGATAGATCTGGTCGGCTTGAACAAGGGAATAAAAGTGGCAGTTCTAGGAAAAATCATATGTTGAAGATAAAGAAATGATGTTGTTGGACCAAATCAAACCTACTACGTTGTATTTACTTGTCATATTGTGACACTCTAGTACTTCTTGTATTAGATAGTGACTTAGTTTTTTTAATTATGTATTTGCAGTCAGAAGCATGTTTCTACTGTAACTCCAAATGTAAATGAGTGATATCAAGCATAATTGTACTGGTAGAAGATTCAAGATTCTAAGAATCATGCATCAGGAGAATAAATGTCACATCAAATAAGGAATTCAGAAAATTAATTGTTTATAAGACAAATGATGATTCGAGAAGTTACACTAATAGAGAAGTCAAAGAAGTGCAACTGGTATAGAAGTCTCAAAACTCCCCATGACTCAATATTCGATCGAGAAGTCAAAACATTAGAGCCATTCGAGAAGTGCAACAAAGTACTCATTCGAGAAGTCCAGTAAAACAAATTGAGAAGTTAGCTAAGGAAGCAATCACGAAGTCTAAGTGAAGAGGTCAATCGAGAAGTCTTTGGTAGTAGACCATTCGAGAAGTTTAGCCTAATCAAGAAGTCATCAAAGCTATACTCAATCGAGAAGTTTAGGCGTTCGAGAAGTAACAAGTCAAAAGGCTGATCGAGAAGTTTCAGAAGTAGTTGATCGAGAAGTTTGTGTCATGACTTCTCGAGGCAAGAACAATTGAGTATTCAAATGTTTCAAACAACTAATTTCAAGGAGATTTGCAGAAGAGTAAGATAAGATAAGTAATAAGATAAGATAAAGAGATTTTTAACTATGTTCAGGATTAGTTAAACCTGTGATGATAGTGACAAGTCTACAATGAAGCTTGAAATAAGAACAAGACAAAGACAGAAGATAATATTACAGATATGATAAACTGTCAAATGGAAGACATAACAAGAAATGGAATTATGTGTAATGTAAAGATTCATTTGTCTGTTTCTAGTTTTAGAAAACTAGCCTGTGAAAACATGTGTTAAAGAGACATGTTGTTTATATAGCTAATAGCACAGCTTCACTAGTTAGCAAGTTAAATATTTATGTCATATTCACTTCTCGTATCTTTCAAGAACAAGAAGCTGAGATTCACACCAAGAATCCCATATTATAGGAAACTCATTCTAATACATATTAGATTGAAAGTTAAAATTGTGTATTTATTTCATTTCTGCAATTCTTGATAAACACTACAAAGTTAACTTAAGCTAAATAGTTCACATTCATAGATTATTCAGTTCATCAAAGTAAATTTTTTTAAAAGTTCAACATATACATTTATCCCCCCTCTGCATAAGTTTCTCACTACTCATTTCTAACAAGTGGTATCAGAGCACATGATGCTGACATACAAACAGTACAAAGATAAAAAATGAGTTCCTAGAAACTTAACAGCATCAAGATTCCTCCATTTGACAGAGAACACTACATACTATGAAAAAAGAAAATGTTGGCATTCATCAAGACTGTAAACTACATGTATAATGAGATCTTGAAGAATGGACCCTTCATGCTATCACACTAGTTCCTGAACCAATTAGTGACCCAGAGGTAATACCAGCTATATGGGTACTAAAAGTTCCATCTCAGTACACAGACACAAAAAGAGAGAAAGTTGATCTTGACAACAGCCTAATGCTCATACTAACAATATGGGTAGACAGTAGGTTTGTTAGTTAGTTAAAAATATTATTTGGTTCTTATTTCTTGGATATATTTTTGTGATCGTTTAGAATCATTTTTTTTTCGTGCGATGCTTAACTGTAAGATGAAACGTGAAGACTCAACCACAAGCAAATTTTTCAAGAAAAATTAGTTTTATGGAATAGAACATCATGGAAATCTTCATCAATTTCGATTTAACGTATGACTTCTTGTTAGATTTAATTGTGGATATCGTGTATTTTAACGTATTACTCAAGTAGCAGCGATGGAAAGAGGCCGACAACACGTAATATGAATAGAGGACACTTTTGGAATAATCATCAAGTTGTGATCGATTTAAAACTTTTAGTGTTATTTATCAACGAAGAACATGATTCTAGTTAAATGCGCCTTCAATATGGAGCTACTTACAAGACTAGAGAAAATGTTCGTGTATGTTATCACAACTTTTTTTGAGTAGAGTTGTGTGAAAGTTTAATTTCGAGGACAAAATTTCTATTAAGAGGGAAGAATGTAACATCCCGTATTTTTAGAATATATATAGTTATTTATTTAATATTAAAAATAATATTAGTAAGTTATTACTGATATTATTATTTGAATATGTATATATTTATTTTATATTAGGATATTATTATATGATATTTTTAGTTAAAAGAATAGAAAAGGAAAAGAAAAACGGTTAGGGTTTTGTAAGTTACGTAAGAAAAGTTGGGAACCCGTAGAGAAGATAGAACAGAAAAAAAAAGAGAAGGAGAATGAGAAGATTGAGAAAGAGAAGAAGAAAAATATTGAGAAGATGAGTTATTGTATCAAATTAGGGTTCGTATGATGGGCACATCTATATTTTTACAGAAGATCATTCATATATTTGAAGGTTTAAGGTACGGATACATTCTACACTCTCTCTTTGTTCTCTTATTGTTAGTGTACAGATATCTTCGTTACACTCTATTTGTATTCGTAACACTCTCTTTGTTCTCGTTTTGTTATTCAATTCGTATGTATATTCTGTATAGTTTGTATTCATTTAGATTCTTATAAAATTCGTATCTCATTCGTTCTTTATCTGATTTCTGTGATTTTATTCTACCTAGAAAGGTATTTCAATTATCTACAACTTTCGTTCTTAACGTTTTCTGAAATTCGGTTCGTATGTATGTTAAAATCTGTTGTTTGTATAATCTGGTTGGTTATTGGAATTGTTCTGCTGTAACTTCAGAAATTCATAATAAATTGAATATTTGTTCAATATTCATGTGTAATATCATTCTAAAAAGGTCTCTCCGAGCTCTTCGTTCTTTATTTATATTCCGCTGTCAAATTCTATGATCCTGAGTTCTTAAATCTTAAAATACTACTGTGATCAGGTGCTAATTCTGTTTTAACAGCTCATATTTGTTTAGTTTCTGCATTCGTTACTTATCCGTTTTTGACGAGTCTTACCATTCTGGAAAGGTCTCGGAATCATCTACAAATTTCGTGTTCTGCACTGTTTCATTTGAGGTCATCTTGATAGAGTAAATTGATAGTTTTTCAGACTGGTCAGTTCTAATTTTATTTATAATAGTCTATATTGTATGATATTTGGCGTGCATATTTTGAGTAAGATATTTTCAGGTTATTTGTGATAATATTTTGATTCCGGAGATATTGTAAGAATCCGTCATGAGTTGATAATCTCATGCTTTGGCACCACCTATACGGTGTATTTAAATTGTATGGGCGTGTCGCCGGAGTTATGGGACACATAGAATCATGACTATTGTGTATGTTTGTTTGGCTATTTGGGTAACATTGTGTTTTGTACCGTGCAAGTCTCTGTAAGATTTTGGGTAGCATTTGATTTGTTCTATGCAATCCCTTGTAAGTTTTGATGACTACATATTCTTGAGAACCGAAATGTAGGACATCCTATAAGTATAAGATTGTCTCTCATATCAGTAAGTAAATTTGTGTTTCAGTATTTGATCATTATAATATATGACTAGTAAGTGTATGAGTAAGAGTAAGAATATTTGTGATTAAAAAGTATGTACGTTGTAATTGTAAGATAAGTATCTATCTGTCCTTTTATTTGTTTATATCGTGAGTTAAGTATGACCAGTATCTTTTGTCTCTTTCAGTTTGTTTCATCATTCTTTATTCAGATATTTTATTTGTTCATATTATCATCGTTCTAACCCTTGTACTCTTTGCATAATTTTATATCCGTATATGAGCATTTCACTCACTGCCGGTCTATATTTCGTTGTTTCCCCGGCAGGTTAGGTGGGCTAATTAATGGGAAGAGTGCGAGTTGCTGACTTTGAGGAGTTGTAAAGTTCATATTTAGATTTGAATTTGTATAGTTAAGTTGTAGCTTTTATTTTTGGATTGTAAGTTGTTGTATATTGAGAACTTGTATCGTTTATTGGATTTTTTGGAGAATTTCATTTGACTGAATAAGTTCGGGATTCTAAAGTTGGCATCAGAGCTAGAATTTTTATGATTCCGTAGACTTGCCTTTAGGTTCGACTTGTGAGATTTAGGTAGTTGTAAGATAGAATTTTAGGATTATTGAGATTTACCTTTAGGCTCGACTTGTGAGTATGGGTAGACAGTAGGTTTGTTAGTTAGTTAAAAATATTATTTGGTTCGTATTTCTTGGATATATTTTTGTGATCGTTTAGAATCATTTTTTTTTCGTGCGATGCTTAACTGTAAGATGAAACGTGAAGACTCAACCACAAGCAAATTTTTCAAGAAAAATTAGTTTTATGGAATAGAACATCATGGAAATCTTCATCAATTTCGACTTAACGTATGACTTCTTGTTAGATTTAATTGTGGATATCGTGTATTTTAACGTATTACTCAAGTAGCAGCGATGGAAAGAGGCCGACAACACGTAATATGAATAGATGACACTTTTGGAATAATCATCAAGTTGCGATCGATTTAAAACTTTTAGTGTTATTTATCAACGAAGACCATGATTCTAGTTAAATGCGCCTTCAATATGGAGCTACTTACAAGACTAGAGAAAATGTTCGTGTATGTTATCACAACTTTTTTTGAGTAGAGTTGTGTGAAAGTTTAATTTCGAGGACAAAATTTCTATTAGGAGGGAAGAATGTAACATCCCGTATTTTTAGAATATATATAGTTATTTATTTAATATTAAAAATAATATTAGTAAGTTATTACTGATATTATTATTTGAATATGTATATATTTATTTTATATTAGGATATTATTATATGATATTTTTAGTTAAAAGAATAGAAAAGGAAAAGAAAAACGGTTAGGGTTTTGTAAGTTACGTAAGAAAAGTTGGGAAGCCGTAGAGAAGATAGAAGAGAAAGAAAAAGAGAAGGAGAGGGAGAAGATTGAGAAAGAGAAGAAGAAAAATATTGAGAAAATGAGTTATTGTATCAAATTAGGGTTCGTATGATGGGGACATCTATATTTTTACAGAAGATCATTCATATATTTGGAGGTTTAAGGTACAGATACATTCTACACTCTCTCTTTGTTCTCGTATTGTTAGTGTTTGGATATCTTCGTTACACTCTATTTGCTGACTTTGAGGAGTTGTAAAGTTTATATTTAGATTTGAATTTGTATAGTTAAGTTTTAGCTTTTATTTTTGGATTGTAAGTTGTTGGATATTGATAACTTGTATCGTTTATTGGATTTTTGGAGAATTTCATTTGAGTGAATAAGTTCGGGATTTTAAATACAAAATATACTATATATATATATATATATATATATATATATATATATATACAGAAATTTGAAATCTTCAGTGTAAGCCGATACACGTTTCCAACAAACATCTCACCACACAATCACAGTATTTGTATTTATTACAGATAATATGTCATAGTTGCTGTTACAGAATCATAATACTAAATCTCTATATGTATGATAGTTTGTTAGACCAAGATACTCATGCATAAATTTAACTTCTTGAAATTACAAAGCTTGCTGACATTTGTTATCTAACACAACTGGTTGAATCTTGGTAGTCGCCTATTTGCTTGGCCTTCCAATACTTGGTTATTTATTGGATATTGGGAAAGAGAACGTCAATCTGACTGATAAACGGCTGGAGAAACTGATATACAGTGGGCAGCTTGATTCAAAGGAACTGGACAGGTATCTACTGTAAATGCTTCAAAGTTCCAACTATAGACTGCCTAATGTTGTTAACTGGATCTTAACTATAATTCTTCTCGAGTACTCTGATCCCTGTGCCTGTACCTCTTTGCAAGTGAAAAGGGGGTGCTTCAATTGTTAGTTTCCATGTTGTGTAGCTTGTACTGGATTTTTATTATTCTCATAATTTTTACTTGGGGAAGAGGTCTATGGATAACATCAGTCTGTTGAAAGTACATTTCCCTAACCACAGGAGAGAGGGCAGGCTACTCTTAAACTACGCCTTAAACTACGTTAAAAAAGTCGAAACGACTCTTATTTTTGGACTGAGGGAGTAATTGAGTTTAGATATTTAGGGATAATTGTACATCAAGAATTTAAGAATATATATCGACAATTGTTCCCAGGTTGGCAGTTGTAGCCATGGCTGGATTAGCTGCAGAAGGTCTAAAATACGAGAAAGTGGTTGGCCAATCTGTTGATCTTTTTACTCTTCAGGTTTGTGGATGCCATCAAATTACAATCGAGCTCTATAAAAATTCTGATTATTAACATGGGTGTTTTATTTTCATCCTCAGAGATTTATAAACAGGAGCACGCCAACGATTAACAAAGATCAACAACAAAATCTTACAAGATGGGCCGTATGCTGCTCTATTCCATTTATATTCTTCGCAATACATTATTACAAGAAAGTTTTAACTTTCTTATCTCTACCACACTAAATCACTAATATACTGATGAAGCATCACACTATGTGCAGGCTCTCCTCGCTGCATCCCTCTTAAAGACCAACACTACACGACATGAAGCGCTAATGGGAGCAATGTCAAATAAAGCGGCTGTTTTGGAGTGCATTGAAGCGATTGAGAAAGCTGCATAAACAAATATACAGTTTCATGGAGCACATGCTCAGTATAAATGATAAAGATTATAAAGGAATTTACAGGAAAATAACTAACTTGTACAGCAAATTATTTCTGCTCATACTGAAGCGGCTTCAAACTATTTAAGATCGTATGCAAAAAGACTTCTTAGATGAGCGAATGCAGCAATGGAAAATGTAACAAAATGATCGTTCTTGACTGTGCATGCTATTACTGATTTAGTTGTCCGAAAATGAAAAAACATAGCTCCTTTATTTGTTGTTTCCATTAAAAAAAAAGTATTGTGTATTTTAGTCATCTCAAACAACACGACCAAAGTAGAGAGAGAGATCTCCATGTAGCGACTTTAGCAAGCAATGGTTCAGACAGTGTACAAAAATGTAAGTATAATTTTTCATGAAGCAAGTATAAAGTGGGAGGTTGAGACTGCTTGAAGCTAAGCATTTATTTGGATTCATCATATTCTTGTAACGTTCTCCAATGAACTATAATCACATACATATTACAATTGTAAAATCCTTTAATTCTCTTTATCCGTGTAGCCAAACTGAAGGATCCTCGAAACAAATCACAACTAACCCGCCAAATAAAAATCTCGTAGCACTTGGGTATTAATGAATGTGCTATCATCACATATCCAGATGACAGCAGCATTTTTATTAGCTTCTGCGGGACATACTGAATCTTCTAATCTCATGGAAGTCCAAGTTCCACATACAAAGCCGAGAAAGTGAGGAATTCGTTTCCAGTTAAAATGCCAGAAGCTTCGGGAAGATAACTGGCGATACATAGCGCTCATAATCGTCCGTACGTTGAAAGTACATCCCTCAGTTTCTTTGCCTCGTTACTCATTTCGTCAAAGTTCTTTGTAGCAGGCATCCTCCAACCCCAGTTTCCAAACTATTTCAACCACAAATAGGTTTTCAAGAATTCATTAGCATTGAAAAGCATTTATCCCATTATTGTAAAAATTTCGTTAAAAGCAATGTGCAACAAGATATCCTACTTGAATTGTCCACTATTTACAAATAATTGGGCAATGGTTATAATAATCTCAGAATCAAAATGTGAGTGATTACGTATTCTAGATATACTCGTCCAGTTGTACAGAAGAGCTCCATTTCTAAAGAGCAAATATTGAGCATACATTTTCCCCCCGGTAACCTAAGAACCATAAGTAGATGAAACTAGGATGGAAATATGGTGTCACCAAACAACAGTAAGAATATCAAGCATACTTTTTATAGGATCCGACTTATTTTGCAAATGCGACACAGTTGTATAACCAAGTACAACTGTGCACATACCCCCAAGCATGCCAAAACATCATAGTGACTCAGGCTAGCAAAATTGGGCCTCCCTGATCTAAAAGAAAGTATTAATCTTAAATGGGAAACCAATGTGATAACTCCCAACAAAGTTTGATTAGGTCAAATGCGCATCTTTGAAGTTACTGTCTACATTAAGAATAATTCCTTTACCTGAGTAGCTGGAATATTCATCCTAGCAGAACTCTCAAGCCCGAGGATGTCCTGCATAGGAATGATTGATGTCCTCGCGACAGAAGAAAGCGCTGCCTGTATCAATGCCCACGGGATGTCATCTTCTTCGGAAATGGAAAGATACTTAAGTACCTGAAATTGTAGTAATGAGGAAATTCGCAGTAAGATTAAGCATGCACAAAAGTAAAGATAACTTAATAATCAATTGTCTTTTCTTGATAACAAAATAATCATCAGTTTTTAATATAACGCATCACTCACACTGGATTTTTCTTCTTGCTGCAAAAGATCCCACCATCCTTGAACCTACATTATAAACAATTATCGGACAGTGATTTTAGCTATAAAATAAATTTAATTTTTTAAATTGAAAAAACATATATATGAAACCATGGCTTTGGACAATCATTATTTCAGCACATTTGACATGAAATTTTGTTGGTAAAATGGTATCCAGCTTCAACCTAAATTCCGTAACTGCAAAATTTCAAAATTTTCATGCAGAACAGTTTTATCTAGTCAATTAAATATATGCCATATGCATTTTACCCTCCTGTTGGAAATGCTTCTATCGTACTTTTGATATGGATGAGAAGGCATAGACAACATACCGTGTCATTATCATGAGTCCCAGTGTAGACAACTTGATTGGGCTCGTGATTATGAGGCAAGTGAGGGTTTCTTGCGTCACTTCCAAAACCTAAACCACAAGGACGAAATCAAGCATTAGTGTACCCAAATTCAATGCTTTTAGCATGAAATGAATGATCTGTTCAAATCAGGCACAGAGATTTTTCATACCAAACTGTAGGACAGCCATTCCAGGCGCCCCAATTGACTTCCTAAGCTGAACTACATCCTCTGTAATTACCCCCTGAAGCAAAAGCATATAACACGAGCTCAAAGATCTGTTTATGTCAAACATTAATTCCAAAAATAAGATGCATGATTCTCATATGATAGCTACATTGATTAAGAGCATTTTAGGTAGCAAAGGCAGATAAATCAGAAAGTAACACCCTCTAAATGTATGTACAAATGTAGCAATTAATACACAGTTTGAGAATGTTTTTTGGAAGAAGCGGTTATCCCACATCGATTCTGGATGGGAATATTACTAAGAGGGAAATCCTCACCCCGTGAGCTAGTTTCTTGGGTTGACGGGGACCCAATAGCACCCGACAGAGCCCAGGTTACAATGATCTCTAGGTGGGTTCCCAATGGGCCAAGGGGGGGTCTAATCACATGGTAGGGGAAGCTATTCATGGCAGGCGCCAAGCCTGATGTGTAAATGGGGAGATTCTGTTGTTATCCAGAATCAGAGTTATGGAAGCTATTCAAGTCGGTTGACAGACTCCAAGTTGACCGTTGAGTAACCCCAGTTACCCATGAATAACCCGAACCTGACCCGAAATAAAAATAATTTATTATTAAATATATATTATTATTAATAAATATATAAATAATATTTTAATCATATAAATTTATTTAAGAAATATTTATTTAAAAAGTATACTAATTATATAATAAATAATATAATATATAGGCATTTTTTTAAATATATTTTATATTATATTATATAGTTTCGGGTCAATTTCAGGTAACTGAAAATGACCGGCTTTCTTACCCCGAATTCATACTTTTCGGGTCGAATTCGTGTCGGGTTGTCAGGTCGGGTCTGATCTTGCCAGTCCTACCCCACCCTATAAATTATCTTTTGGGGTTGAGAGAAGCCCAATAGCACCCACCAGATGACAGTGAATAAAGGTTTTACAATATTGAAGTACAAAGTGTTTTATGATCCAGTTTAGAAGGCTTACCAAATCTTCTGCTACTATATTGATCTCACCGACATCTTTGAATATGGCATCAAACAAAGACTTTCCCGGTCCAACCTATCGGCAAAAGAAGCTCATCAGAAGTTCAGAACTAACTCAAAGGGTTGTGCAAAATTAAAATTTATTAATTTTCTTCCAGAAGGAGTTTCTGACCTTCCATTTTCCAACTGTCGCGATTTTTGCTTCTGCATATGTGTGAGAATTATTTTTATTTTACATAATTATAATAGTCAATAAGCTGATCAATACTAATTAGATAGGGCCTAACCAGAAGGAACAGCCCAAAAACCAGCAAATCCTCTAAAATGATCTATCCTAAATTCATCAAACAGATCCTGTGCACGTCTCAAACGTTGAATCCACCAGGAAAATCCATCTTTCTCCATGGCATTCCAATCATATAATGGGCTTTCATTATAAAGAAAAAATATAATAATAAGGGAACTTATAGATTACAAAAAATGATCAGATACAACAAAACAAAAAAATAATTGTTCTTAAAATTTATACAGATTCATAATGTGATGACAATCTGACCTATGGGAAAATGGTAATTAGATGAAACATATTTAACAAGATACATGAGAAAGAAAATATAAGTTTCAGGTAATAAAGAGGCTGAAATCACAGTACATCACTGTGTCAAGAAAATATTAGACTTTAAATATGCCAGTCTATATTTTTATTAGCCCAGGTCTAGACACAGTATATTACACAGGATTACAATTGTCTCATAAAGAAAGTACATGACAGGTAGTGTGTGACAGAAGAAAGCATAATATCGTGTACATACTTTAAGAAATTTAAATAATGTAAGATGAACCAATGTTTTTAAAGTCAATATATGAGTTTGGTCATCTTTAACCCAGATAACTAGATATTTGAATTAACAACTTTATTTTCACAAAAAAAGAAAAATTGTATCATTCACATTCTTCTCATTAACCTTATATATATATGATTATGATACTATGATAAATGCAGCCTATCCTTGTTACGTACTGAAACGCAGCAAACTATATTTTATTAACTTTTATACATGTAAACTGCAATTTGAAGAATCCAAATGCATATATAAGAAAAACTTATGATGCATTAAGTACCTTCCCCATAGCTGACCAGTTTCACTGAAAGCGTCAGGAGGTACACCACTAACTAGAAGCGGGAAACCTTTTTTGTTCTGTCAAACAATCAGTTACTAGACCCTTAAACTAGTCCATGTGTCAGTAACATATACAAATGGTAGTATTACAAACTCTTTCAACTACTAACCAGAGAAAAAGATTTCTTGTTAGCCCAAACATCTGCGCTGTGATAACCTACATATATGGGCATGTCACCCATTATGCTTATTCCTTTACCTCTTGCGTAATCGCATACTTTTTTCCATTGTCGTTGAAATAAAAATTGTTGTGCAATGAATATATTGATCTGTAAAAGTAAAACTGTCAGTTAATGTCCATGAGTTCTAGAATAGAAATACGATCTCTTCGACGCACCCAAAGTTCAGACGGATCTTACATAGTCCTTTCTGCTTTGGTAAGTTTCTTCCAAGGCTGCAAGATGACGATTCTTTAAAGGTTCAGGCCAATCAAACCAACTCATGGTCTTGAAAGAGTCGTCAATTGCAGCAAAAATTGCTGCATCTTCAAGCCAACCTACAAAATTATGGTTATGGAATATATGTGCGTGATTATTTCAGAGAAATATGTTGGTGGTTGCAGCACAATATTAATCTCAGAACCTTGGGTTAAAAAATCATGGGAAATTCCTAATAGTACCATTGTACTATTGGCTTTTCCAAATGGCACCAATCACTATTTTAGACTTCCAAGTAGTAACACTGTACTTTTGACTTCATCCATATTATAACACTCCGTTAGCTGACCGTTAGTCAAACGTTATAAAATTATAATTAATTAAAGGAAAATTCCTAATAATACCACCGTACATTTGGAATGTAGATAAAGGTACATTGTGAAGATTTGACATTCTTGACACCATGAGCACACTTCACCATTTTTGCTTGCTTTTTCTCAAGTTGCAATTGTAGACTTGTCAGACTACGTAGAAATGTCAAGATCAATCTGTGAATGACTTTACCTAGTCTGCTACTTGAAACAGACTATTGTCAGGAAACTTGCTGTCTTGAATCTTCAATCTCCGTCAAGTTTACTGTCAAAAAAATAGTTGTTGTCGTCTGTTTCCAAAAGTTGCTGTCACTTGAATATGATGTCATAGGCTCCAGAATGTAGAATGTTACTGTCAGAAAATTGATATATGCTGTGCATGAACACTTTGTGAACTTCTACTTCATGGATCATTTATTTCATTTACACATGACAGTAACTATTGATACTTACTGTCACCTACTTGACTATTTGAGCATCTGATTACAAGTGACATTTTAAACATACTGTCAAACTATATATGACAGTATGTTTTACTTAGTTAATTATTAATTAATCTAAGTAAATATTAGTTGATTACATTGTTGGTACCACAATCTCTAACAGATTTTAATCTTATTATTTTAAAGATTTTAATCAATATTAAAATTAGTCGATTTATGAAAATTATATAGGGAAATTCTTAATGGTACCACTATAGAATTGACTTTTTCAAGTGGTACCAATGATTATAACGTTTGACTAACAGATAGATAACGGAGTGTTACAGTGTGGACGAAGTCAATAGTTCGGTGTTACCACTTGGAAGTTCAAAACAATAATTGGTACCATTTGAAAAAGCCAATAGTACAATGGTACTATTAGGAATTTTCCAAAAATCATAAATATAATTACTTTATGTTCTAATGTAGTAATGTATAGAATGGTAAAGGAACTCTAGGCTGCTTATTTGCACACCCAATTTATTAGTCAACACCCAATATAGAAAAGATACTACCATACTTCTCAGCGAATTGGTAAGCCCGTGTTCCAAAAATTAGAAATATAAGGGAAAAATTAGTCACTTCACAATATTTGGGGGAATACAGATAATCCTCGATAGTACAAGTATCGTCACCAATATCTAATTACTAGGATTAAAAGAACTTGAGGGATGTAATAACATGTTTCCTCCTTAAAATTGGCACTTGGGATCGTCTAGACTAGAGATAAAATGATGAATCCATCTAGACCCTCGGTAGAATGTTGCTGACCACAACATGGCTTAGGGCAGAATTTAGAAAAAGTTTAACACTAAACTAAAACTTATGGTTCATATTAATTTCAAACTAAATTGAACGGTTTTAACTATGAAACTAAACTTTGGTTTAGTTTGACTTCTACAACGCTAACAACTTTATTATATAATAACAGACACTAAAATACTAGTACATATGAATGCCAAGGGGAAGATAGATTAAAATAAATAATAGTTAGACAGACAAACGTGCATTACAGACATATACATACATATTTTGGTGAAGGACAGAGAAAGATGTTAACTTTCTTGGTTTGGTCAAAAAGGAAGGTGAATGTTTATATAGGTACCTATATTATCGGAATCTTATTAATAAACTTTATAAAAATGTTTCAAAAATATTATTCTTTATAACCCTTATATTGAATTATTCTAAACGATCATATATTTAGAAATAATAATGGTTGGCGTTTACTTTTAGCATTCTAAAATGGAAAACCAAACTGTAAGCTTTTTTATCAAAACATTTGAAAATGAACTGTTTAAAAGTCAAATCAAACTAAACTGGTATATATACATTTTGGTTTGATTTGATTTAACTGTATGAAAAAAAACCTACCAATCCACAACAATAATACATGAAAAGATTGAATGTCGTATCAGGACTATTAAATTTTCAAATTCAAATTTCAGAACTTAAATTTGAAGCATCTTACTGCTAATATTGGGGTCTTTACAGAAATCTTCAAGTTGAGTTTTGAGTTCTCCTTTACTCAAGGTGAGCCTCTCCGCAGCCTGAAAAGAAATCAAAGCATCAATGAAAGAAGCCTTTGCACCTTGTAAGTCATTTAGATGAATGTATTCACACACACACACACAATCGTAAATGTGTCCATATATGCTACAAGATAGTGGGATATAGTAAGAAGATATCCCTCATAGCCCAAGCACACATTAGAAATTTACAAGCTGAAAGATATAATAAAATATTGTTTGAATTATTCATGTAGAGGCATCAGTAGCTGCCTGACTAAAGAACCACATAATGAACTATTTACTAAAATCTAAAGCACAACTAAAGAACCAGAACTATTTACTAAAACCTGAAGCACAACGTACAGCAGCAAGTTGTTTTTTAATCTGTGTCAAAGATAAGTAAGACAACATAGAAGAGATGAAGGCAAAAGATGCAATAAATTAAAAGATTAAATAGTTAAAGAAGCACAAAGGTATATCAGGTCGAAATAAATTAGGTTATTATATCCTGTACTTGGAGGACCAAGTACATATGTAAATTACAGAAAACTCTATTACTTTTTGCTTTTTAGAAGTAGCATTTGAGGAAAGATGCATAATCTAATTGACTAGATATTGCTTCGATAAAAATAGTTAATACTTCCGAATTATTTTTTGTAATAATCTGGTAATGTTGAGTAACAGTAGACTTCCAGCAGTGTTAGTAGTACACTGTGGATGGCCAATCATAACTATTTGTGATAAAATTGTATGTTCTATGTATTTTAGTAAATGGGTGATATTTAAATAAGCCTTGTTGATCATATTACTGAGCATTTCAGAATAAAAATTAGTTTATGTTTTCATTAACAGTGATTAAATGAATTGTGCATGCCCATTTGTACAGCGTTAACTACAACAAAGATTATAGCAGTACATGAAACTTCATAAATTTCCTTTTCATTTTACCTTGGCGATCAAAGGATCCTTTATTTCAGCGACGACAGAGTAATTTACCCGATCCATTTCTCTGCAAGGATGCCAATTCATAACAAAGCATATATGCATTGCAGAAATAATCTAAACATTTTCAGGCCTTCATAATTCATATAGTATTAATTCTCACAATGGTTTCGGGAGCTCGTCCTGTGTAAGCAAGCCATCCTTTACAAGCTCTTCCAGAGAGATTAGAAGGGTGTTGCCACAATTTGCATCCTAGAAAAAGTAACTAAAGAAAGTCATTACTATATACCAAAGGTGCCCTAGGAAGCTATTAGGTCAAAGTCCAACAATGGTTATGGGAAAGTAAAAGAATGAACTCATTTAATAACAATATAATACAATCACCTGTTCTTAAAAAGAAAACTAGTAGCCTTATGTGACTTATAGAATCATAGGTGCCGAACAAATTTGTTTTTCCGATCATATCTCTGACAGCAGAAAATGAATATCATTTAAAAATAATATGAAGTGTCGTAGTGGAGTTTTGTAAGTTTGGCTTGACAAGTTATTCTTAGATCAATTTTTCTGAATAAAAAGTTATTCTTTTTTCTGACAGGAGAATAAAAGGTATTCTTAAATCTTGATTAAGTATTTATTTTCATTTGTCAGTTGTCACTAATATAAATGAAAGTGGAGCATTACAGTTATTTAAAATTATATTTGTGGTTCTATTACTGGTAGGATGTGAGTAAGCAAGAAAACATTGCTGCAGGAGCAATTGCATGATAAAAAAGGAAAATGGCCAGAGAAAACGGAAAAAATATTAGAGTCCATATATTTCATAGTTCCAACATTATACTATAGAACCTGAGTAGCTTTTCTTATATTCCCCATAGATACCCCAGCCTATTATTGAAAACAGAACATTCTTAGGAATCAACTAACAATTCCCCATAGCAAACTCTTTGGATCTCCCAATGTGTTAACCGGACACTATTGAGTAACCCGGAAGAAAACTTAGCATTAAACTATTAGATGAAAAACGAGATCCAAGGCAATGTAAAAAAGATACGTAATATGACCTGGCCAGAATATGGGGACCCCTCCTCATTGGCCCGCCTTCCTGGTGGTACAAGGGGAAGAACCTGCATCAACAATCATCAACAATATACGCCATCCTTAAATTAAACATAATCAACCAGTAACTATAAAAAAGTCCAATATTAGACCCCCCAAAAGGCTCAAATTTAGACATAGAAATCAATTAACATTGTGTAAACTAGTGACACATCAGCTTAAGTAGTTTGTATACCGAACCCAACAATCCACCAAGTCCGAGGTAGCAACATTAGTAATTATATAAACTTTCGAAACTGTAATAATCTTATCGACGTGGTATGTTATATTTTAGCATATATAGGAGCTGAGCTGAGCTGAGCTGACCTGCCAAAGGGAGCAACCAGCTAGATGAAGCCAATCAAGGAACCGAAACGCCTCTTCACCGAGATCTCCAATGCCGTAAGGACCTTGAAACGACGTCGGATGAAGGAGAATTCCAGCTCTTCTCCGCTGACTGTGATGAGTTACGGGGACCCACTCTGCGTAGTTGTCCGGCAAGTTTTGGCCCACGGGAGGGAGAGGAAAAGTAAAGTTGGTGTTGTTTTGGAAATGCTGCATAATTTTAGGGGCGCGTTTGGTCCGAGCAGGGAAGTGAAAATTTGGGAAAGTGTTGGTGAAATTGGAAGGAGACGCAACAAGAGGAGGGGAGGAAGAAAAGTTAGTTGTACAAAGTTGAATAGACATAGCAGAAGCGGCAATTGGGGATGATGGGATGGGTAATTGTTATGTAAATGATTCAAAGCAGAAGCATTGATTGGAGATGGTGTTTATTGAGTGACGAGTAAGTGAGCAGGAGAATATACATTATACATACATTCATACATACATGTCAATATGATTTATTGCTTCAAGGCCCCATCTGCCCTTTTCTTAAATTACATGCTTCCTGCCTTGACTGCTTTAATTTATTTTTGATAATTAGATGATAATGTTACCGCCGAATATAAGTTACGCCCTCCCCTTTTAAAAATATTTATTCTGAATTAGTTGGTGCTCTCTTCATGTATATTTATCAATGATTTTTTTAAACTATCCCTTTTTATTTGTCATTTCCAATATAGCATTATTCAAATAATATAGCAATTTAACATAATAAATATGGGTAGATATGTAAAAAATTATATTCATTTATTGTTTCTTAATATGTGTGAAATTTATAAAAAGGACATCTAAATTGGGATGAAGAGAATAATAAATTATGGAATTAATAAAAGTCGAATGGGAGAAAAATAGAAGCATTTTTAATTGAATTAGGCAATGTTTGGATCGTGCTTTTGGCAATTTAGCTTAGTAGTTGAAATTTTCGCTATGTAATATTATCTATCTATGTTATAAATTGTTGTATATGATCACAATTCACTATTTTTCAGCCTGTTTAGCACTGGTCTCTTAAAGAACAAATTTCGATTCCGGTTGGAGAACACTTAGCTCAAAGAGTTCACTTTCCACAATGAAATTGTTGAATTCAGAAGAAATATGCCATTAGTTTATCTTCTTCCTCGATGAGATTATGTATCCTCTTATGGGCAAATTGGGTCGTAATTTTTTTCACAAGTTTAGAGATAAAATAACGAAGAAAAATGAGATTCTTAGCAATTTGGTAAAATGTATTGATGAGATTTCTGTTAATAAATATATATGGAGAAACTAAACTTGGATAAATTGTTGGACTATGAAGAATCCTATTAAAAGCCAAGAGCAAAGAAATTTTGGCTAACCGAAGAAGACACCAACTCGAAGTATTTTCACACGGCTACTTCAAACAGGAAGAAATGCAATAAGATCCCTTTTCTTATAAACAATTTGGGGGACAGAGTTGAAAACCATGAAGATATGGTTGTGATTATTCGTGACTATTTTGAAGGTATTTTTGCTAATGAAATTATGTTGGCTTATTGGATGATGATGATATTGCACAGGTAGTTGGTAGTATGAGAATAATATCCTCACTATAGAGCTGGAATATGAGGAATTCACTAGGGTTATTAAGGAAATGCATCTGGATAAATCTCCGGGTCTGGATGAGTTGAATCCAGCATTCCTCCAACACTTTTGGGAGTTGATAGGCATGGAGGTGTTCAAGTTTTGCAAAGCTTGGTTGGATAACTGTTACTTCCCAATAAATGTCAATAACACTATGATTGTTTTAATTCTGAATGAAGATAACCCTAGTTTGATGAAAGACTTGAGACCTATTGCCCTTTGTAACGTCCTATATAAGATCATGGCCAAAGCGCTTGCTAATAGGATGAAAAATCTTATTCCTGGTTTATTTGTTGAAAATCAGTCAACATTTGTTCTTGGTCGCAGCATCACGGATATTGTTTTAGTGGCCTTCGAGATTCTTCACCATATGAAAAGAAAGTATAGCTGGATAGATGGAGAAGTTGGCCTCAAGCTAGATATTAGCAAGGTGTATGATAGGCTGAGTTGGAGATATCTGAGGGATGTTGTGAGAAAAATGATTTTTTGTTTAAAGTGGATTCGATGGATTATTATATGTGTGTCTACCATTTCATACTCCATCTTTTTTAACGGTTATTTGTTTGACCCTATTATTCCGAAATGTGGACTGCGACAGGGTGACCCGCTTTCCCCGTACCTCTTTCTTTTGTGTATTGAAGGCCTTTCCAGAGCTCTAAGCTTGGCAGGCAATAGGGGTGAAATTACGGGAAATCAAGTTTGCACAAAGGTATAAATCTCTTTCTAGTCAGGCAATCAACCTTCAAAAATCTGGTATTATGTATAGTGCTAATATTCGAGAATCGAGATGACTCAAGGGAAATTATCTCTAGAATCCTCAATGTAAGCAACAATTTACAAGATAGCAAATATATTGGTTCCCCCTCTCTTATAAATTATAAAAACACTGTATTTAACTTCTTGAAATATAAGGTGTGGGAAAGAATCGAGAGATGACACTGGAAATTATTGTCCAAAACAGGCAAAACAGTGTTAATCAGAAGTATAGCTCATGTCATTCCTTCATATTGTATGTCATGCTTTATATTGCTAAAGACTCTATGCAAGGAGATTGAAAAGATGCTTAATGGTTTTAAGTGGAGCTCTAATTCAAGGGAGAATGGAGGTATATGGTGGTATAGGTGGGAAGATTTGTGTATGCAAAAAGGAAAAGGAATATGGGTTTCAAGAACATATACAATTTTAACTTGACACTTCTGAGCAAACATTGTTGGAATTTCATAAACCTGCTAGACTCAACAAACCCGGGTACTTTCCTCGTAGCCATTTGCTAAATGTGGTGAAAGAATCGGGGTCGAGTTTTATCTGAACAGGCATCTGGAAGGTGAAAGAAACTCTAAAGGGGGGTTTAGAAAATGTGAGAGTATTAATGTTTACAGAGATAACTAGCTTCGTGAGAAACAGACTTTTGTGTCTTTAAGGGGTACGAGCATGAAACTGAGGGGTGTAAGGTTAGTACAGTCTTTACTCATGGTACAAGATCTTGTGATGAAAACTATGTCCAAGGTTTATTTAATGAAGAAGATTTCAGAGCAATTTTATCCACTCTAGTTCCTATACGATCGGTGTGTGATAAAGTTATATGGCATGATACTAGAAGTGGGGAGATTAGTGTAAGAGATGTATATCATTTTTGGAACGATCAACATATGACTAATGCATAAGTGCCTAGGTCTATAGGTTAGAAGAATAAAATAAGGAGAATTACAATTCCTCACAAGATCAAAAATTTTCTATAGAGTTTAGTCGTGACAACTTACCAATTCGTAGTGTTGTAGTCGGAAAATGTATTAATCTAGATGATGTTTTTCCTTTCTATAAGACTGGTGGTGAGAGAAAAAAAGCATATTTTCTTTGAATGTGAGTTTGCAAAAAATTGTTGGTAAGAGGTGGGTTATCACGAAGAGGTTCCAGAAGACCAAGTTGTCTCGATATGGCTCTTTAACATTTTTGAAAATGGGAGGAAGGAGGTTCTAACCAAGATTGTCTCGGTTTTGTGGGCCATCTTGTTCTTCCGTAATAAGCTGGTTTAGGACAACAAGGTGGTTATAGCTAAGGTGCCTACAAATTAGAGTATTAAAATGATCTTGGACTGACGAGCAGCTAGAACTAAGCCTTGTACTCATGGAGGGGGTTCAGGCTTTATCATAGAGTTTGCTAATGTGATTAAGTGGCAACCCCTAGACCAAGGAAGGGTAAAGTTAAATGTTGATGCCTCGGTTTTCAAGAATGTGCACTTTTACTCTGTAGGGATGATTATACGGGACCATTTAGAAATGTTCATTCAAGATAAATGGCTAAAACTTGTTGGGAAAGTTTCCGTATTTGAAGCTCAAATTGTGGGAGTTTTTGAGGCGCTCTCTTATATAGATTCACTCTCTATCAGTAATGCTATAATTGAGTGTGATTTTATGCTCAATATTTTTGCCAACAACAGCTCGAAGACTAACCTACTAGCGGTATGTGATGTCATTGATAGTTTTAAGAATAGGTTACGAGGTATGAGTGATATCTCTCTTGTTCATGTTAAAAAGAAAACCAATAAGGTTTCTCATATGTTGGCTCGATGTTCTTGTATTATTGGTTTCTCCATTGTTTACATGTCTCTTCTGGTTCATATGTTAGAGACTCTTATGTCTGAGTATGTTTCTTGAATGAAATCCAGTTTGTGTCTAAAAAAAAGAGTCGAACATAAAATCCGGTACGACTGAAAATAAACCCTTAGTATTTAAAATATTCAATCGCGCTCGACCTTTTAATATTTTTGTTTTTCTAATAATCTTATAAGCTTAAGATAATGCTTGGTTTTTTAGAATTTTAATTTAATGAATTTTTATGTAGTTTACCCTATATTAGTATTTTTATTTTATTTTTGTGTGTGTAATATATGTATATATTTATATCTAAGTGTTATTTCCCAGAACTATGTCAATATTTGTAGAAGGGGGGGTTGAATACAAATATTAAAACTTTTTGCTTATTTTAATATTTGTTCCTGATGTTTGAGAATTAGAGAGAATATGTTTGAACAAATTAAGAACTGAAAATAAACTAACAAAGAGATTTAAAAATACTGATGGATTGGTTTTTCCATCAGTGTATATTTTTGTTCAATGTTCGTAGGTTAAAAGAAACCTAGATTCGTTGTTACAAAGTTAGGAAAAAAACCAACTGTTCTTACAAAGTGCTCTAAGGCTGAATAGTTCCTTCAAGAGATAAAATCTAATTTGTACATTTTTTAAAAATGCTACCACACTTGTTTATATACTACAAGTGTGTTTTTACAATTCTTATTTTAGGATTGTTTCTATCTACCTTCCTTTTACCTTTTTCCATTTTTAGAAAACAGGTTTGAAAGATAGCCACAGATTGAGTCTTCACAGTCATCATAGACTGTCTTCCATAGGTGTGCTTTTGTCCTTTGGATCTTTAACAGATAGTCCTTCTGTGTTGTCTCAATCAATTGATAATTTGCTATTAAGCATATCAATTGATCCATCCTTTAATCCATCAACTAATGTTCTTCTTCGATTGATCTTTATATCCATCAATTGATAAATAATGACTTATCGATTGATAGATGTTATCAATCGATATATCAATCGATGGGTATTCACATCAGTTGATGGTCTTCAACACTTGACTTGGCTTCTTCGATTGATCTCTTATCCATCGATGCTTCAATATCAATCGATCATCCTTTACTTGTGTAATTTCAAGTCTTCAGATACTTACAATTTGACAGTTTAATTTACACATCAATTGATGATCTATATCAATCGACTTTAACATCAATTGATAGGAATAATATTAATTGACTTACACCTTATCGATTGAAATAGACTAAGTACACCTATGCTACAATCCAAATTATCAATTCATTAATATAAACACTTCAACTGATAAATGGTTTCCTGATCAATGGATATTTATAACTTTCATATCAATTGATCAGTTACATCAAATAAAATTTCTATGATTCTAAGATTATTGTTATCATCAAATTACATGTAGATTCCTAACAATCTCCCCCTATTTGTGTCTGTCATATGAACATGCATAAATCTACTTGATGATAACAAAACCCCTAATTATTTTCATTTAGATAGAATCAAGAAATTTAAACAGCACTTTTGAATTTTGAAAGTACCAGTTTGATGAATAACTTCTGCAAGCTGCTTCAATGTCTTCATCATATTCATAATCCAATTAGTTCTTCTTCTTTCTCTTCTCAGCAATTTCCTTTAATTACCTCATGAAAGAACTCCTCAAAATTGCTTCATCTCTGTTAGTTTCTCCAAGTTGCCTCATAAGGTAGTGTATTTCTTCATCTGTGATTTTGTCCAGATATTTGCAGATATCAAAGAACTTTGTGTTGCCCTCCATAACTGTAAAAATCATTGCATACTTTGGCTACAACATCACCTTTTTGACTTGAGACTTCCATAGCTTAAGGGGTGAATCAGGTTCAGCTTCTGCCTTTGATCTCCTTAGCTTTGAAATTTGTTGTTGAATTTTCTGAGTAATTGTTGTGTTGAGTTTGTACTTTCTGTTGAGTAGAGGAAGAATGGTCTTCGGAACATTGTAGATTTGCTTCATTATTACCTTCAATGAATAGGTGATTTTCACTCCATTTTCATACTCCAACCTCATTGACTCTTCTTGTTTAGAGGTTGCAGGGTGAGTCCTGACTCTTATCAACCCTTTTTCACTGACCACTGGTATTCCTTTCATATCATATACTTCAATTGTAACCTCCTCCTTGATTTCTTCTTGATTTTCCTGGAGGTTTTCCTGAACCACCTTTTCTTGAGTATAACTTGTCTTTTTCTTAGCCATGGTTATTCTCCTCTTTTTCCTTAGTCATTGCTCCATTAATTGATCTTCCATGTTCCATTCCATTTCATTTTACCTTGCAATTTCTTCATTCTCCTTTTCTCTTCTTGCAGCATCTGAAAATCCTGATGAAATGGCTCTTTGAAGAAGCTTCTGGCCAACTGGCTCTTTCCTTCTCTTTTCTTCTTCAATAATTATGGATTTACCGTTTTTCTTTTCTTCAAGGGATTCAAGATCAATTGTTAGAAAGACTTCTGTATTTGAATTGCTTTCTTTGGCAGTCTTCTTTGTATTTTCATTCACTAATCTTGTTTGAGCAATGAACTCATTCAAGTTTCCTCTTTCTGCTGCCTCTATCACCAATTCAGTGTTTTTCTTCAATTCTTTTCCTTTCCCTCTCAATCATTGATTGAGTTTCTCTTTCCTTAGATATCCTTCTAGCTTCTAGATCATCTTCAAACTTATTGAATTCTTTCTTTTTCTGTTCTAAATCATCTTTGGGTGACTTAGATGACTTAGATGTCTTTGAAGATTGATTATCCCTGTTGCTTCCATATTTAGTCCTTTTTATTACAGAACCACCAATGCCACTGGACTTGTCCATACCAGAACCAGCACTGCCTTTGCCATTACCATCACCGTCTTTCTTCTTTGTATTCTCCCCCTTTTTGTTTTCATCAATTGGAGGAGGTGGTGACATTCTATCAAGAAAGTTCTGAAGAATGGAAGCATGTAGACTCTGGCCTTTAATAATATCATCCATCTTCTTTTCTAGAGACCCCACTCTAGTTTCCAAAACTGCAAAATTCTTGGATTCCTTGAAAATCTTGTCCTTGATTTGACCCATGGTGTTAATTAGAAGCTTCTCATCCAACCTTATTTTCAATGCATCTTTGTTAGAATTGATAGAATCCTTGATAATTTCTAATTCTCTCTTCACTCCTATCACTATGATCTTTCAAATTTTCAGTGATTCCCTCATATAGTGAGCAATTCTCCTTTGATTAGGATCTTCAATTTCTCCTTCCACCATTGCCCTCTTATATTGAGAAAGAATCTCAGTTTTAGCAGCTTCTAAGGAACCATCAATTATGCTCATCCATGGCTCCTCATCAGAATCATCTTCTAACTCTTCAAGTGCCATATAACATGTGTCTGTTGTATTGGCAATGCTCTCCTTCAGATTCCTGGTCCTTTATTCTATATGCTCAATTCCCAATAGTTATTCTGCATCCCTGTTACTTGAAGCAGCCAACCCTTAATATTGTGGATCAAGATGAATGAAATTCTGTGGATCTAAGTCACCAGCATCAACTTCATCTTCAATTTCCTTATCAATTCCACTCTCACTAGCTTCTGTATTTGATACTCCCCATATCTCCTTGACTCCTTCCTCCTCTGACATCAACTCATTTTCCAACTCCTATGCAAATAGTAGAATTGTTTTATCTCTCTCACTCATCTCTGTATTTTGCATCAGGATCTCATCCTGGAATCTCACATCTCCCTCACTCATATCATGTGCACCTTCTAAGGTAGGGCCCTCAAGTGTTTCACTCACATTCCTGAAAGAAATAGGAATGTCCTTACTCACTCACTCTCCTTTTTCCAGGCTGCAATCCTGCCTCTCACTCAACTCACTCAATCCTAAGAGTGTTTGTGCAACATCAATTGATTGAGCATCAATTGATGTATAGATATTATTAGTTGAAGTGTTTGAGATATCCATCGATTGATGCATACCCATCGATTGATCTTGAGTATCGATCGATGGCTTATCAATCGATGGTTGAATATTAATTGATGAAGGAACATCAATTGATGGAGTAGAAACAGTTGAAATAATAATTTAAGAAGTGATATTTGTAATGACATGAGAAATGGAATCCTGAATTTCCTAGGAAGAAAATTCAGGAGAGAGTGTTGGCTTCTCCTTGAAAAATAAAGAATGAGAATCTGAAAATGTCTGATTATCTATCAGAACATTTTTTGAAGAAATTTGGTGAGATGGGGAAGGAAGAATAGAAGGGATTGGAATTGAGAGAGAATTGGGCTGTATCTCATCATTTATATGAGATGCATCAAACTGACTTTGAGAAGACTCCACCACAGTTTCCTGTGATTTTGCAGTGTGTGATTCCCCATGTGCAAAGGTGACTTTCTTTTCTCTCCTGCCATAGGTTTTTGTAAATCTGGATGGTGTGTCCCCAAATTGGTTATGTGCCCTTGGTTGTGGGCTATTTTCAATACTGTCATCCTTTTGATAGGATGCCAATAGTGATGTGGTATTTTCCATATTAACATCCACAGTCTTTTGAGAGACTGTAGAGTGGCTTGGCTTAGGTTGCACACCATCACTCTCCTTATTCTTCTGGGTTCTTTGATATTCCCCAGTTCCCTCACCACCTGCATCATCCTCTAATCTATCTACCATAGTAGGTGTTTTTCTTTTCTTTGATTTTACAACAACAGGATTTTGGGAACCTGTTGAGGTTGGCTTTTTAGATTTGGATTTAGAAATTAGATGTGTGGCTTGGGTAGGAGGGTTGGGGTCATTGATAACACCTCCATGGCCACAGAAGGCAAAGAAGATTGAGGATTGGAAGAAGTTAGGGTTGAGATAAATACCAGAATAAAAGGTGGATAAATCAATTCCACATTACTGTGAAGATTGATTCTTACCAAGTCTTTGAAGACCCTTTTATTTTGAGTCCAACACTCAAGGGTTTCAGTTTCCCTGCAAATCTCAATTTCTTTGACAAATTGGTTAATAAAAATCATGATAAATCTAGCATAGTATATATGATTAGACCTATCATGCTTCTTACCTAACTTAGCAGAAATCTCAGATAGCAATATAGAAGATAAATCATGATATTCATCAAACAAGACACTATATGCTATTTGTTGCATGCTAGAAGTTATGGCATCAAAATTGCTAATTTTACCACTAATATATTTTATTATTGCATCAAAGAAAAAGAACCATTCTCTCATAAGATGCTTTCTAACTACTTGTCCTAAATTGATGTCAGGATTTGCATAATAGACAGCCCTAAACATGTTTCTAATATTTGATTCACTAGGCACATTATCAGTATTATTAACAGGCAAATCTAAACATTCATTTAAGATTAAAGTAGTAAGAATGTACTCTTGTCCCTTGCAATTGAATTTGATGCTTGAAAAGTCATCAACAACTTCTGCAGAGGTCCAAAACTCTTCCACCAGATTGCAGATTATTGTTGGTACTTCCTTCAATGCCTTTTGTACTTTACAACTTTCCAGGAATTGCATTAAAGGATAAAATTCTTTTGGAGCCTCTTCAACCACTGTGCAAGCGACAAAATTGTTAAGCTCGTAGATGAAACCGGCTTGCGAGACTTTCTTGGATGAAGATGCGATTCCTTAGAGTGGTAATTTAGTAGAACAAAAGCTTTGAAGTTGTAGAAAGTTTGAGTACAGAGAGAAAAAAAGGTTAGGGATTGAGTTCGTAGATTGAGAGAGAGACAGAGACAGAGACAGAGAAATCGTTAGTAAAATTGCAAGTAAGAATTAAAAGTTGTTTTAATCTTACTATTTATATTTATTGAGTTCCCAATCACTTTCTTACTCAAAATAGAACTTAATCGACTATTGGAAGAAAAATGAAAAGCAGAAATTACCATTTTTGGAAATCGACTGTTATACATACAGAAATGTATGTATTAATCAATTGATAAAATAAGTAATCAACGGCTAGAATTTGTACAGGCCGATTGATGACATGAACCCCTTTAAATTACAAGTCATCGATTGGTAATTAACTTATCCATCGACAGGTACTTTTATCCATCGATAAATGAATATTTCATCAATTGATATATTTATCTGTCGATAGCTACAAATATCCATCGATAAATAAATATATTTGTTGGTGTAGGTGCCCTAGAGACAATACAATGTTTCTTTTGATAAACATTTATGTCATTTGATTATTCAATAAACGTATTTATTATGACTTTAATTACTGCGATATATTTGTTAGCATAATAAATGTCCTTAGAATCATGATACACATTGTATAGTTTAGTAAATGACTTGAACTTGAGATTATATAATATATCATATTCTTAAATGTCCCTAGTCGAGTATTATTATTATAGGACAATAATAATACATAAATAGACTAGTATGTTGTTTGACAGATAACCACATCTCATTGGTTATAAGTATGGGGATACTAAAGTCAACACATAGGTACATGCAGGAGTACATGGTACTGGACAGACCCACAGTGAGATTCTTCATGTTTAATAAAGTCATAAGAAAGACTCACAGTGATAATGGTGTAATGATCCTCTGATTTGAGATCATTATATTTCTATACGAGGATTAATATACTTTGACTACATTAAAAGTTATCTTTGACCGGGTAATGATAAAAGTGGACATCGGGTATATCATGAGTCGTATGAGAAATATGAATGATAGATAAATGATTTAACCCTCCTATAATTAGGAGAGATATTATTGGCCTCTTGATTGAGTGACACTATAGAATGCATGGTCGTGCTCAAATAATGATTTGTTTTCATAGTCTACTCATGGATCAAGTAAACCCGGATTAAATGTTGTAGAGGATGACTAAATACATGCCTCGAGTTTAATCTATAATATATATGGTTAAAGGAATTACATTACACGGAAACATTAATCACGAAAGGTTTTATCGAATCACGATTTAATTATTATTTAATTGGGTAGCAATGATGTATGACTAGATACCGCTCATTGTTTATAATTTTATTGGAGAATAAAATTATTGCTAATTAAATAATAGCCTATAGGGTCACATACATAGAGCACTTAAAGGAATAGTTAATTTAAATTATAGATTTAAATTAATTGATGATTATTTGAATTTTATTATATTAATTAAGTGAGACTTAATTAATTGAAATAATATAAATTCGAATTTGAATTTCTGTCCTTAATAATTAAGTATGACTTAGTTATTAATTAAATAATAGAAACACGTTTTATTATTTAATCATATATCTACATGGGTTAGGTTTTGCTGAATAGGCCCGTTAACCAGTCATTATAAATAGATAATGATAGGTTAAGTGGCGATTATGTTTTTGGGAAAAACCCTAGAGGCAGCAGCAAAGGCAGAGCAAGGCAGAACAAATTCGGAATCATCAAAGGAGCTAGTACATCCATTCCGTAATCAAGATCGTGAGACGTTCTTGAAGGTGCTCGTGTGGATACCATAGAGGTGTTTTTCGAGAGGAAGACACAAGTCGTGAAAGCTAGGATCTCCGTTGAGTTCGTGAAAGTCAAGACCAGAAAAGGTATAATCTATTTCACCATAATCTGTCCAAGCTTATACATGATCCTGCGTTAGGGTTCCGAAATTTTTCATTATATTTACGTTTAATCCGCTGCGTTTTATGCCTCGGAACCCAACAATATCATCAATTAATATATTTATCTGTCGATAGCTACAACTATCCATCGATAAGTAAAATGTTTATCAATTGATTATGGAAGAATCAATAGATTAACATAGTCAATGGCTAAAATTAATATAAATACATAACGTTTCAGACATTCAATGGATTAAATATAATTAAGCATACCTAAATCACAGACCAATCTATTGAAAGTAGATTCATCTAATGATTTGGTAAAAATGTCTATAAGTTGTCTTTCACTAGGGATAAAATGTAATTCAACTGTACCATTCATTACATGTTCCCTAATAAAGTGATACCTTATGTTAATGTGCTTGGTTCTGGAATGTTGCACATGATTTTCTATTATTGCAATGACACTTGTGTTGTCAAAGAAAATAGGAATTTTATTAATGTTGAACCCATAGTCAAATAGTTGATTCTTCATCCATAAAATTTGTGCACAACAACTTCCAGCTGCAATGTATTCAGCTTCTGCAGTAGATGTAGACACTGAATTTTGTTTCTTGCTAAACCATGATACAAGCTTGTTTACTAGAAATTGACATGTGCATGTAGTACTTTTTCTGTCAATTCTGCAACCTGCATAGTCTGTATCTGAATAACCAATTAGATCAAATCCAAAATCTCTAGGGTACCAAATTCCAAGATTTGGAGTTCATTTGAGATAATTGAATATTCTTTTTATTGCAATCAAATGAGATTCTCTAGGATCAGCCTCAAACCTAGCACAAAGACATGTAGCAAATATTATGTCTGGCCTAATTGCAGTTAAATAAAGTAATGAGCCAACCATGCCTCTATAACTTAAAATGTCCACTTTAGCTTCCTTAGTATTCATTTCAAGTTTAGTTGCAGTGGCCATGCGAGTTTTTGCAGAAGAAAATTCATTTAAATCAAATCTCTTTAATAAATCTGAAATATATTTGGTTTGATTTATGAAAATACCATCTTTGACTTGCTTGACTTGCAAACCAAGGAAATAGGTAAGTTCTCCCATCATGCTCATTTCATATTTACTCTGCATCAACTTAGCAAACTTTTGACAAAGTTTTTCATTAGTTAAGCCCAAAATAATGTCATCTTCATAGTTGAACAATAATCATAGAGCTACTAACATTTCGATGAAAGAGAGTTTTATCAATAGTACCTCTTGTGAAGTGATTCTCAATCAAGAATTTAGATAATGTGTCATACCAGGCTCTAGGTGCTTGTTTCAATCCATAAAGTGCCTAGAGAAGATAGTATACAAATCCATGATGAACAGGATCAATGAAACCAGGAGGTTGTTCTACATATACTTCTTCTTCTAGTTCTCCATTGAGAAAAGAACTTTTCGCATCCATCTGATACACCTTGAAATTAGCATGAGCAGCATATGCTAGAAAGATTCTGATTGCTTCCAACCTTGCAATAGGTGCAAATATTTCATCAAAATCTACGGCTTCTTCTTGTGAATATCCATTTGCCACTAATCTTGCTTTATTCCTTTTCACTGTACCAGATTCATCCATTTTGTTTCTGAACACCCATTTTGTACCAATAACAGACTTGTTCTTTGGTTCGGGCACCAGCTTCCATAACTTGTTTCTTTCAAACTGATTCAAATCTTCTTGCATAGCAATTATCCAATCAGGATCATTCAAGGCTTCTTCAATCCTTTTTTGTTCTTCTTGAGACAAGAAGCTACTATACAAGCATTCATTTTGAGTTGCACTTCTAGTTTTGACACCATCATTTCCATTTCCAATAATCAATTTAAAGGGATGACTATTTATCCATTTCCTTTATGATGGTAAATTTGTTCTTGATGATGATGCTTCTTGATCATTGGAATTGTTATGATCATTGTAATGTGATTGATCATTTGAGAACCCTCTCCCTGAAATGGACACTCTTCTTGAAGACTTTTGTGTAGAGTTGTTATCCATCGTATGATTATCAATTGATGTATTATCAGTCGATTGATGATTGTCAACTAATAAGTTGTCTATTGATATATTGACATCAATTGATAGGAAGATTCTAGGTACTTGATTTCTTGAAATTCCAACATCATCATCACTATCTCCACTATTGCTTGTTGATTCATTTTCAAAGTGCAGTAGGTCATGAAATCCTTCATCAAATAACCCTTGAATCTTCTTGTCATCAAAGACTACATGCATAGAGGACATGACAACTCAACCTAAATATTTCTATTTTTGGATTTTCAATTTTCAATTTTCTGTATATTTTTTTTAATTTTTTTTATTACTAGCACCCTCCCCCATACCTAAATCATGCATTGTTCTCAATGTATGTAAAAAAGAGAAATATTCAAAGGAGAATGGTGAGAAAATACCTGATGAGGGATGAAGGAGAAGCAACATATTGAAAAACAACTATAACTAACACAACTCACACCCACATTACCTCCCCCATACCTGAATGTCATGAGGGGAGACACCAAATTGAAACTTTAATTAGCCAATTTCAGAAGGGAAAATAGGGTGAAGTTTCGAGAAAGAGTCAAGAAATTTTTGAAATTTTTGATTAGAAAAGATTTTCTGTAGATAGGTGCACTCATTCAACCCTATAGGACATGTATCACTAATGTTTTTCATAAACCATATTAATGCTTCTTCACTTTGTTTAAGAAAATTAGAGACATTTAATATTTGATCATGGTTCAAAACACTAGGAATGTCATAAGAAATGGGTACATATTATTCTAGGGCACCTTGGTCAAATTTGGAGTGAGGCAACATCGAATCAAGTGTAGGTGGTTCACCTACAGGACGCCTAGCAACGTGCATAAGTTCAACACAAAAATTCTCGGGTGGAGTTTCCTATTTTGAACAAATGTCATTCAATTCTTCTAACAACTCTTCTGAGGTCAAATCTTGTAATGACTCATGAAATTCTCGATTAATCTCATAGTTGACCTTGACATCCTCCCTAAGAAGAGACTCAATTTCACTATCCTCAAAGCTAGACCAGGTGACAAAGTTGTTGACCACATTAATCCCTATTGGTTGTTCATAAAGCTCATTCGGTTCTTTTCCTATATTAAAAATATTAAGGTCAATGGTCATGTTTCCAAAAGTGAGTTTTATTGAACCATTCCTACAATTAATCAAGGGATTGGATGTAGCAAGAAAAGGTCTTGCTAAAATGATGGGAATTTGGTTCTTAGGATTCGTGACGGGTTGAGTCTCAAGAACAACAAAGTCAACTGGGAAGATAAAATCAACAAACTTGATCAACACATCTTCTATTCTTCCCTTAGGCATTTTGACAGAACGATCAGCTAGTTGAAGTTTCATATTTGTCTTCTTAAGTTCACCTAAACCTAGGGCTTGATAGATGAAGAAGGTTCACTGAATGATCCTAGTGACTTAGAAATATTGAGTTGATTGGGTTGATCTTTACTAGGCATAAAAAGAAATGGACTAGGTTTAGAATTCATTTCCTCTTCATCATTGGAATCAATGTTAACCTTATTATCAACTTGAGTTCCTGACCTTAGAGAAATTTTCGCGTTAATACTCTCATGAGGTCTTTGATTGAGAGGAAACTTAGGATTGACTTCAGTTTGACTAGGGAACTTATTTTTCTCACGCTCACAAACGGTGTTGGCTAATTGACTTATCTGGACCTCTAGTTTAGATATGTCTTGAGAATTGGCATTTAAGATTTGTCTATCTTGGGTCATGGTCTGCATGAAAGTTTATTGGGATTGAGTTAAATTCGTTTGGGACTTTAGCAATGCCTCAATACTCTTCTCTAAGGAACTTAGTCTCTTATCTGAATCATTAAAACTGGGTGGGTTCAAAGGTGCTTGAGTTGAGTTTGGATAAGGACCAAGACTTTGATTTGGGTAAGAGCTAGAATTAGGCTTTTGGAAGTTGGGTTGAGACGGTTGATAGTTTTGACCTTGGTTCCATGAGAAATATGGGTGATTTCTCCACCCATGATTGTAAGTAGGTGCAAATGGATCATTCCTAGGGGTTGTTTGAAACATAGCATTAGCATGCTCAAACCCGGGAAAGTTTTGGGGTCCTTGATTTAGGGAATTATGATTTGCACACATGGATACTTATGATAGAGATCCAATGGTTTCTAAAGCTTCGAGTCTTCTAGTGAGCATAGCTAATTTAGCTTCGATTGTAATGGAGTTACCTACATAATGCAAACCCCTAGATGATGAACTAAGTGACTCATTAGACTTAACAGGATCTCTAGTGGACTCCCACAACATTGTCTTTTCTGCTAGTTCCTCGAAAAATTCCCAACCTTGATCCTCATCTTTTTTCTTGAATTTACCTTGACACATAGACTCTAACAAGGCAGTGGTAGGACTATCTAAGGCTTCGTAGAAAATCTTACAAAGTCTCTATTTTTCTATTCCGTGGTGAGGACATTGAGACAAAAGATTTTTAAAACGGTCAAAATATTTTCAAAATGACTCATTTTCTTTTTGATGAAATTGGTTTATCTCAATTGTGATTTTTGTGGTCTTGTGATTTGGAAAATATTTTTTAAGAAAAATTACCACAAATCCCTCACACGTTGAAATAGAGTTGACCGGTAGACTATACAACCATTTTTTAGCATTTTCTTTTAAAGCGAAGTTGATTAGTCTAAGCCTAATGGAGTCCTCGGTTAATTGTTGGAGTTTTTGCAAGGCACAAACCTCCTCGAATTCGTGAATAAAAAGATATGGATCCCCACCCTCACTCCCGGTAAACTTTGGTAACATGCTAATGTGGTGAGCCTTAATTTTGAAATTATTACCATTAACCGGTGGAAGAGTGATACAAGATGGTTGGGCAGAACGGGCGGGGTAACAGTGGTCTCTAAGAGAAACAACCATGTTTACTACGGTTTCACTAACTTCTACGGGTTCAGAATCTGAAGAAGAAGAAGAAGAAGACAACTCAATCGGTCTTACTAATTTAGATGATTCGTTCCTTGCCCAAGTAGTTCACATAAACACGTAGCAAATAAGTGCCAGAATTTAAACAATCAAAAGAAGAGGTGGAAAATCGAAAGAAAAAAAATTCGAAATCTATGGTCCCTAAAATTAACTAGATATTACTCCTAACAACAAGATAATACTAAAACTCACAAAACTAAAAGTATTCATCCTGATTGGCCAGGTCGGTGCAAGCATTGCTAAGAGGCTAAACACCTTCCCAAGACACCAATGCAAATGGTCAGGTAAGCTTTCGCTAGCCTAGACTCCAACGAATGAATACTTAGAGATTTGTTCGTTTTAGGTTCTCTTCTTAGTTGAGCGCAAAATCCTAGGGTTAACGTCTACTTCATTTTATTAAAAAGACTAGGGTAATTCAAGATGAGAGATTAATTGTTGTGGGTTAAGGAAAGAGTGATGAAATCTCTCCCCTTGTCTTATGATTGGGGTTTTGCCCTAAAATTTTATTTAAATGATGCAACATACAAGATGAGATATAAAAGTGGTAAACAATTATGGATGCTCTAAACTACGTGTTCTACTCTAAAGAAAAGAAAAAAAATTAACGTATCTTGGGTCCTCCAGCAATCACCACAATTTACGGTACGAAAAATTAAAAACAAGAAAATAAAATCTAGATGATGTGCTCCTAAGTGATTAAATGCATGATGCAACAAGTGTGTATTTAACTAACTAATTTTTTTTGGATTTTTAATTATTATTATTATTTTTGATTTTGTTTTATAACTACGTGATAAAAGATGAAAATAGGGAGATACGGGTTACCGAAAAAATGCTTTCCAAAAATTTCTTCGAGACTTGGAAATTTTCGCGTTCAAACGAGCTTTCTGAATCTCCAATTTTCTAAAAAACAAACAAAGAGAGCAAGTAAAACTAATTTGAAAAATTAAAAATTAGGGTGCGAAAAATAATTATAGTCCCCGGCAGCGGCGCCAAAAACTTGATGTGCTAAAAATATTAATTTTGAAATTATCGCAAGTGCACGATCTCATTTTAGTATTTTAAGATTCGAACCACAAGGACTAAATTAATTTCGCGATCCTTAAAATTTAACTTAGGTGAATTAGAGAATTTAATTTCAAGATGAGTTTTGTTTATACTAATAAAAGGAAAAAAAACAAATAAGCTAGTAAATTATATCTAAAAAAATTTAAAGATACTATTTTAATACTACTAAAATTAAATCCAAACCTAAAAAAACAAAATTAAACTACTAATGGAGAGAAACTTAAGCTTAAATTATTAAACTCACTAATAAAATTGAACTTTAAAAATGGGTTTAATATTAAAAGTGACATTTAAGTAACCTCAAACTAAATTAACATAAAACATTAGATCCATAAGCTCTAGTCATCAACCAACTAATAAAAATAGATCTAAATGTTATGTGAATCAAACGTACTAATAGAATTGAAATCTAATAGGGGCTCAACCACAAAATATACATAAGAAAAGTAGATCTAAAAAGAAAGAAAATAAAATGCAAGTAAAATGAGAAACTAAGATCTACAATCTAAAATCAAGAACCAACAATAACAAAGTTAAAGATCTAAAATCATTAAACCCACATTTAAAATAGAGATTTAAAGAGGCTCATGACAAGATAATAAAGAGTAAAACTAAGAAGTAAAGTAGAGAGATGAAGTAGACTTGATCTAGAATATTAATCTAAAAGGGCTCCTTTCGTTTCCCAAGTATACAACTTGTGGTACTTAGAAAGATATCACAGCCATAAATTTAAAGGAGATAAGATGGAGACTAGCATAAAAAGAAACTAAGACTTATAAAAGATGAAGATGAAGAATAGTATAAAAGAAAATAAAGACTTGCATTAATATGAAAAGTGTTTACAATATTTGAGAGAGCTAAAAACTAGATCTAGAAAATTAAAAGAGAGACTACTACTAAAACTATGATAAAACTAAAGATAGGCTAGATGATAGAAAGATGGGATATTTATAGGCTAGAAATAGGGTTTTGGGTGGTGTTGGGTCAATCCCCACCATTCAAATGAGCTGTGTGTTGGTAAAATCTACACCATTGATTTTTGATTTTATCCCCACCAACTTGCTCTTTTTTCTTTTTCTCCTCTTTACTTTGTTGGCTTCCTTTTCTTCCATTTTTGCCCTTTCTGGCCCATTCCTTCTCCTTTAATTATTTATTCTACTTATCTGCAAAATAAGAAAAATGCAATAAATTAACTAATAAAATACGAAGGCAAGCAATAAAATAGGCATTAAAATATGTAAAATTATGCACTAATCACCATACACCATTTCCATTATCACACAGTTGACTAATACTGAGCAAATTATGCTTCAATCCATCAACCAGTACTACAGGTTCAATGATAACATTTTCTTTTGTAATTGAGTCATATCCCATAGTAAAACCTTTTTTGTTATCTCCAAAAGTAACTCCTGGGCCTGTCTTTTCCACAAACTTTGTGAGCAGGGACAAATCTCCAGTCATGTGCCTAGAACATCCATTATCCAGATACCAGATATTTCTTTTCCTATTTCCCTGCACACATTCAAAATAATCAAGTTATTTTTAGTAGCCAAGTTTCCTTGGGTCCTCTTTTATTAGTTGCAGCTGAAGCCTTGGTTACCAACTTTGGTTCCTTTTATTTTGGTGGGTTTAAATCCACTTTAACTTTTGGAGTTGGCTTTTAGGGCTTAGACACCTTAGAACTCATGGCATAATTTCCATGCATTTTATTATCTAAATTAGGCATGTTCCATGGCATTCCAGGCATGTTCATATTTGCATATGCAAAGAAAGGATTATACATGTATGGAACTTGTGCATAAGGCATATGGATATTAGGTGCAACTAAATTAGAAGACATGACATTCATGAGCATAGGATTGGTAAGCATGACACTTGCATACATGACATGTATATTTAAATCATTTAAAGATAAAGAGTTCTTTTCTTTCTTGCATTGCATTGATAAATGATTTACACTACCACATTTAGCACACACCTTTCTAGGTGCAAACATATCAGGAGTATAATTGTTGTGCTTGTTTATGCCCACTTTTCCATTCCTATTCTTCTTTCTTTTCTCAAACTTAGGTTGGATAATTTTCACTGGTGTTATCTCTTCTAATTTTTCTTTCAATCGTTTCTTGGATAAGCTACATATGTTGATCTTCTCAACCTTAGCCTCAACTTGATTTTTGGTTTCCTTAACAAACTTGATAGGAGTGCTAAAATTGTTCTTCTTATTAGCCATTGATGATTTACTTGTCGATGGATGCTTATCAATCGATTCAGCATCAATCGATTGATAATCCATATCAGTTGATGAGGGATTAACAATCAATTGATCTTTATCCATTAAAGTATCAACCAATGGCTTGCCTATTGATTTAGGGGATTCTCCTAGAGTATCTAAACCCTGAACATCAATGATTTATTTGGCAGTTTTAGAAGACCTATTCCATTTGTTAATGGTTTCAATTTCTTCAGCTAATTGTTCTTTTAACAATTCTTCTCTTCTCAAACTATTCACTAGTTCATCTCTAGCATCCTTACTTTCCTGCTTTAATCTTTCTAAACACACAAATTCATTTTCAAGAAAAACATTCCACTCAGTTAAGGCATCAATGGTGTTTCTCAACTTGAGGTTTTCTTTGTTTAGAGATTTTAAAGTGACATGCAAATTGTATAATTCATTAGACATTTCATTAATGGTACTATTACATTCATCTTTTGTAATTTCAGAAAAGTTAGTATCTAGTACCTGATTTGATGATGAACTAGCATCTTCATCTTCATGGTTGGCCATTAGAGCTAGATTGATGAACTCTTCAGAATCACTGTCCTCAGCAGCCCAGTCCTTCTCCTCAGTAACAAAAGCCTTTTCTTTTTGTTTCAAAAGGTCAAAGTATTTCTTTTTTTAATCAATACCCTCATATGACTTTGCCTTTTCTTGTTTTGGCTTTCTGCACTCATTTGAGAAATGACCAGTAAATCCACAGTTAAAGCATTTTAATTTATATATATCAACCAAATTTTTGTTTTGATTGTTACTTCTAAACTAGGATCCAAGCCTTTGAGCATTTGGATTCCTCTTGAATTTAATCTTTGAAAACTTCCTTGACAGAAATACAAGGTGCTCATCAATCTCATCAAAATCATCCTATGAGCATGTTTCAATTTCTTCACACTTTCCCTTTCCTTTTCATTTGGATGATTCTTCAACAGCATCATCAGCCATCATGACAGAAACTTCTACACAGCTAGCTTCCTTCTTCTCTTCATTTCCCTTGACCATCAAACCCACAGTTTTCTCCTTTCTTTGATTCTTCTTAATCTCCTCATCTTGTTGGATTTCCAACTCATATGTCTTGAGAATACCATAAAGTTTCTCAAGGGTATAATCCTTGAAGTCCTGAGATTGTCTAATAGAAACAGTCATTGGTTTCCATTCCTTTAGAAGAGATCTAAGAAATTTTAGATTTATATCCTTAGTTGCATAAACCCTACCATATAGCTTTAGTCCATTTAGTAACTTCTGAAATCTGATATAGGTGTCATTGATAGATTCTCCACTCTTGAAATAAAATGATTCATATTTTTGAATCAAGAGTTGCATCTTTTTTTTTCTTACTTGTTCAGTTCCTTCACATAGAGTATGAAGAGTATCACATACTTCCTTTGATGAAGTACAGTTTATCACATTGTTAAACATATCTTTATCTAGACCATTAAACAGAATGTTCATAGCCTTCTTGTCTTTAAGAACTTCTTTTTCATCCTCTTCTATGAACTCAGTGATGAGTTTTGGAACATGTTTGTCAAGTACAGGAGTTTCATCAGGGTTTACACCTGTGACTAGCTTCATGCGAACATGATGACCTTTCTCTATGCAGTGAACATAGGAAGGGTCAAGAAAGAGTAGATGCAGATGCATTTTCACTTTCCATGCAAAATATTCATCTTTTTTTAGAATTGAAATTTTCACACCAGAATCTTTTTGGCCCATATTGATTGTTCTTGATCTTTAAACTTTCTGTATGTTGAAAGCCTTCGCTTTGATACCAATTGTTATTTCCCAAAACTATGCCAATATTTGTAGAAGGGGGGGGGGGGGTTGAATACAAATATTAAAACTTTTTGCTTATTTTAATATTTGTTCCTGATGTTTGAGAATTAAAGAGAATATATTTGAACAAATTAAGAACTGAAAATAAACTAACAAAGAGATTTAAAATTACTAATGGATTGGTTTTTCCATCAGTATATATTTTTGCTAAATGTTCCTAGGTTAAAAGAAACCTAGCTTCGTTGTTATAAAGTTAAAAAATAAATCAACTGTTCTTACTAAGTGCTCTAAGGCTGAACAGTTGATTCAAGAGATAAAATCTAACTTGTACATTTTCTAACAATGCTACCACACTTGTTTATATACTACAAGTGTGTTTTTACAATTCCTATTTTAGGATTGTTTCTATCTACCTTCCTTTTACCTTTTTCCATTTTTACAAAACAGGTTTGAAATACAGCTACAGATTGAGCCTTCACAGTCATCATAGACTGTCTTCTATATGTATGCTTTTGTCTTTTGGATCTTCAACAGATAGTCCTTCTGTGTTATCTCAATCAATTGATAATTTGTTGTTAAGCATATCAATTGATCCATCCTTTAATCCAACAACTGATGTTCTTCTTCGATTGATCTTTATATCCATCGATTGATAAATGATGACTTATCGATTGATAGATGTTATCAATTGATATAACAATCGATGGGTCTTCACATCAGTTGATGGTCTTCAACACTTGAATTGTCTTCTTCGATTGATCTCCTATCCATCGATGCTTCAATATCAATCGATCATCCTTCACTTGTGTAATTTCCTGTCTTCAAATACTTACAATTTGACAGTTTAATTTACACACCAATTGATGATCTATATCAATCGACTCTAACATTAATTGATCGGAATAATATCAATTGACTTACACCTTATCGATTGAAATAGACTAAGTACACGTATGCTACAATCCAAATTATCAGTTGATTCATATAAACACTTCAACTAATAAATGTTTTCCTGATCAATTAATATTTATAACTTTCATATCAATTGATCAGTTACATCAAATAAAATTTCTATGATTCTAAAATTATTATTATCATCAAATTACATATAGATTCTTAACAGTAAGAGTAATATTTAAGTGAAAAAATTCTTTATCATAAAACTTATAAATTTTTATGGATATTAAAACCATTTTTATTTTATTTTTATTTTTATTATAATTCTTCAAAATTTAATAAAGTTATTCCTTTAGAAATTTTCACTTATAGGTGTTGTATCCAATAAAAAAAATTAAGTTACAAATTTATAAACTTTTTCCTATGTAATAATCATCACTCATATAAAAGATTCATGTTCAAAATAATTAAAAAAATATCACCATTTTATAAAAAACACATAAATAAATTGTTCGTATACTGTAAAAATTATCAGTTTTAATCAAATCACTTTTCTTTTGCTTCTTTCATTAAGCACATTACCATACTACTTACGTCATTTTTAGCAATTTAGTCTACACTATTAGAATCTGAAAATATCTTTTAGTTACAGTTGTGTATTGTGTTAATGTTTGTGAAATGGCCAACATAAGTGTAGCCATAATTTTAATATGCAATCACATAACAGTAGTCATAATGTCAGATTGAAAATCTTGTATATATATATGACAAATTAATAAAATGATCACGACAAATACTTCTTTCATGGTATCAGGCCAAGTTAATCTTTTCTTTGAGTCTAACTGTTGTGGATCAAAATCAGATTTTAATTAATGACTAGTGAGTGCTTTCAAACTTTAATGGTTGCACTTACGTTTTGTGACTAAACCAGGTCCTCGCAAGTTGCCAACGTATCTCAATAGTGTTTGAGAATCAAGTCAAAAAATGTAGTTCTAATATTGAGGGATTAGGCCCTTTATATAGGCGCACGAGGGCCTAATAATTAGGTTAGGGTTAGGAGACTTGGAGGTCAAGTCTCCTAATGATAAGGTTTCTGAAACCTTCTTAGAATGAGAGTCCTCGTAGGACTCCTATAGTTGAGGTCTATCCTTGTGATAAGGTTTCTAGAACTTTCATTGGATGAGGACCCTCACAGGACTCTTCAGACCTTTAATTGAGCTTTTATTATTTAATTAATTTCATAATTAATTAACAGTAAAGGTTTATTGGGCCTAAGGCCTCACCAGTGGTTATGGGTTGGACTCACAAATCCAGTTGATCCTAGAATTATTATTCATTGTTCACTTAAGGGGTCCAAGCCTTTAGACCCCTAGATTAAATAAATGAAATAATAAATGTCATATTTATTATTTTCTTAGGGTTATTTTCTACCCCTGTTGGTCCCTGATATTGTAGAAGGGGGGTTGAATACAATATCTAAAATTGTCGCAGAATTTCGGTTAAACAATATTATTTTAATTAATCACAAAATATTAATTTTAATGAAATATGGTTCAAGTAGAAGATATAATTTTAACTTGAAAAATATTACAAAATTATCTGATGAGAAGTGTATATAATTGATAAAGTGATCTACAACGAATTCGACATGAAGTGTTCGGGTGTAGCAATTATATTCCAAACTTGCACAAAAATCTGTGAATATTACAATGCATAAAAATCTATGAATTTGAATATTTTTCAATCGACACTAAAATATGACTTTCTAGTACATGACATTTTATAGACTTTATTTAAGTTTGTATCACATTTTTTAACACTTGTATGACTTTTCAAAAGGCTGGGTATGACTTCTAAATCTCGGTATGACTTTTTTATTAATTAAAAAATTGGTATGACTTTTTAATTAAATAAAAAAATATCTCGGTATGACGTTTTATGAAAAGAATTCGGTATGACTTTTTTTTATTAATTAAAAAGTCGGTATGGCTTTTTAATTAAATAAAAAACATCTCGGTATAACCTTTTGTCAAAAGAATTCGGTATGACTTTTTTGTAATATTCGGTAAGACTTTTTCTTCAATATTTCGGTATGACTTTTTATTATAATTTGGTATGACATATTAATGAGTCATTTGAATTATATTAAAAGTCATATTAAATCATATCTTTTATAATAAATTAATCCTACTTAATTTAATTAAATAATTTATAAATAAAATTAAATTCAACTTGAATTAATTTAATTAGATAAATTAAATAAATAAATAAATTTTGATAGTAGAATTAAAATACTATATTGTCTTGCATAACCGTGTTTTCAGTTCTGAAATTTTTCCGTCTTCGTTATGTCTTCTATCATAAAATCACTTGAGCTAGATGATGAATATTTATTATTTTAGTTGACATACAAATGTACTGTCTGGTTCATTTGTGTCATACTATAATAAATATTCTCCACCTTTTAACTTTAAGATGTGGTCTTCTGTTCTTCTTTATCTTTACTATATTTCCTCTTAGTATTTTTCTTCTTTTAGAATCTTCGTGTAGTAGTCACTAAAAATCTTCTGTATCTTCTGAATTTTTCTGAAATACTATTTCTTTATTTTTCATTAAAGCTTGAACATATTAATGAACTTCTTCAGTGTTGAGTAGCAATCTCATAAAAATACTTCTGATAATCTGATTCTTCGTGTCTAGTTTACTTTCTTCGTCTTGATTCCTATTTTGTATTTATTATTTACTTCTCTTTCTTATTTGAGTTGAGTTGCCATCTAATTATTACAAATAGGCCAAGTCATATGCCTTTCAACCCTTATCATTTGTCCCCAATTTTTTTGAAAAACTTCATGAGTTTTTGTAAAAGTTTTATCAAGGGTTTTTGTGCCTATCGGGCATTTGACTCGTTGTCAAACAAATAAAATTTCAAGAATTTCACTTTATTTTTGGGCTCATGCCTTATATATTATTAATTCTATAAAAATAATTGTTTTTCACATAATTAAGGTCCCACAGGGTTTATTATACCAATTTTTGACATAAAAATGGGGGATATTCATTGGTCCTGGCCAATTCAACTTGTCCTATTCCGATTTCCCCGGAGCCTCCAGTAGCATAGCCAAGACAGCGACGGGTTCTCTGCCCTTGCGGGGATGGAGCGATAGAAGTTTTGAGAATTCAAGAGAAGGTCACAGCGAGACGAGCCGTTTATCATTACGATAGGTGTTAAGTGGAAGTGCAGTCATGTATGCAGCTACATCTCTTGCACAACTTATCTACTCTATATCTTTATCAATTAGACCTCAATCGGGCTCCAAGTCGAATGGAATCTAGATCGATGGGGCCTCGTTGGCCTGAGTCCTTTTCAACCTGGATTGAGGTGGAATATACCTCAATTCTAGGCCCAGGTCGAAAAGGGGATCGAGGTCAACAGGCCTCAATGACTTGAGTTCCTTTCGACCTGGATTGAGGTCGAATAGACCTCAATTCTAGGCCCAGGTCGAAAATTGTATTGAGGTGTCGTTCGACCTCATTTGAGCTCAATGAATGATCAATTCTACCTCGAGGTTGAATTGTGTTATCTAGGGTCTGGTTGACTATATTCATATTTCTCTAAATAATAATCTTCATTCTGGTTTGAGATCGAATAAATCTCATTTTTTCCTCCCAGGTCGACATTTGGTTCATTCAGGAACTTTTGTAGATCGATTTCATATGAATTTTGGTATTCATTTAAGCTCAGTATTATTTTTGAATTTATAATTTGTCTCCCTTCTAATACTTTGAGCTTTAATTTTATTCAAATTATTGGGCCTTCGACAATGTGGGCCTTGGTTTTGTCCACTTTTGGGCTATTTAACAACATGGGCCTTGAATCTAACCATTTTCGAGCCTTTTGACAATGTGGACCTTGAATTCAAGGGCCTATTTTTGTGCTTTTGAGGCTAATTTTCTGGCCTTTTGGGCTAGTGGGCCTGGCCCAATTCTTAGGCCCAGGTTCCAGGCCCTTCCACGAGGTTCTGGAATTCTATTTTCATTTTCATTTTATTTTTTTTGTCATTTTTAATTCCCGGGCTTTCAATCATGGGCCTTCATAAATGGGCCCATTTTACCCTCTATACCGGTTGCTAGACTCCTCAACGGTCACTTGACCTGGTACAGCCCGTTCATTAGGGTATTCAAACGGTCATGTGACCGGCTGAGCCTTTATATATGAGTGGTGTGAGAGAGATCAACACTCACTCCTCTCATTTCTAACCTCTCAAACTTTCATTTCTCCCTCGAGCTCTTAAGTCCTTAAAAATCCAGCCCCCAAACCTCTCAAGTAGTTTAAGGAGTTCGATCGTTAAAGTTCTTGAAAGAATGGTCGACAACAAAGCTTCGAGATTAGCAGCTATGAGTGCGGGGGCAGCTAAGAGAGGTAAATCCCTTCATTGTATCCCTATATACTCCACTTATATGTCTTTGATAGATATGCTAAATTAAAGGGGGGATGAATACCCAAGCCTATCTCACCTAGATTCTTATAGCCATAGAAACAATTTTTTTGATTCCTCTCTTATTGAGAAATATAACAAACTATTTAACTTTCCTCCTCCCTTTTCTATTTCCATGGTTGGGCCTGGTGATAGGACATGCCACTGGAAACCCGATCTTTTAGTTATTTATGTAGATGTCTTTTTAGCTGGGCTTAGGTTCCCTTTGCATGACTTTATCCCATCCTAACTAGCTGATATGCAAATTCACCCTTGTCAAATAGCTCCCAACAGGGGGAGGATCATCCATTATTTTATGGTCCTCTGCCTTTAAAAGAATATAAAAATGACCATTCCTCTTTTTTGAAAATAAAATCAATTTAAAAATTCTTCTAGTTTGTCTCTGGGTTGAGTTTACATTGGTCATAGGCCTAACATGCCCCATATCTTTGATAATTCATCCATTCCTGACAACAACCCCCTGCGGAAGAATGAGTTTGTTCAAATAAAATTGGAAGGGGTGACTCGTAATCCCTCTTTAGAACATAGTTCGGGAAGGCAGCCGACGGGAGTGCTGACACAATAGTGCTCGTGGAGGTGGAACAAGCTTCCTATGTTGCGCTCACTCAGGGTGAGCCCAAGGAAGTTTCTTCGGCTCTCCTGAATGAGCGTCGTCTAAAGTCCTTTAGCCTTTCCAGGGCCTCTAACAAAGGTATTTTATTTAACTTAGATATTATTTATGACTTTTCGTATCGATTATCCGCTAATGTTTTTGTGTTTCCTTTTTAACTGCCCAGTAGATCAACGAGTGGATAGTTCCACCCTGGAGCAGACAGGCCGTATGAAGCGGCTTAAACTCAAACATGACTGCGGCAGACTAAGGAATTGCCGACAATTCTACAGCTCTGCACTGGGAAATTAGCGGAGAGGGCAACGGCATTGAAAAGGCCCCTAGATTCCTGACTTACAGGCCTAGCTGGGGTTTTAGAAAAACTGACACCATGGTGGGGTCCACAGATCATGCTACAGAATGGTCACTCCATTCCATCACCCCCTAAGACTACAAAGACATTGTGGTTGGGAGTGACCAAAAAACCACTAAGACTTTAGGTTACCAAGCCTTGGCTTCAATAAGCATTTTTACTTAAACTGTTCTTTCTTTCCTTTTACGCCTTGTATTCTTCTTTTCCTCGATTTGCAACTTAGTGATTGTATTCACATTTTTTTGTTGGCTTTTCAGGCCAACGCGTATTTTCAGTCGGCTCTCCACCAAGACGATGCTTGGAAGACTCAAGCCGGTGAGCATAAGAAGAAGCTGACTATAGATGAGCTCAAGCTGTAGAAAATGTAAGAAAAAATGGCTGAGTAGGAGGAGCTTCTGAAGAAAGATTAGGCGGAGGTGTTTGAACTCCGGGCAGACAAGAATAAAATCATAGATTCTTATTTGGCTTCGGAGAATACCAGGAGTTGATCACAGTGCACGACGATCTGATCTATCCTGCCAACTATACTGTTGGGTGGAACAAAGCGCTAAAGGCCGTCCTACAAAAGCATACGGGGTTGTTGACTTTTGAAGTCCTCAGTGTGCGATGCCTTAAAGAGGCTGATTGATGAGCAAGAAGAGAAAACCGATGGGGAAGAGAGTCCCAAGGTTCCCCGAGAGGAGGCTTGCGCCAAGACTCCGCCTCCTCCTAAAGTTTTTCCTAAGAGGATTACTCCTAAGGCAAATCCTCAAAAAACTCGGGAGGAGACGGGGGAGAGTTCTTCGGGTTCTAGGCAGAGATGTTGCGTAGCTTAGGTTTTGTAGTTTGTGTTTATTTCGGCCCTTGGTGGCTTTTTGTAAACTTTCTTTGGCCTTCGAGCCTTTTTATTTATCGACTTGCATTTCTCGTTGTTTCTTTACTTGTCTTTAGTTTAATGATTTTTGTGTTTAATACGAACATAAGAAATAAACATTCACGAGACATTTAAAGGTTTAACGAAACTTAACAAAATCATGGTTATTAAAATGAAGCAAACTGGAAACCATCCTTTCATATAATAGGAAAAACAAAGTTCTCGAACGTAAGCAATACTTAAAAATGTCTAGCCTCCAAGGCTTATAAATCAATAGATAATATTTAAAATACTTAGGCCTCAAAGCCCTCAATCAAACATAGTAAATCCTCAAGTTAGCAGCATTCCAGCTTCTTGGGATCTCGACTCCTTCTAAAGTTTGGAGCTTGTATGCCCCTTGCCTAGTAACTTCCTTGACTTGATATGGTCCTTCCCAATGCGGGGCTAGTTTGCCCTTGGGACAAACTCCAGATGCCTCGATCTTTCACAAGACCAAGTCTCCTTAACGGAAAAACCTTTCCTTGACACTAAGATTGTAGTATAATGAAGCTTTCTTTTGATTCTCAATAATTCAAGCGTTAGCTTCATCGCGTAACTAATCAATTAAGTCCAAAGCAAGTTGCATACCCTCCTCATTTGTTTCGGGTTGAAACTCTTGCATTCTTAGTGATGTATGAATGATCTTAACAAGCACCGCGACTTTCGCCCCATAGGCTAGCTAAAATGGTATTGCACCTATCGAAGTTTTGCAAGTAGTTCTATACACCAATAGGATTGGGATCAATTCCTCAACCCAAGTCCCTTTAGAGTGCTCAACTCTTTTCTTAAGTCCATCCAGGATAATTCTATTGGAAACATCTGCTTGCCTATTTAATTGAGGATGAGCTACTGAAGTTAAGCGCAACTCAATATCGTACTTTTCATAGTACTCTATAAAACTTTTGTTTTTGAACTAAGTCCCGTTGTCTGTCACCATGACCTTTGATAACCTATACATGCAGATGACATTCTCCCAGAAGAACTAGGTTACATTCTTCATATCAATTTTAGATAAGGGCTTGGCTTCTATCCACCTAGTGAAATAGTAAATTGCAACAATGAGAAACTTCATTTGCACACTGGCCATAGGAAATGGGCCTAGAATATCCATTCCCCATATAGCAAAAGGGGTTGTCTTACAATGGGTGCAAACCTTTGGCACTGATCGCATTTCTTAACATGGGCTTTAGCATCTTTCGATATCTCAGGCCAGTAAACTCCTAACCTCACAACCTTATGAGCAAGAGCCTTGCTTCCCAGGTGTTGGCCACACACACCTTTGTGAACTTCTCTTAGGGCTACTGAAGGCTCATCAGGCCTCAAACACCTCAAGTATGGTATCATATTTGACTTCTTCTAAAGTACCCCCTTCAATAAGAGTATACTTCAAAGCCCTCAATGTCAGTTTTCTTGCTTCTATAGGATCGGTGAGTGTCGTTCCCATTTCTAAGTAAAGCTTGATGGGATCCATCCAACATGTCCCTAATCCAATCGGGGCTACCAGTTTAGCATCAATGCTTCGGGTCTTCAAGACCTGAAAGTAAACACTACCGGAGTAGTTCTCAATTTATGAAGATGCAAATTTAGATAAGGCATCACCCTTCATATTCTCATCCCTTAGGACGTACTCGAAATGACACTTCTCAAACTATGTCATCTGAGCTTTAAGAATTCTCAGATACTTTATCTTTGCCTCATCACGGGCCTTAAACTCCCCATTTACTTGGAAAAACATGAGCCTTGAGTCTCTACAGACTTTTATATTTTTTACCCTCAAGGCTCTAGTCAGACCGAGTCCAGCTAACAGGGCCTCGTATTCTGCCTCATTGTTCATAGTCAGAAAGTCCAACTTAATTGCATATTCATAATAAAGCCATCAGGGCTTTACAGGACCAAACTAGCTCCACTTGTTTTTGTTTTTGAAGGTCCGTAAAAAAAGAGTACCCAATATTCCTTGACTACCTCCTCATCTTTCTCATTCCCATTCTCCTCAGCCTCTTCCTGCTCCCCGACTTCTTGGTTGGGAATGGTACATTCAACCATGAAGTCAGCCAGAGCATGGGCTTTGATGATTGTCCTAGGCTTGTAGCAGATCTCAAATTCTCCAAGCTCAACCACCCATTTGATTAGCCTTCCACTAGCATTGGGGTTGTTCAGTATATTCCTTAGGGGCTGGTCTGTCAAGATTTCAATGGTGTGTGCCTGGAAGTAAGGGTGTAGCTTTTTTGAAACTATTATCAATGCTAAGGCAAAATTCTCAACTTTTGAGTAGTTCAATTCTGCTCCATGCAAAATTTTACTAACGTAGTAGATGAGTTTCTAAACCTTAGCTTCTTCTTTCACAAGAACATCACTCAAAGCTAAGCTAGAGACTGTTAAGCATAAATATAGCACCTCTCCAGGGATTGGTTTGGCAAGTAAGGGTGGCTCAACCATATACTTCTTTAATTCCTCGAATGCTACTTGGCTCTTTTCATTCCATACAAAATCTTTAGCCTTTTTCAGGGCCTTGAAAAATGGCAAACATTTTTCTCCAGACTTGGAGATGAAACGCCCCAAGGCTGCTACTCTTCTTGTAAGTTTTTAACATCTTTTATAGTTTTAGGTGGCTCCATGTCCAAGATAGCTTGAATCTTATTAGGATTAGCCTCAATGCCTCTCTTTGAGACCATCAGGCCTTGAAACATTCTGCATCCAACTCTGAAGGCACACTTAGTCGGGTTCAACGTCATTTTATGGGTTCTCAGAACCTCAAAATCCTCCCTTAGGTGCTCAAGCTGATCAACTTTGTTCAGACTCTTGACTAACATGTCATCAACATAGTACTCCATGGTTTTACCAATGAAGTGCTTGAAATTTTTATTTACAAGACTATGATATGTCGCTCCTACATTTTTTAGACCAAAAGGAATAACTAGATAACAGAAGACACCAAAGTTAGTGATGAACGATACTTTAGGAATGTCACTGTGGTGCATCTTGTTTTGGTTGTAACCACTAAAGCCATCCATGAAGTTAAGCATCTCATGCCCAGTCGTGGCATCAATTATCATGTTTATCCTTGGCAAGGGGAAATACTCCTTCGGACAAGCATCGTTCAGGTCCGTGAAATCTACGCACATTCTCTACTTGCTATTTGCCTTCTTGACCATTATAGGGTTTTTTAGCCACTCTGGAAATTGGATTTCCTCAATGAATCCATGTCCATAATAGGCAGAACTTACCCCCTTGTGCCATCGGGCTTTAGGGTAGCCACGTAACAGCTCATAGCCATTTTCTGATCTCCTTTCTCTTCTCATACGCCATTCCTAGTTGGGAATTTGGGTTTTAGATGATATGTGGAAGCTATTGCCTTAAAGGCATGTAACCCCGTCCTTCCAAGGATTGCATTGTAGGTAGTGTTCGCCTTAATAACAAGGAAATTCAGCATTTGCATCGGTAGCTGTATTTTCCCTCAATTTGAGATTCCACCCCATTGAAGCCATAAATGGGCATGTTGGATGAGTCAAATGTGAGTTGTTGTACCCCATCTTTGTAAAAGCATCATAGAATAGGATGTCCATCGATGACTCATTGTCTACCAAGACTCTCTTTACTGGAGAATTCTCTATGGTAGGGGTGATCACCAGAGGGTCATCATGGGGGAACTTCATCCCTTCCAAATTAGAATCTGTTATGGATATATTTATTTGATGATGTACAAAATACTAGAACAGGGTCTAGATTAGTTTATCTGTAATAAGTTTTTCTAGTCTCTGAAATGTATAATCAGAGTCTAGATAATCAATATTCATGTTATTTGTACTTGGAAGAATTCCTGTAGAAAATGAAACCAGAGTCTGGAAGGTGATCAGAGTCTATAGACTATCAGAGTCTGTGATCTATCAGAGTCTACATGTGATCAGAGTCTGAAGATCATCAGAGTCTGAAGATTTCAGAGTCTATACAGTTGAGGATAAATTTGGAAGAATATCACAGGAATTGTTGGTCCCTGATATTGTAGAAGGGGGGTTGAATACAATATCTGAAAATTAATCGCGGAATAATTTGGATTAAAAATATTATTTTAATTACTCGCGAAATATTAATCAGAATGAAATACTGTTCAAGTGAAAGATATAATTTTAACTTGATTAGTATTACAAAATTAATATTTAGAAAACTGTTATATAATTGATAAAAAGTCTAGAACGAATTCGACATGAAGTGTTCGTGTTTAATCAATTATATTCAAACTCAGCACAAAAATCTGTGAATATTACAATGCAGATAAATTACTGAATTTGATCTGATTTTTCTAACTCTTAACAACTGAACTCTTAAAAATGAAGAGCTGATCTCATATTTATAGAGAATGAAAAAGGCTGCTATGACCTTTTCAGTATAACTTAATTTCAAGAAAATAAGTCTGTATGACTTATTTTAACCCTTGTATGACATTTAAAAACTGGGTATGACTTCTGAATGGTCGGTATGACTTACTGAATCTCGGTATGACTTATTTAAAGTCATATTCAGATTTTATCTAATTAAAATAAATCGGTATGACTTATTTTAATTAAACAAAATAGGTTCAGTATGACCTTTTGAGCACAGAAATCTCCGTATGACTTATCCACTGAGCTCGGTATGACTTATCAGTCGGCTGTTCCGGTATGACTTTTCTTTAACAGCTTCGGTATGACTTATCAGTCGGCTGCTCCGGTATGACTTTTCTTTAACAGCTTCGGTATGACTTATCAGTCGGCTGCTCCGGTATGACTTTTCTTTAACAGCTTCGGTATGACTTTTATTAATATAATTCGGTATGACTTATTAATAAACAGTCGGTATGACTTATTTATTAGTCATTTGAATTATATTAAAAGTCATATTAAGTCATATCTTTTATAATAAATTAATTCTACTTAAATTAATTAGTTAATTTACAAATTAAATTAAATTCAACTTGAATTAATTTAATTAGATAAATTAAATAATCAATTAACATTTGATAGTAGAATTAAAATACTATTTCGTCTTGAATTACCGTGCTATCAGTCTTGAAGTCTTCCAGTCTTCGTTGTGTCTTTTGTCATAAAACCACTTGAGCTAGATGATGAATATTTATTATTTTAGTTGACACATAAATGTACTGTCTGGTTCATTTATGTCATACTATAATAAATATTCTTCATCTTTAACATTAAGCTGTGGTCTTCTGTTCTTCTTCTACTTCACTGTCTTCATTCTTCTTCTGGAATCTTCTGTAGTAGCCACTTAGAATCTTCTGAATCTTCTGAACAACTGCTTCTCTATTTTTCTCCGACGCTTGAACATATAAATGAACTTCTTCCGGTGTAGAGTAGCAACTTCATTATAATTCTTCTGACAAGTTGATTCTTTGTGTCTAGTTGACATTCTTCGATTTGATTCCATCCTCAGAATTTATTACTTACTTTAATTTCTTACATGAGTTGAGTTGTCATCTACTAATTACAAATAGGCCTTGACATATGCCTTTCAATCTCCCCCTATTTGTTGTTAAACATTTAACACACAAATTCCTAGAGGATAACTCAACTAACAACTAAGAAACTAATATGACATTTAAGAACTGTAAGTAAATAAATTGTTCTCTGGATCATATAATACATTTCCAGATTTCTTTGAGTAACTGAAATGAAAGATGTTTGTTCCTCTAGCACTGAACATATTATACATGTAGTATTATCTTCATTTCTCAGACTCATCACTACTCCCCCTTAGGATGTCAGAGATGATGTCTGTTCTCTTCTTACCACTTCTCCTCTATTTCTCCAACTCCTGTCTTCCCTTCTCTTCCAAGGTGAATTCAATTTCCCCTTACTTGAATTATCCAACCATTTTAATAGAGGTAACAAACATGGCATACATACAGCATTAAACCATCGCAGATATAAAAAATGCAAACTATGACATGTTATGCATTTTAGAAAATCCGGTTAATCATATTTACAAGAATCTTCTAAAATCAAATGGAATAGAATCCAAGCATGTTGTTATATACCCCTTTTTCTTGTTCAACAATTGAGTAATCCTCTTCTGGCAAAAGCCTTTGTTTACTTCTCCCCTTTTGATCTACTCCCCCTTAGTTGAACACTTTAACATTTTGGAGTAATCCTCTTAATAATTCTCCCCCTTAGTTGAGTAATCCTCTTAATAATTCTCCCCCAATTGTAGATAGGTAACAATTGTTGGTCCTTTTCTGAAGAAATTTCCACCTTGGTTAAGTAACATTTGAAATCTGTAATAGGGAATGGGGAAAGGGATTCGGTAAGTGTGCTAGTGTGTGATTTTACTTTGTGTTCTTCACAAGTGTTTCGCTCATATACTCTCTAAGTGTTTCACTCATAGAATATATATTTTCACTCTTCCTTACTTGTGTTTCACTCTTTTCTCACATCACTATATCTCTCTCAGTACGGATGACTCAGCCTTTTGTACCTGCAAGAAAGATCACCATAGCCCCTTCAAGAGAGGTCACTGGTGGTGCAATGGGGTTTCGCAAATCCCCGTCCTCAATTGAATCTATAAAAACATTTTGACTTTGAAAAACTGAATTGCTTCAGAAATAGATTCAGTGAGTTGCTGATCATCTTAGATGATCTATTCCGTTAGGAATCCAGATATGTTCCATCTGGGGAGGGAGACAAGGATCTATAATGTAGCAAATGATCCAAGTTTCCTCCTGACGCCTGTGAAGGCATGTTGACTCAGTCAGAATCATCAATCATTCTTCCTTCCTTGATATGGAAGTTTAGAAAAATTGCTACCGTCAATTCATCCTTCCTATGACATTTCAATTATTCTTTCTTGGTCCATTTTGGTCCCAAGTAAGTTCTTAAATTGTTGGTCCAAAATGTCAATTGAGTTGGTCCATTATTGTCCCTAAAAATAAGACAATATTTGTGGTTTCTTGAAAAATGTCAGATGAAATTAACTCTTTGCTGATAGCCTTGGCTGACAGGCTGAATTCAATAGGCTCACTCTGTTGAGAGAATGAACCTAGTAACAGTTTTGCCTTTTCCAAGTCTGTATCCTTTTGAGAGAACACAGATGAGCTAACAGTTGTCTCAGTTTATATGTATTTGAATCACCTTTCTGGAGACAGAGCTGTTGGTTCCCTCACATTACCAACCTTATCAAATGCACTCAAGGCATTGACTCCCTCATTCTTAGCAATTAGGTATTCTGTTTAATGGTTAGAGAGACGGATGTGATTGTGTTTGTGTGTTTGGTTCTAAGATCTTGGATAGAGATTGATGCCAATGTTTGGGATCTAACTATTAGAAACAATTGGATGATCAAGCTCATAGATCTTTCCTACTTCTCAAAAGAGACGCGAAATAATCAGCTTATATTTATGTATATATATAAAAATAATAAAGATAAGGATGTCAAAGTTGAAAAACAAATAACACTATACATACTTATATATATATATAAAATATATGCCAATTGTTGGAAAACAATTATAATAAACAATATTTACAGTAAAGATGCCAATGAAATAACAACTGTACAAAATAAGGAAAATCTTTATGAGTTTTCTTTTTCAATTTGTTTGTTTGTTTTTGATAATTTTTTAAGGAATATATACAGTGTATTTACAGTGCTTCAAAATAAATATACAATTTAAAACAACATGCAATAATTAGTTCATGTTTAACATCCCTAACTCACTAACCAACTTAGAGAAAGTGGATTCATCAAGTGGTTTCATGAAGATGTCGGCAATTTGATCTTCTGTGGGTACAAAATGTAACACCACAGTTCCGTTCATGACATGTTCTCGGATAAAATGATACCTTATGTCTATGTGCTTGGTCCTTGAATGTTGTACAGGATTATTGGAAATAGCTATGGCACTTGTGTTGTCGCAAAGTATTGGAATTTTAGATAGCGCAAGTCCATAATCATTCAGCTGATTCCTTATCCACAAGATTTGTGCACAACAACTACCTGCCGCAATATATTCTGCTTCGGCTGTCGAGGTAGATACTGTGTGCTGTTTCTTACTGTACCAGGAAATCAACCGTCGTCCTAGAAACTGACAACTTCCAGATGTACTTTTCCTGTCCATCCTGCATCCTGCATAATCTGAATCTGTATAGTCTATTAGTTCAAAACCTGTACCTTTAGGGTACCAAATTCCAAGATTCGGTGTACCCTTCAGATATCTAAAAATTCTTTTAACAGCTATAAGATGAGATTCTCTAGGGTCAGTTTGAAACCTTGCACATAAGCATGTTGCAAACATTATATCGGGTCTACTAGCAATTAGATATAATAATGAGCCTATCATACCTCTATAGCTTGTGATGTCAACCTTCTTACCAGTTTCATCTTTGTCAAGCTTTGTGGCTGTTGGCATAGGGGTTTTTGCCGGTGAAGAATCTTCTAGATTGTATTTCCTTAGAAGATACCTTACGTACTTTGATTGGCAAATAAAAATCCCATCTTCCATCTGCTTCACTTGCAATCCAAGGAAGAATGACAGCTCACCCATCATGCTCATTTCATACCTACTCTGCATTAACTTAGCAAATCTCTTGCACAAGTTTTCATTAGTAGAACCAAATATAATATCTTCAACATAAACTTGGACAAATATCATATCTTTGTCATGTAATTTGTAAAAGAGAGTTTTATCTATGACACCTCTAGTAAAACCGTTTTCAAGTAAAAACTGAGAGAGTGTGTCATACCATGTCATCGGTGCTTGCTTGAGTCCATAGAGGGCTTTGAATAAGAAGTATACAAAATCAGCAAACTCTGGATTTTCAAAGCCAGGGGGCTGTTCCACATATACTTCCTCTTCTATCTTTCCATTCAGAAATGCACTCTTCACATCCATTTGATAGACTTTAAAATTGGAATGTGCTGCGAATGCCAGAAATATTCTGATGGCTTCAAGTCTTGCAACTGGTGCGTAGGTCTCATCATAATCAATTCCCTCTTCCTGGGAGTAACCCTTTGCCACCAGTCTGGCCTTGTTCCTTGTAACAATGCCATCACCGTCTAACTTGTTCCTGTATACCCATTTCGTGCCAATAACAGATCTATCTTTAGGCCTGGGTACCAGTGTCCATACTTCTTGCCTTTCGAACTGATTGAGTTCTTCTTGCATGGCAAGAACCCAATCTAGATCAGTTAGAGCATCTTCAATTTTCTTTGGTTCTTCTTGAGATAGAAAAACCGAAAATAAACATTCATTTGAAGTTGCACTTCTGGTTCTAACACCAACATCTGGATCACCTATGATCAATTCAAAGGGATGATCTTTGCTCCATTTCCTTTCCCTTGGTAGATTTGATCTTGATGATTCGCCTCTATATTCATTGTGATGTTGTGTTGTGCCAGTTGATCCTTTATCTCCCCCTGAGTTGCTGCCTGGATGACTTGTTGATCCACCACTGGTATTAGTAGTATCTCTAGTGTTGCCATTGTTTCCACCATTATTACCTAGATCATTACCATCATTGTTGTCATCATCATTTCCTGTTGCAACCTCAGGCTCTTCTTCATTATCCGAATCTGAGTCTGGATGATTGTCAAATTTTAATGACTCAGAAGGATCTTCAGTTTGGATGCTTGGGAGTTTAGTGTCGTCAAATGATACGTTGACACTTTCTTTTACTTGGTGCTGATCAATTATGTACACCCTATATGCTCTTTTTGAGTAGCCGACAAAAATTGCTTCATGTGCCTTGGCCTCGAATTTGCCACGATGTTCATCTCCATCTTTTAGCACAAAACATTTGGCTCCAAATATATGAAAGTATTTGAGTGTTGGTTTCTTGCTAGCCATTAATTCGTAGGGCGTCTTCATATGATCCTTGTTGATTAAAGTTCGATTCTGGGTATAACAAGCTGTGTTTACTGCTTCAGCCCAGAAGTAGATAGGCAACCTTGATTCACTTAACATTGTTCTTGCAGCTTCAATCAAGGTTCGATTCTTCCTTTCTACTACTCCATTCTGTTGCGGAGTTCTTGGCGCTGAGAATTGTCTTGTTATCCCTTTGTCTGAGCAGAAGCTATTTAGAATTTCATTCTTGAATTCTGTTCCATTATCTGATCTGATTGCCCGGACAGGTAGCTTTGAATCTAACTCAATCAATTTTACATGATCAATCACCAACTGTGGAGTTTCATCCTTAGAGTTCAAGAATAAAACCCACGTGTACTTTGTGAAGTCATCTACAATCACTAAGGCATATCTCTTCCTTGACATAGACAGAATATTTACTGGACCAAATAAATCCATATGAAGCAGCTGCAGTGGTTCAATAATATATGTAGTGTCTATGCCTTTGTGAGTTGCTCTTTTTGACTTCCCTTTCTGACATGCCTCACACAATCCTTCTTGTGTAAATTCCATCGGAGGCAGTCCTCTCACCAAATCCCTCTTGACTAGAGAGTTCATTGTTTTGAAATTCAGGTGTGAGAGTTTCTTGTGCCATAGCCAACTTTCTTCTGATGAAGCTTTTGAATAAAAACAGTTTGCTTCAGCTTCAGTTCCCGAGTTGAAATCAGCTACGTACAAGTTTCCTTTCCTTACTCCACGCAAGGCTAGTCTGTCTTCTTTAGAATGAGCTATTAAGCACTTCTCCTTGATAAAGTTCACTTTGTAACCTTTATCACAGAATTGACTGACGCTGAGTAGATTGTGCTTAAGTCCTTCCACCAAAGAGACGTTTTCAATGATAACATTTCCAGTATTTAACTTGCCATATCCCGTAGTCATTCCTTTGCTGTTATCTCCAAAGGTGACGATTGGGCCAGCTCTTTCAACCACGTCTGATAGCAGGGCTCTATCTCCGGTCATATGCCTTGACGATCCGCTGTCTAGGATCCAAACAACCCGGTTTTCCTGTTTAACTCCCTGCACATATCAAACGGATTAGATTATCTTCGGAGCCCAAAATTGATTGGGCCCGGCATACTTAAAGAATTGACCTTTGTCAGCTTTGACAACAGATCCTTTTCGAACAACAGCCGCATCCTCCTTGACTGTACTTACTTTCCTATAAATAGTTGTTAGTGGACTTTTTTGTCCACTATATACGTTCCAATTTGGCTTAAATTGATCGCTAGTGCCCAAGTATTTAGTGTCTTTTGATGTGTTTTATGTTTTTGGTGTGCAGATTCCCAAGCGAAGGAGAATTGATGAATATTTGCATAAATTGGTGGTACATGAGCTAGGAATTAAAAGGAGGAAGATCAAGGCTTGAGCTGAGGTCGAAAGAAGGCAAGACGAGTCGCTAAAGGAGCAAAGTTTCAAGGAATTCAACTGCAGGGCAGAAGCAGCAGGCGCGCCCTCCCTTCAGAAAGCGCGCCCGCGCTCCTTTAAGCAGGCGTGCCCGCGCCTGAGGAAGCGCCCCCGCGCCTGAGGAAGCGCCCCCGCGCCACATCCGAGCTCCAGTTGCTGATTTTTGCAGTTTGGTCCGTTTTGAAGCCCAGGAAGCAGCAAGCCATGGATCATTATTTTATGTAACCTAGTATAAAAACATAAGGATTATTATTATGATCTATCTAGAAAATTCAGTAAGCACGTAGGGTTTTATTATCAGTCAAGAGGCAGAGTACTTTGTGAGCCGTCAAGCTATTTTTCTTTTGTAATTTTCTACACGTGGATTATCGGTTGTTTCTTTTACTCTTGCAATTAATATCAGTCTTTTATGTTTAATTGTTTATTTACTATGTTTTCATATGAACCCATGATGTCGGCTAGGCCAATTATGGGCTAATCGTTGTCATGGGGTTTTAATGGATTTTTCTATCGATTCTAGATATTGATTGTTTTTATGCCTAAGTGTGTGATTGTTATGGATATCCTAGTATGGTTAAGCTTATTCGTTGTAAATGCGTCGCGAACATTTATGATTGTTTGTTAAATCCTTGTGAATGCGAAAGTGGATCTAGGGTTTAGAACATGCCATGCTAGCATAGGTTTTTGCATGTTAAGAGCATGTATTAATTTGTGGTGTAATTCTAACCGTCTTGCACTGACTATGTGATTTTATGGATTCTTGTGCTTAAGCCATTATGTTTTCAATCTCTATAGACATATAGGGACTAAGTATAGTGGTTGACTATTTGACTTCTATCTTTTGTGGATGTTCATTAGGAGGGTATGCGTGCAACGAAAGTTGGCGTTTATCAGTTTAGAGGGTCTGATCAGTTATCATCACTTTCACATGCTAGGTTGAAAAGGCATAAGATTCTAGATGAGATAGTTAATGAAGTTAAAATCCCATGTTTATTTAATATAAGTAATTCTTTAAGTTTTAATCATTAGTTTAATCAAACTCCAGTTGTTATTTTCTTAGCAGTGGTAGTTAATCATACTCTGGTGTATAAGTGAACTAAACGTAAGCAAGTTGAGTCTCTGTGGGAACGAATCCTACTTATTTCTGTATTACTTGTGACCACGTTCTCTTGCGTGAATAAAGTGCGAACAAGTTTTTGGCGCCGCTGCCGGGGACTCGGTTCATTGTTTTATTTAGTTAATGTGCTTATCATCAGTGGTCGTTAGATATCACTGACTGAGATTTGTTATTAATCGTTCTTGTTTGTTACGTGAATTCAGGTAATTGATCGTGTATGCGTACTCGTTCTCAATCGAGTAAGGAAAAACTGGAAGAACACTTAGACGAAGAAGAGGGAATTGCAGTTCCAGAAATTGAACCAGAAATAGTAATGGGGGATCCAGTGAAAGCTCTTAAGGATTACTCTCAACCGAAGATCAATGACATTCAGTCAAGCATTGTTAGGCCGGCTATTGCAGCTAATAATTTCGAAATCAAGCCGGGCACAATTCAAATGGTTCAGAATTCTGTGCAGTTTGGGGGTTCACCTGCTGAGGACCCTAATATGCATATCAGAGACTTCATCGAGATCTGTGATACCTTTAAAACCAACGGGGTTTCTGAAGATGCTATAAAACTGAGGCTGTTTCCATTCTCTCTACGAGACAAGGCAAAGAGCTGGTTGCATTCGCTACCAGCAGGTTCTATAACTACTTGGGAGGATCTCGCACAAAAGTTTCTGACTAAATTCTTTCCTATGGCTAAGACGGCAGCCATGAGGAATGCTCTTACACAGTTCAATCAACATTCTGGAGAAACGTTGTGTGAAGCTTGGGAAAGGTATAAAGAGATGCTTCGAAAGTGTCCCCATCATGGGATGCCAGATTGGATGGTCATTAATGGTTTCTATAATGGATTGAATCATTCACGACCTATGCTTGATGCAGCATCTGGAGGAGCTCTTTGGGCCAAGAGCTATGAAGAAGCTTATGACTTGATTGAAATGATGGCTGCCAACGAGTATCAGAATCCTACTCAGCGATTGCCGCAGAGTAAAACTGCAGGTGTTTTTGAAGTGGACGCTGCCACTGCTATAACAGCTCAACTACAGGCTTTATCTATAAAGGTGGACGCATTATCCAAGGCAGGAATTCAGCAAGTCGCTATGGTTTGTGATTTATGTGCAGGTGCTCATGATACAACTCAGTGTGCTATTTCTAGCGATTCAGCGTATTTTGTCGGCAACTTTCAGAAACCTACACAACCGGCACCTAATACATATCACCCCAACAACAGGAATCATCCTAACTTCAGTTGGAGCAACAATCAGAATGCTAGTCCACAACCATCGCAGGGTCAGCAATTTGGAACAAGGCCTTTCAACAATTCTGTTCCTCAACAATCTTATGCACCAAGACAATCATACAACCCTCCTGGTTTTCATCAACAATCTCAGGGAGGACAAGGGCACTCAAATGAAAAGTCAGAGATGGAGGAACTGAGAATGATGTATAAGAGTCAAGCTGTAACGCTGAAGACATTGGAAAATCAAATTGGTCAACTAGCAAGTGCTCTTCTACACAGACCTCAAGGACAATTACCAAGTGACACAGAGGCTAACCCAGGCAAGAAAGAAAGCAAGGAACAAATACACGCTATTACATTGCGTTCTGGAAGGGTTACGAACAATCAGGAGGTCGAAATTCCACAAAACGAAGAACGTCAGCATTCTGGGCAGGAGGTGCAGGGCGGGCGCGCTTCCTCAGGCGCGGGCGCGCCTCACCTTACTGCCGGGAGGGAAATTTCTGCAGAAAAAGTTGCGCAGGAGGAGCCGATTAAGGAAAAAAGAAATGATTCAGAAGAGAAAAGCAGTTCAGAGACAGACAGTGTTCACAAGGAAGTATTTTCTCCTCCACCATTCCCTAAAAGGCTTCAGAAGCAAAAATCAGATAAACAGTTTGCTAAATTCTTGGAAGTTTTTAAGAAACTACACATCAACTTACCTTTTGCTGAAGCGCTGGAGCAAATGCCAAGCTACGCCAAATTCATGAAAGGCATTCTATCTAGGAAACTGAAGCTAGAAGAGTTAAACACTGTTGCCTTGACGGAAGAGTGTAGTGCAGTATTGCAGCAGAAGTTACCACCAAAGTTGAAGGATCCTGGTAGTTTCACTATACCATGCATAATTGGGAATTTGGCGTTCGACAAATGTTTGTGCGATTTGGGAGCAAGCATCAACCTCATGCCATACTCTATATTCTTACAACTTGGTCTTCCTGAGCCGAAGCCAACTAACATGTCACTGCAGTTGGCGGATCGTTCAATCACTTATCCGCGAGGAATTGTCGAAGATGTGTTGGTAAAAGTCGACAAACTAATCTTTCCAGCAGATTTTGTCATCCTTGATTTTGAAGAAGACAAGAAAATCCCTATCATTCTTGGGAGACCATTCTTGGCAACGGGAAAGACATTGATTGACGTACAGAAGGGAGAACTCACCATGAGAGTGCACGATCAGAATGTCACATTCAATGTGTTCAAAGCAATGCAATTTCCAACAGAAGAAGAGCAATGCTTTAAAGTAGATGTAGTGGAATCCGCTGTGCAAGTAAAAATTGAACACATGCTTATGGATGATACACTGGAAAAGGCTCTACGTGGGGACTTTACAATTGAAGAGGAAGAGGTTGAAGAACAGGTACAGTATCTGAATGCTTCTCCTTGGCAACAAAAATTTGAAAAACCAGAATCGTTGGGTTTATCTGAATTGAGAGAATCACATCAGCGATTGAAACCATCTATCGAGGAAGCACCAAAGCTAGAGCTCAAACCATTGCCTGATCACTTAAGGTATGCTTCTCTTGGGGAATCATCTACTTTACCTGTGATTATTGCTGCTAACCTTACAGGTCCTGAAGAAGAAAAGCTGTTAAGGGTTCTCAGGGAATTCAAATCAGCCATTGGGTGGACTATTGCAGACATTAAAGGAATCAGCCCTGCCTATTGCCAGCATAAGATCCCGCTGGAAGAAGGTAGTAAGCCAACAGTGGAACATCAGAGAAGGCTCAATCCACTCATGAAGGAAGTAGTGAAGAAGGAAATTATTAAGTGGTTGGATGCATGGATTATCTATCCTATTTCTGACAGTGCTTGGGTGAGTCCAGTTCAATGTGTGCCAAAGAAAGGAGGAATGACGGTGGTAACTAACGAAAAGAACGAGCTCATTCCTACTCGGACAGTAACTGGCTGGAGAATATGCATGGATTACAGGAAGCTGAACAAAGCTACTAGGAAGGATCACTTCCCTCTTCCTTTCATTGATCAAATGCTAGACCGACTGGCCGGCCATGAATACTTTTGCCTTCTGGATGGATATTCGGGTTACAATCAGATCTGCATTACTCCAGAGGATCAGGAGAAGACAACATTTACATGTCCGTTTGGTACCTTCGCTTTTCGAAGGGTTTCATTCGGGTTATGTGGTGCACCTGGCACTTTTCAGAGGTGCATGATGGCAATTTTTTCAGATATGATTGGTAAGACAGTGGAAGTCTTCATGGATGATTTTTCAGTATTTAGGGTTTCTTTTGACGAATGTCTACACAATCTTAGCATAGTTCTGAAAAGATGCGTGGAGACTAATCTGGTTCTCAACTGGGAGAAATGCCATTTCATGGTACAGGAAGGAACTATTCTTGGACACAAGGTGTCACGTCGAGGCCTGGAAGTGGATAAAGCAAAAATAGAGACAATTGAAAATCTTCCACCGCCTACTTCAGTGAGAGGAATTCGTAGTTTCCTCGGTCATGCAGGTTTCTACAGAAGATTCATCAAGGACTTCTCCAAAATTTTCAAACCTTTGTGTAAGCTGTTGGAGAAGGATGTTCCCTTCAAATTCGATGATGATTGTATGACAGCCTTTGAGACATTGAAGAAGAAGTTGATTTCAGCACCTGTGATCATCGCCCCAGATTGGAATGAACCTTTTGCTATGATGTGTGATGCTAGCGATTTTGCAGTAGGGGCTGTTCTTGGTCAGAAGAAAGACAAGATTTTTCATGTTATCTACTATGCAAGCAAGACACTCAATGATGCGCAATTGAATTACACAACCACAGAGAAGGAGCTGTTAGCCATTGTATATGGTTTTGAAAAATTCAGATCATACTTGCTTGGTACGAAAGTGACGGTGTATACTGACCACGCAGCTATTAGGTATCTGCTTTCCAAGAAGGATTCTAAACCCCGCCTGATTCGATGGATTCTCCTACTTCAAGAATTCGACGTGGAGATCAAAGATAGAAAAGGGACCGAAAATCAGGTAGCTGATCACCTCTCACGATTGGAAGATCCTGGTAAATCACGAGACAGTACTCTCATCAATGACTCATTTCCGGATGAACAACTGTTTGGAGTACAAGAAGAAGAACCATGGTATGCTGATATTGTGAATTATCTGGTAAGTCAAATTGTTCCACCTGAGTTGTCACCAGCTCAACGGAAGAAATTCATGCACGACGTCAAGTGGTTCCGTTGGGATGAACCATATCTGTTTAAACAAGGGGCTGATCAGATTATCAGAAGGTGTGTACCATATAGTGAGACTGAAGCCATTCTAAGGGATTATCATGCCACAGCTTATGGAGGCCATTATGGAGGTGAAAAGACAGCTACTCGTATTCTGCAGGCAGGATTTTATTGGCCATCACTATTCAAGGATGCTCATCAGTTTGTAACCAGATGTGATCGTTGCCAGCGAGTAGGCAACATTTCAAAAAGGGATGAGATGCCCCTTAATGTAATGCTAGAGGTAGAAATTTTTGATGTGTAGGGGATCGACTTCATGGGCCCGTTCATTCCATCTTGCAATAACCAATACATCTTGCTAGCTGTGGATTATGTCTCCAAATGGGTTGAGGTCAAGGCACTTCCAACTAATGATGCCAATGTAGTGCTCAACTTCCTTCACAAGAACATTTTCACCAGATTTGGGACTCCAAGGGTCATTATCAGCGATGAGGGTTCTCACTTTTGCAATCGAAAGTTCACTAACCTGATGGCAAGATTCCACATCAACCATCGGGTGGCGACAGCATACCACCCTCAAACCAATGGCCAAGCTGAAGTATCAAACCGTGAGATCAAACGCATTCTGGAAAAAGTGGTAAGTCCTTCGCGGAAGGATTGGTCTTTAAAACTGGATGAAGCTGTGTGGGCCTACCGAACTGCGTTCAAAACACCTTTGGGGATGTCACCATATCAACTAGTCTATGGAAAAGCTTGTCATCTATCGGCAGAACTGGAACACAAGGCTTATTGGGCATTGCAGAAACTGAATTTTGATTATCAAGCCGCAGGGGAAAAGCGGATGGTACAAATCAATGAAATGGATGAGTTTCGTCTACAAGCTTATGAGAATAACAAGCTCTACAAGGAAAAAGTGAAAAGATGGCATGATCGTCGGTTGACAACAAAGGTATTGGTTCCTGGTCAATTAGTTTTATTATTTAACTCTCGTCTGCGATTGTTTCCAGGAAAACTTAAGTCAAGGTGGTCAGGACCCTTTGTTGTGAAAACTGTGTATCCACACGGAGCTGTGGAGATTTATGAAAAGACCCCAGATCAAGCGTTTAAAGTCAATGGTCAGAGATTGAAGCCGTATTTGGGAGAACAAGTAAATCGCGAAGCTGAAGTCGCGATTCTGTCAACCTCGGATTGAGGACCTGAAGTAACGTCCGGCTAAATGACGTTAACGACAGCGCTCGTGGGAGGCAACCTACGGCTTGAATGGTAAATTTTATTCTTATAAATATATATATATATATATATATATATATATATATAAAAGAAAAAAAAAAAAAAAGCAAAAACACAAAAAAAATTGAAAAATTGCAGTAGCCTCAGGCGCGGGCGCGCTCCGGGAGGCGCGGGCGCCCTGAGTGCGGCTGTTAAAAAACCGAAAAAATAATAAAAAGTGTAAAAACAAAGATATCAGCAATTTTATGTTTTAAATCAGTTTTTAGCCCAAGCCCAGCCACTCTAACTTGTTATAAGCCTTAACATACCCTAACCCTAACCTAATTTTTACTTTTCATCTCTCATTCACACATATACATACAACTATACACGCACTGCATCTCATCTCTTCACACTTCTACAACTCATTCAATGGCACCCAAGAGATCTAGGCGCTCAGGGACATCAAGTTCTTCTTCGAGTGGGGGAGTTGTGCCCCAATTCAATTCACCGGAGGCCCAAGTAGAGTTTGCACGATTGATGACCAAATCTGTGGTCAAGGAAAGGGGATTTATTCCGGGTGTTCTTGATGGGTCTCTAATCGCGATGGTTAGTGAGCGCGGTTGGGAGACCGTGTGTGAGGCTGCGGAGGCGATACCATTGAGTATCGTTAGGGAGTTCTATGCCAATGCCAAGCAGGAGAAGAATGGGTATTCTGCAGTTCGAGGGTATGTTGTGGATTATACTCCTGCCGCCATCACTAGGGTTTTGAATTTGCCAGCACCGCAGGAGGGAGTGGAAGATTTTGGGTTGAAGACCCGTGGGGAGGTTGACCTTGAGGCCATCCTGCGGGATATGACAGTTCCCGGCACTACTTGGAAGCGCAGGGCAGGCTCTACTGAGCCGGTTACCTTCTCCGCCATGGCTTTGAACCCGTATGCTAAGGCCTGGAACCTGTTTCTGTGTGCTAACATTGTGCCATCGTCACACACTCATGAGGTGACAGTGGATCGGGCTATTTTGTTGTGGGGTATTCTCAGCGGGCGATACATCGACCTAGGCTCCCTTATCCACAGGCACATGATCCGATTCTTGCAGGGCAGTACCACTGGCGCGATTCCGTATGGCTCAGTGGTTGTTCGTCTGTGTGTTGATGTGGGTATTCACTAGCCGGCGGAGGAACAGTTGCAACTTCCTGCGAGTGCCATTGACACGGCGGCGATAGCTCGACTCCCTGAATGGGACGGTGGTGTACCGCATCCCCGTGGCTTGGGGTATATTGTGGGTGGTGAAGTGCCACCAAGACAGCAGAGGGAGGCTAGGGCTGGATCTTCTAGGGCACCGCCAGCTGTGGCTAGTGCTGGTATGGGTGAGGCTCATTTTAGGAGGTTAGCACGGTGGTTGGACGCAGTTGATGATCGGCAGAGCCGGTTTGCGGCTGACCTGACTCAGGCTCTTGGTGCAGCTTTCCTAGCTACAGGTGTACAGGTCGATTGGCCTGTTTATGGGGCTGGCACCGTGTATCCCCCACCGGATTCACCTGAGGAGGGTGACTCTGCTGAGGATTGAGGTATCTCTGCACACTTTCTTCGTTTCTTGCCTTCAATGGGGACATTGAATATTTTAAAGTTTGGGGGTAGGAAATGGAGATTGTAGTTAGATGCATATAGGACATGTAGTTGTAGTGTTTGTCATGCATTTTGTTTTAATTGTCCATATAGAGCATTTTGTTTGAAAATTTTTATTCATATGAATCCATGTTAGTTGCATTTCATAGCATGCATATTTCATGATCTCTTCGGACGAACTAATTCTGTTTGATAAGTCGATGGCAATTGGAGTGTGGTATTGATGAGCAGAGGGATGATTTACAGTCCTTATGAAATTGATTTGCATGTTTCAGAAGCACATTTATTTACACAGTCTCGTCGGTTGCTTTTGGGCTAGGTTGAGTCATGCCTATTTAGTTGTTTTAGATTTAATCGCATGTTTATATCTAGAATGTTTGTTATTCCCTTGATAATGTACGAATACCAAAGTATAAGTTTGGGGGAAAACAAAGATTCATGCTGATTGTTAATGTTTGTCAAGTATGGCTAGGCGTCAAATGGCTAGTAGCCGGCTCATATTTTTATGAGTAGTCTAGGGTTGGAATTGAGAATTCTCATTCCAGATTCTGTTAAAAAAAAAAAAGAAAAAAAAAGAGTCATGTGAATAATTCGAGGCAAAATTAACCAGGGTGAGCTCTTTAATACTCGGGCAATTAAGTTCGAGGGGACTTTGTGCCTAGTGACCTAAGGCTTTTTATAGTCTGGGATCCACTAACCTAACGCTCGCTACATGGGTATTATTGTATAAGCCTTTAGGGGTCTCATCCATTGCACGGTTAAATAAGCCTATGTATTGTGTTATGTGTCGTAGTGGTGGTTTAGCAATAAAGTGTGATTCCCTGCCTAACTCAAATGAATGACGGCGGTGTTTGTATGTTATGGAGTGTTTACCACTCATTCTGTTTATAAGCAGGTGATTGTCTTGGCGAAAAATAGGTATGATTTTGATCTAGTGTCAGAGTATATTTGATGAGCATCGCACACACACACGTTTCTGTTCATGTAGTATCGGTATAAGGGGACTTGGTCGAGCTCTGTTCGGATGTATCACATCTCTTTGAGACTTGGGATTATCGATTGGTTTTGGTGAGTTCGAGGGGGTCCTTGCATTTTCATAGTAGTTGCATTCATGCATTGCATTGCCTTAGATTGTTTAGAGTCTGTTTATGCTTGGGGACAAGCATCGGTTTAAGTTTGGGGGTGTGTTAGTGGACTTTTTTGTCCACTATATACGTTCCAATTTGGCTTAAATTGATCGCTAGTGCCCAAGTATTTAGTGTCTTTTGATGTGTTTTATGTTTTTGGTGTGCAGATTCCCAAGCGAAGGAGAATTGATGAATATTTGCATAAATTGGTGGTACATGAGCTAGGAATTAAAAGGAGGAAGATCAAGGCTTGAGCTGAGGTCGAAAGAAGGCAAGACGAGTCGCTAAAGGAGCAAAGTTTCAAGGAATTCAACTACAGGGCAGAAGCAGCAGGCGCGCCCTCCCTTCAGAAAGCGCGCCCGCGCTCCTTTAAGCAGGCGCGCCCGCGCCTGAGGAAGCGCCCCCGCGCCACATCCGAGCTCCAGTTGCTGATTTTTGCAGTTTGGTCCGTTTTGAAGCCCAGGAAGCAGCAAGCCCATGGATCATTATTTTATGTAACCTAGTATAAAAACATAAGGATTATTATTATGATCTATCTAGAAAATTCAGTAAGCACGTAGGGTTTTATTATCAGTCAAGAGGTAGAGTACTTTGTGAGCCGTCAAGCTATTTTTCTTTTGTAATTTTCTACACGTGGATTATCGGTTGTTTCTTTTACTCTTGCAATTAATATCAGTCTTTTATGTTTAATTGTTTATTTACTATGTTTTCATATGAACCCATGATGTCGGCTAGGCCAATTATGGGCTAATCGTTGTCATGGGGTTTTAATGGATTTTTCTATCGATTCTAGATATTGATTGTTTTTATGCCTAAGTGTGTGATTGTTATGGATATCCTAGTATGGTTAAGCTTATTCGTTGTAAATGCGTCGCGAACATTTATGATTGTTTGTTAAATCCTTGTGAATGCGAAAGTGGATCTAGGGTTTAGAACATGCCATGCTAGCATAGGTTTTTGCATGTTAAGAGCATGTATTAATTTGTGGTGTAATTCTAACCGTCTTGCACTGACTATGTGATTTTATGGATTCTTGTGCTTAAGCCATTATGTTTTCAATCTCTATAGACATATAGGGACTAAGTATAGTGGTTGACTATTTGACTTCTATCTTTTGTGGATGTTCATTAGGAGGGTATGCGTGCAACGAAAGTTGGCGTTTATCAGTTTAGAGGGTCTGATCAGTTATCATCACTTTCACATGCTAGGTTGAAAAGGCATAAGATTCTAGATGAGATAGTTAATGAAGTTAAAATCCCATGTTTATTTAATATAAGTAATTCTTTAAGTTTTAATCATTAGTTTAATCAAACTCCAGTTGTTATTTTCTTAGCAGTGGTAGTTAATCATACTCTGGTGTATAAGTGAACTAAACGTAAGCAAGTTGAGTCTCTGTGGGAACGAATCCTACTTATTTCTGTATTACTTGTGACCACGTTCTCTTGCGTGAATAAAGTGCGAACAATAGTCTTAACAATTTTTTGTTTAGACTTAGGAATATATTTTTCCTTCTTGACAGGTGAAGGAATAGCAGTCTTGGATTTAGCAAATTTATTATTGATGTATTGTCTCAGTGTCATGTTCTTTTTATTAGCAGTCATGCGTTTGAAATAAGCAGTCATAGCATTAAAAGCACATAACATACAATTTAACATACCACAAGGTTTATGGCATACATCAATAGCAGGCATGTTATTCACAGCAGTAGGAGTTTTAACAATTTCTACTTTAACTTTTTCAGCAGATTTAAAGTTTTCAGTAGAATGGCATCTGTTGTTACTATCCCTACTTCTAACAAACTTATTGTTAGGTCTGTTCAAATTATTCTTTAAGTTCTTAGCACCTAAACCAGGAGTGGATGAACTAGCAGAGTTCACATTTTCGATTGGTCTTTTAGGTACATATTTAGCTTTCTGGACATTTATTCCTTTTATGTCCCTAGTCTGTTCTTCTCTTTTCTTCTTTTCAAGGTCTTCACATTTAATTTCATAATCCACTATTACACAACTATCAAGAACTGGTTCTGCAATAGGAATTATGAAAAGAGGTTTCTTGGTGTCCTTAATAACATGTGGAATACCCCTCTCTATAGCAGTCTTTTTAAAAGGGGTGATGTTACTAAGCTTTCCTACTGATTCATTATATTCAAAACCTATTCCAACTTTCCGATTGATCTCTTGTTGGTCAACTAGATCTTTCATAACAAATGAAGCAGTTCTATAGGCTTGACACCTGACCTTTTCTTTTTCAATTTTATCTTTCAAAAAAGCTTCAATTTCAACATAGCAGTTGACTCTATTAACTTGAAATGCAACATCTTCAGTTAATTTAACATTAATAAGTTTCAGCTTTTTCAATTCATAATTCTCCTCTGATAAAACTTTGTTTTCGAGAATTAAGACTTTTATTCGATCTCTAGCATCAGTTAAATTCTCACCTATCAATTTAAACATCTTAGGACAGCTAGGGTTTACCTCAATTCCTTGTCGAGGTGGAGATTGTGATCCTTCAGAAGAAGAGGCCATTAGAGCAAGATTTCCCATTTGATCTTCTTCATCATTGTCGGAATCATCCCAGTTTTTTCCTGCTGCTAAGTATGATTTTCCCTGATGCTTCTTCAGTAGAGCGTCATATTTCTGTTTGAGCTCGTCATATGAATCCTTCTTTCTTTCCTGCTTGGGATTTCTACAATCAGTTGCAAAGTGTCCCATTTCATTGCAGTTGAAGCAACGGATCTTGCTTCTGTCTACCATCCCTGTCTTGTATCCACCTTTTGTGTTGGATGTGCTAGAAGAACCACCTGTCTGAAATCTGTTTGCCATAGGCTTGAATTTGAAACTAGGGTTCCTCCTGAATCTTGTATTTCCAAATTTTCTAGCAATTAGAGCCAGAGATTCATCCTCAAGTTGATCGAGTTCTTCCATTGAGTAAAATTCACTATCAGTTGAATTCACTAGAGTTGCACCAACTTCTGCAACAATACCCTGATCAATGATGTTGACTGAAGAAGATTCAGTCTTAGCTTTTCTGTACTCTGGTTCTTCTGCTACAAGAGCTGTAGACTTGCTGACCACCTTGCATGTACCATATATTTCATTCTGTTGAATCTGCTCTAGCTCATAGGTTTTCAGAATGCCATAAAGTCTTTCCAAAGAAATTTCATTCATGTCCCTTGACTCTTTGATGGCTGTTATCCTATGCTCTAGGTGTACTGGCATTGTCAGCAAAAACTTCCTATTGATCTCCTTCTTCGTATATTGTTTGCCATTGAGATTTAGATCATTTATCAGCTTGTTGTATCTCTCAAAAACTTCAGAGATACCTTCTCCAGGATTTGATCTAAAATGCTCATATTGAGACGTTAAGATTTCCAATCTGTTCTCCCTTACTTCTTCTGTTCCTTCATTTAGTATCTCTATCGTTTCCCAGATGTGTTTTGCATTTTTACAATTAACAACATGATTGTACATTCCGGGATCAAGAGATTCCACTAAAATTAACTGCAGGCTGGTGTCCAATGTATCCAGTTCCTTTTCTGTCTCAGTGTACTCAGAAATATCTTTTTCAAATTGTCTGTGCGGAATGAGTACACCATCTTCCATATGCTCAGGAAAGATATTTATTGGAACAGCAACACCAGTTTTTAAAATATCCTTGTACTTGGGATTTGCAGCTCGAAGAAACAAGGTCATCTTTCTCTTCCACAGATTATAATTGTCTTTATCAAATTGTGGAATTTTAATGCTACTAACTCTTTGAGTACTCATCTTTAAATAAGATTAAAAATTAATTGTTTCAAAAAATATTTTAATTTTTGACTTAAAATAATTGTTGATCAAAAATAATTTTTCGGGAAAAAAATTATTTCGAATAAAAAATTATTTCGAATTTAAAATAATTTTTGAGATCTGTATGAGTTCGCGGAATTTGATTTGGATCTGATATGAAAAATATCAACCAGCTCTGATGCCAATTGTTGGTCCCTGATATTGTAGAAGGGGGGTTGAATACAATATCTGAAAATTAATCGCGGAATAATTTGGATTAAAAATATTATTTTAATTACTCGCGAAATATTAATCAGAATGAAATATTGTTCAAGTGAAAGATATAATTTTAACTTGATTAGTATTACAAAATTAATATTTAGAAAACTGTTATATAATTGATAAAAAGTCTAGAACGAATTCGACATGAAGTGTTCGTGTTTAATCAATTATATTCAAACTCAGCACAGAAATCTGTGAATATTACAATGCAGATAAATTACTGAATTTGATCTGATTTTTCTAACTCTTAACAACTGAACTCTTAAAAATGAAGAGCTGATCTCATATTTATAGAGAATGAAAAAGGCTGCTATGACCTTTTTCAGTATGACTTAATTTCAAGAAAATAAGTCTGTATGACTTATTTTAACCCTTGTATGACATTTAAAAACTGGGTATGACTTCTGAATGGTCGGTATGACTTACTGAATCTCGGTATGTCTTATTTAAAGTCATATTCAGATTTTATCTAATTAAAATAAATCGGTATGACTTATTTTAATTAAACAAAATAGGTTCAGTATGACCTTTTGAGCACAGAAATCTCGGTATGACTTATCCACTGAGCTTGGTATGACTTATCAGTCGGCTGTTCCGGTATGACTTTTCTTTAACAGCTTCGGTATGACTTATCAGTCGGCTGCTCCGGTATGACTTTTCTTTAACAGTTTCGGTATGACTTATCAGTCGGCTGCTCCGGTATGACTTTTCTTTAACAGCTTCGGTATGACTTTTATTAATATAATTCGGTATGACTTATTAATAAACAGTCGGTATGACTTATTTATTAGTCATTTGAAATATATTAAAAGTCATATTAAGTCATATCTTTTATAATAAATTAATTCTACTTAAATTAATTAGTTAATTTACAAATTAAATTAAATTCAACTTGAATTAATTTAATTAGATAAATTAAATAATCAATTAACATTTGATAGTAGAATTAAAATACTATTTCGTCTTGAATTACCGTGCTATCAGTCTTGAAGTCTTCCAGTCTTCGTTGTGTCTTTTGTCATAAAACCACCTGAGCTAGATGATGAATATTTATTATTTTAGTTGACACATAAATGTACTGTCTGGTTCATTTATGTCATACTATAATAAATATTCTTCATCTTTAACATTAAGCTGTGGTCTTCTGTTCTTCTTCTACTTCACTGTCTTCATTCTTCTTCTGGAATCTTCTGTAGTAGCCACTTAGAATCTTCTGAATCTTCTGAACAACTGCTTCTCTATTTTTCTCCGACGCTTGAACATATAAATGAACTTCTTCCGGTGTAGAGTAGCAACTTCATTATAATTCTTCTGACAAGTTGATTCTTTGTGTCTAGTTGACATTCTTCGATTTGATTCCATCCTCAGAATTTATTACTTACTTTAATTTCTTACATGAGTTGAGTTGTCATCTACTAATTACAAATAGGCCTTGACATATGCCTTTCAGGAATGGAAAGTCTTCGAAGATCAAGATAAATATATTGCAGATATGCTATGGGAAAGAAAGAGAATTCTAGAAGGAAACTGTCAACTAATAATTAGGAATTCTATTCATATTGTAATTTATCTTTCTGGTATTAGTTGATAGGCAGCTCTCTATATAAACTCTATGTAACCTAATTGTAAAAGTGTGGAAGTCGAAGCATAATTATTTGAGTGAAATTTTGTGAGAGCATAGAGATAGAGAGAGTTGCTGTGATAAACACAGAGAAGCTGCTAGGGTTTGTGTACACCCTAGGAGAGTTTTGTATTCACAAATCAATAATACAAAACAGTACTTATTCATATTTTTGTGTTTGAGGTTGCTCTTAATTTGATTTTAAATCGGGCAGAAAAGACATACAAGTATTCAACCCCCCCCTTCTACTTGTACGACTGGGAAAACAATTGGTATCAGAGCCTAACGTTTAAAATTGATCAAAGATGTTTGGAAACAAAGATGGCAATTCTAAGATTCCTATGCTTAAGAGAAACGAGTTCACCCACTGGAAGGTTAAGATGCTGCACCATCTGGAAGCAACAGACCCTGACTATCTTGACAGGATTAATGAAGGACCCTTTGTGCCCTTAAAAATTTTGCCTCAAATCAATGAGGAAGGCAAAATAACTGAAGAACACCTCGTTGAGAAACCAAAGGCTGAATGGACAAAAGAGGACAAAGAAAATGTCCTTAAGGAGGCAAAAGTAAAGAATATTCTCTTTAATAGTTTAGATTCTGTTCTAACTAACTGTGTCATATCATGCAAGACTGCTAAGGAGATGTGGACAAAACTTGAGGTGCACTGTCAAGGGACTAAAGATGTCAAGAAGAATGCTAGGTCTTTGCTTATTCAAGAGTATGAGTACTTTGAAGCAAAATCTGGAGAATCTATCACTGAGATGTATGATAGGTTTACAAAACTCTTGAATGAGATGGCTATGCTTGGTAAGGTTTATGATTCTGAAGATACGAACACCAAGTTTCTGAGAGCACTTCCTGAAGAGTGGGACAATAAGACTACAGCCATAAGAGAAGCTAGAGATTTGGATGAACTAACTCTAGAAGAATTGTATGGCAGACTCAAGACATATGATTTGGAGATGCAACAGAGAAAGAATAAGAAGTCTGTAAAGACAAAATCTGTGGCACTCTTGATGGAGTCTGAGAAAGAACAACAGGAACCATCCACAGAAGCAAGAATCAAGGATTCAAGAAAGAAGGGTAAAGCTGGTGTGGAGTCAGAGTCTACTGACACAGACTCTGATTCTGATGAAGAGTTTGATCTAAGTCAAATGATGGCTATGTTTGCTAAAAATTTCAAAAGAATGAAATTCAACAAAAGAACTGGCAAATTTAGCAAAAGACCATCATTCAAGAAGGAAGATGAAAAGGTTGAGAAGAGCAAGAGTACAATTATCAAACTTGACAAAGCAAAGGTCAAATGTTTCAACTGTGGAATATTGGGGCACTTTGCCAGTGAATGCAGAAAGTCAAAAAGTCAAGGAAAAGGAAAAGCACTTCTATCAACAGGAAATGACTGGGCAGACTCAAGCTCAGAGGATGAAATTGATTATGAAAATCTAGCACTGATGGCATCCTCCTCAAGAAAATCACAGTCTCCCAAAGAACCCTCATCTCCTAAAACTCAGGTATCAATCTTTACTCCTGAATCCTTAATTAATTTAGATTCTGATGGCATAGAGATTGTGAAAAGTGAGGTTAATAAAATAATGACAACATGTAGGTCTCTCACTAGTGAAAGTGAAAGGTTGAGAGAAGAAAATTTAACCTTAACTAAAAGGAATTGTCATGTAGAATCTGAGTTATTATTAATGGAACAATACAAAAAGGATTCTGAGAAATATAGTCATAACTACACTGAAATTTTGAAAGCCTATGACTATGTTAGGAAAGAACTAGAAGAAGAAAGGCTTAAGTTTAAAGTTTGGACAGACTCTGGAAGAAAAGTTCAAGAAATTCTCAATAATCAAAACGTGTGTCAAACTGCTGGTCTAGGCTATGACAAGAGTCAAGACAAAAGACCTATTGTTGAGAATGATAACAATGAAGAAGCTAGCAAAATTAATAAGACTAAAGACAAAAGTACATTTGTTCCTGTTAAGTTTGTGATCCCTAAAGAAAAAACTGAAGCCACAAACTCATCTGTCAATAGTCCCCCTGTTGTTGACAAAAAGACAGATGAAACAGGGGCAAATAACTCTAAGAAAATTATAAACATAGGGTACTTGTCTAAGTCTAAGTTGAAAGAAAGGCTAGAGAACTTATCAGAGTCCACCAAAACTAGGAGAAATAGGAATGGTAAGGAAGGCATCAATAAGGCTAATAATTATCAAAAAGATCCTAATGCTCCTAGAAAGAAGTGTTATAGATGTGGCAACCAAAACCATTTAGCTATAGATTGTAAAACAAAAATTGAGAAGAAATCAGAGTCTAGTCCTTCTCAAACTCTGAAAAGTCACTACATACCACAGAAACCTTGTTATCACTGTGGTAGCATATTTCATTCTATATATATGTGTAGGGACTATCATGATTTGTATTACAATTTTTATGAGCTAAAATATTCTATTGATAAGAGTTGGTATGACACTGTTAAGACTCCACCACAGTCTACAGCAACAAAAGAGACAGGTAAGCCAAAGGTGAAAATTATTAAGCCTGTTTCTCCAAAAATTAGTAGAAAAGGATCCAAAACTATTTGGGTCCTCAAAACATCTAACTAGTTGCTTTATGTATGCAGGGAACTAGGGTAAAGAAAGTAACCCTAATCCTGGACAGTGGATGCTCAGGACATATGACTGGAAAGAAATCCCTGCTTACAGACTTTGAGGAAATGGCTGGCCCAGAAGTATCCTCTGGAGATGGCAACAAATGACAAACACTGGGATATGGCAAGATTGTACTAGGGGATGTCATCATTGAACAAGTAGCTCTAGTTGATGGCTTAAGGCACAATTTAATAAGCATAAGTCAACTTGGAGACAAAGGTTACCATACTGGCTTTGATAACAAAGAGTGTCTTGTGACTCACAAAGAAACAGGCATTGTGGTTTTCAAAGGACACAGACATGGTAACATTTATGAAGCCAGCTTGGAGGATTGCATAAACAGTGAAGTCACATGTCTATACAACAAGGCCTCAACTGAAGAAAGCTTGAAATGGCACAAGAAACTGTCACACATCAACTTCAAAACACTCAACAAGTTGGTTAAACAGAATCTTGTAAGAGGATTACCACAGGTTGATTTTGTACAAGATGGACTTTGTGAAGCATGTCAACTTGGAAAACAAAGGAAATCATCCTTCAAGAGCAAGACAATAAATACCATTTCCGAACCATTTTATTTACTGCATCTTGATTTATTTGGTCCAGTAAATGTTATGTCAATTAACAAAAATAAATATACTCTTGTTATTGTAGATGATTTTACAAGATTCACATGGGTTTTCTTTCTACATTCAAAGGATGAAGCTTCACAACACATAATAGATCATATCACTTTTCTGGAAAGAAAATCAAAGAAAACAGTAAGAATTCTGAGGAGTGACAATGGTACTGAATTCAAGAACTCAATCATGGAGAACCACTGTGCATCAAAGGGAATTACTCAACAATTTTCTGCGCCAGGAACTCCTCAACAAAATGGAGTTGTGGAAAGAAAGAATAGGACACTCATAGAAGCTGCCAGAACAATGTTGGCAGAGTCTAAGCTGCCAGTATATTTTTGGGTTGAGGCAGTCAATACAGCATGTTTCACTCAAAACTGCACTCTAATAAACATGCATGGAAAGACTCCCTATGAAATGATAAAGGACAAGAAGCCAAGTGTGAAACACTTTCACATATTTGGATGCAAGTGTTATGTACTGAAAGTACATCCTGAAAATCTAAGCAAATTCGAAGCCAAGGCAGATGAATCAATCTTTCTTGGATATGCATCGAACACAAAAGCATTCAGAGTGTTTAATCTCAGAACCAAAATTGTTATGGAATCTATTCATGTTGCATTTGATGATAAAAAGTTTACAGAATTGCAGGATGAGTCAGAGTCTACAACACTGGAATTTGAAAATCTAAAAAGTTCTGAGATAAATGAAGAAGAAGAGGATGAAGACCTTAGAATAAATCCTGAACTAACACAGGAACCTGCACATTCTGAGGGGGAGCCAGAAAATTCAACTCCAAATAATTCAGAGTCTAACAGGTCAGGGTCTACCCAGACAGAGTCTATCCAAACAGAGTCTAGACAGACAGAGTCTAACTCATCAGGGTATGGATCAAGCAACTCTAAACTCTTGTCAGAGTCAAGCAATTTAGGGGGAGCCTCTTCATTTGAATTTCACTCAAATACAGAAGATGCAAATGACTTAGGGGGAGTTTCAAGTTCAAGAACCAATCTTCCACCTGCTAGAAAATGGACAAGGAATCACACTCCTGACTTGATAATTGGTGATCCTGAGAGTGGTGTACAAACAAGAACAACCACTCAAAATGAATGTCTTTATAGCTGTTTTCTCTCAAAGAATGAACCCAAGAAAATTGAAGAAGCCTTGCAAGACCCTGATTGGATTATTGCAATGCAAGAAGAATTGAATGAATTTGAGAGAAATAAAGTGTGGAAACTTGTACCAAGACCTAGAGATAGATCAGTGGTTGGTGCAAAATGGGTGTATAGAAATAAACTTGATGAGAATGGAACTGTAGTAAGAAATAAAGCAAGGCTAGTTGCAAAAGGATACTCACAGGAGGAAGGAATTGAGGATACTCACAGGAGGAAGGAATTGACTATGATGAAACTTTTTCACCAGTAGCAAGATTGGAAGCTATTAGAATGTTTCTAGCCTTTGCAGCTCATTCAAAATTCAAGGTGTATCAGATGGATGTGAAAAGTGCTTTCTTAAATGGAGAATTGGAAGAAGAAGTCTATGTGGAGCAACCACCAGGATTTGTTGATCCAAAGTTTCCTGATCATGTTTACAGGTCAGACAAGGCACTATATGGATTGAAGCAAGCACCTAGAGCATGGTATGAAACTCTTTCAAAATTCCTTCTTGAAAATGGATTCACAAGAGGTACCATTGACAAAACTCTCTTTATTAGAAAATATAAAGGTGATATTTTGCTTGTCCAAATTTATGTTGATGTTATTATATTTGGATCTACTAATGATAATCTCTGTGAAAAGTTTAGTCAACTAATGCAGTCAAATTATGAAATGAGCATGATGGGAGAATTAAACTTCTTTTTGGGGCTTCAAGTCAAACAGAATGATGATGGAATTTTCATCAATCAAACAAAGTATGTAAAAGAACTGTTGAAGAAGTTTGATATGCAAGATTCTGCAACTGCTAAAACTCCCATGTCAACAGCTACTAAGCTAGACTCTGACCCAAAGGGTAAGAAAGTTGACAACACTAGTTACAGAGGTATGATTGGCTCATTGTTATATTTAACTGCTAGTAGACCAGATATAATGTTTGCAACTTGTCTGTGTGCTAGATTTCAAGCTGATCCTAGAGAATCACACTTAATAGCTGTGAAAAGAATTTTTAGATATCTCAAGGGGGCACAAACTCTTGGACTTTGGTATCCTAGAGAGTCAGATTTTTTACTAATTGGCTATTCAGATTCTGACTATGCAGGATGCAAAGTAGATAGGAAAAGCACAACAGGACAATGCCAGTTTCTTGGCAACAGATTAATTTCTTGGTTTAGCAAGAAACAACAGACTGTATCAACCTCAATAGCTGAGGCTGAATACATTGCAGCTGGAAGTTGCTGTGCTCAAATCCTGTGGATGAGAAATCAATTACTTGATTATGGACTAACATTCTCAAATATTCCTATGTATTGTGATAATACTAGTGCTATTAAAATTGCAGAGAATCCAGTCCAACACTCCAGAACAAAGCACATTGATGTCAGGTATCACTTTATTAGAGAACATGTTGAAAATGGTACTGTGACACTTCACTATGTTCCAACTGACAGACAGATTGCAGACATTTTAACAAAACCACTTGATGAGTCTACCTTTCTCAGACTGGTAGGTGAATTAGGTATGTTAAATATGTAAGTGATCAAAAATTACAAGAAGCAAGGTATGTACTTTAATTATAGTCCCTGTCTTAACACACTGTGATTAATTGTTAGTGCAACATTTTGTTTGGTATTTTACCTTGACAGAGTCTAGACTCTGACGAGTCTGTAGACTCTGAAAGTCAGTAGACTCTGAGAAAATTATCGCCTAGACTCTGAAACGGTTAAAATTCGCGCCTGCAGACTCTGATTGCATTTAAAATGTTCAAATGACTTGAAATAGGCGGTAACAGTTATTTTTTGACCGGAGACAGGCTGTAGACTCGTGTGTATTGTATGCAACTTGAACAAAATAGAATTTTTCATACAATTTACTCACTTGTTTATTGCAATTGATTTCTAAGGCAAAAATATTCACAGAGCTTTTTACGAACCCTAGCTAAATTCTTCTAGCTTCTCCATCACTTTCAACTCAACAACTTTAATGGCTGCCGTTTCTACTGTCATGAGAGGACCCAAGGCGATTGCGTTCACATTTGGGGATTTCGAGTTCATGACCACAAATCATGTTGCTGCTCTTGGAGATAAGAAAGGGGTAGACGCTGACTACTACCCTGTGATGGATTTCTTGGAGCAATCCGAGCTACACTACATTCTCAAGGCATCACCAGTCATTCACATGGATGTTGTATCACAAGCATGGAGCACTGCAAAGGTAGTTGATCCTTCTCAGGATCAACCAGGTAAAATAATGTTTACCTTTGGTTCGACTACATTTGATGTCACTGCAGATGTGCTTAATTCTGTGTTTAAACAGCAAATGAGGATATTCTCTGACATTAAGAGAATTGATGACAAAAAGAAGAGTCTACCTGCAATGACATATCCACAGGTAATGCAGGTAAAACTCTCATCCTACAAACCTTCTATCTACAATGCTTCATTTTTTGGTGGTGAAATGGTGCAGGAATAAGTAATGGAGAGTCCCCCTGCACCTACCCAAGTCACCCAATCTCCTTCAATTATACAATCTTCCAAACCAAAATCCAAAAAGAAACCAACCTCTGGTGTCTCTCAACAGGCACCAGTTGTAAAGAGGAGAAAATTGATTCAATCTAGGCTTATAAATGAGCACAGTGATGAGGAGCTCAATCCACTAGAGAAGCAAGTTGTTGAAGGACTTTCTTTGCTAAAGGAAGGTCATGATACACTTGATTCTAACCTTCAAGCCAAGTCTGTAGACTCTCAAAAGGCTACAGACTCTGAAAACCCTAGGGAAGCACCTCAGGATTCTCACATTGAGTCTCCTGAAAAATCTTTTGCTAAGAAGTACAGAAGGTTAAGGAAGGCTTATTCTGCACACACACACAAGCCTGTTATTATTACTAACCCTGTTTTGCAGGAAACAGATGCTCCCAAGGCTCCTGCAGAGCCAGACTCTGAAATCAAGAAAACACCTGAACCAGAGTCTAATGTTGAGTCAGAGTCTAGACTGCCTTTAGACTCTGATCATGACACATTTTGGGAAGTAATGCCAATGGATGCAGCCTCATGCCTAATTGATGAGATCATTACTCCAAGTGATGAGGCACTGCTACTCTTATATCCTTTAGTGGAATCAGTTGAAGATCCAGAGCAATATCAGACTAAATCTCAAGTCTTGGATTTTCTTTCAACCTATGAAGCCCTAAGGAAGAGGATGGAACAGGAGCTAGAAATGTCTGCACAGGATGTGGTCAAAAATCTCTACAGCTACCTATTCAACTCTTCATTCCAAGTGCAAGCAGCTGGGCTCATAGAAGGCAGAACTAATGAAGTTCTCAAAGCACTAGGTGTGCCAGACTCTGAACAGAAAATTAGAAAGAAGCCTAAAAAGCTTAAGGTCCACAAAAGGAGAGCATCAGAGTCTGTTGCTGAGTTGGAAACTGAGATTGAGCAACCAGTTTTTAACTATGAAGCAATTTAGGATAATGGAGTTACCTACAGGACAGCCATTCAATGGATCTCTCAAATTCAACCTCTGTCAAGACAGGTGGCTGACTATCTTGTCCATAATATAGGTACAATTGCCAACAAATACATCTATCCAACCTACCAAAGTAGACTGGATCAATTCAAGGGCACTTATTTTCAAAGAGTAAGAAAGGAACTGCAGGACCTCTTCAATCTCACAGATGCCCAGGCAATCAATGCAATCCATCTCAGGGCCTTTCATCACAAGTTGGATGCATTTATTCTTGAAGAACAACAGGAGGTAGCAGGTGGTGCAAGGCAGTTGGAGGATGGGACTAGTGCACCAGTGGTGACTAGTGATAAAGATGCTCAGTCTGCCTCACCCACACAAGAACCACCTAGTCAGAGGTTGGGTGATAGTGGGGCAGGGGAGTATGCTGTTAGGCCCTCCTTGACAACTCATCAAAGAGCTGATGAGAACCCCAGTGATATGGGAGGACAGACTCTGATGGATGCTCATGAAGTGATTTCCCAATCTATTCTATCAGAGTCTATCCACCTTGAGGGGGAGTCTCATGCACCAACAGTCAAAGATGGTAACACTCAGACTCTGGCTTCTAATAAAGTCATGCTGAAGTAGTCAGAGTCTAGAGTAGACCCTGAGACTGGAATACTGGAGCCAACAGACTCTGACAAGAGAGAAGAAGCTAGTAAGGGTTCAGAATCTGTTGATGTTCACCCCTTGATGGAAACCCCTAGCCTTCAGACATTTGAAGGGGTTCCCCTCCATCAAGGTGGTTCAGGTATTGCAGCACCATTTTTATCTCTCAACCCCTCTTCTGTAGGTTTATTGAGTGCACCCTCCAAATTGAGTGACAAAATATATGAGAGGCTGGCACTGGACCAGGCAAAAGGAGAGGTAGATAAGGCTGTAGAGAGCCTGAGTGAGATTGAGAAAGTGGGTGCCCAACCCCATTGTGAGCATGAGAGATTAGGGTATCCTGAACCTAGCTTTACTTATTGGGATCAAGATTTTCCAAAGAGTTGGTCCAATGAGTTGGAGCAGGGGATGGATGACAATTCACTATGTCTGATTGTGCAGATTGGCAAACAGGAGGAGGCTCTTGCTGCTCAAAAATCATTTACACAGAGACCCCAACTTCACCTGGTGGATTCTCTAGCAAGGAGAGCAGATAGAGTCATGGAGGCTTTGGTGGATAACCCTGTCATTTTCACTGAGGCTGCAACATTGAAGTCAGAAGAACCTCTTTTAATAATGCCTATAAGGGCTAGACTTCCAGAGTCTACAGTCTCTGATCACTCTCAGGAGGAGTCAGGGTCTATAGTCCCGTTTGCAGTTTCGGAGTCTACACAACCACCAGAGTCTACACCTCCATTCACAAAGCTTGAGCCTGTTGCTGAAGAATGCACTTCTGCAGATGATGATCATGTTACTCCTTCTTTTATCTATTTTGATCAGGTGTTTCCTCAGTCTTGGGAGTCTGCACAGCAAAGAGGCATCAATGATAAAGATTCTTTTGAGTGTATTTTGGATATTCATCTTTCTGAGAGACTTAAGGATTTTCAGAAAAAATCTTTTCAACAGGAACATGGTTACTATCCTGGTGAAGAAGATCAAGTCTTAGATGGAGCTGTTAAAGCTAAGCTACCTGATGTTGCTGTTCAATTATCCAGTGTGGTCTAGGACATTTCTCATATTAAAACAAAGCTCACTGGTGTTTATAATACAACTTCTCTACTCAATACAAGATTTGACAGAATTCACTCCCTTCAATTATCCAAAGAGGTCGCTTTTAAAGATGCTCTAGCTGCTATCACTACCACTCAAGCCTCTCTTCAAACTACAGTTTCTAATTTGACCACTAAGGTTGATTCAGTTATTGTAGCCCAGACAAATATCTCCACTGTTCTTGAGCAGATTCTTTTGGCTGTCACCAGTAATGATGATGTCAAAAAGGGGGAGAAGGTGAAGCAAGGTGAGTCCTCCAGGAGACATAAGGATGAGGGATGCAAGGATAAATCAAGGGGAGTTAAAAGGAGGAGAGATGGTGATGATGGAGATAGTTCTCATGGTTCTAAGGGTCCTGATGGTGTGCAACAAAAGCAATCTGGAGTAGCAAGAACTCAAACACATCAGTCAGGGACTAGACATGGGAAATCAGAGTCTAAGTCAGACTCTAATAAGCAAAGAAAGAAGTCAGACTCTGATCAAACTCAAGAACTTTCATACTGGAAGTTCAGTCAATCAAATCTGCAACTTAGAGCTAAAAAGAAGATAGGTCTTGGAGGATTTGAAGAATCTGACATTGACAGAACATCTACTCTAACCAGGGATCCTCAATCCTTGACAGATAGGCAGTTTGAGAAGATCACTCAGAAGCACTTAAATAAAGTGGTGTCTGCTCAAATTGTTTATAATGTTTTTGAAACGAAGATACAAGGAGGTCAGGGAGATACATAAAAAGTGAAGAATGAGATGCTGGTTTACTTCTTAGAAGGTGGAAGTGTAAGATGGATCAGTCAGTCAAAATTTATCTTTTTCAAACAGGCTGAGGAATTACAGTATATTAGATTCCTACTTCAAATTGCTTATGAAGTTAACAAGAGCAAAGAAGCTGTCACACACAAATGGTTCAAGGAGATTGATAGGAAGCTGATTTTGCACAGACAGACAAATTGACAAATGGGCAAATTTTCTTTAAAATATGTTGATACTGAGGGAAATGATCAAGTTATGCCATTGGAAGAAAAACAGATTAAATTTTAAGAAGGTGCGGGTCATTACTTTGGGTTTCAGCCTATGAGTGGGAAAGTTAGTGTTCTGATGTTGAAGGACTTAAAAGATCAAGAAAGCAGTGCAAATGATCTTAGAGCAGCTTATTGTCAAATCAAATGCTCAAGTGAAGAAATGAAGAAATTGAAGAAATTTATTGGTGAGGCTCTGGCAATTGTGGAGGAAAATATGCTGAATTCATTTTTGAAGAATAATCCAGCCTTTGAAAAGATTAAATAACAAGTAATTCTTTTTCCTTTATAATTCTTTTATACTGTTCTAGATTAATAGTTTTATTCTTTAGTTTTGACATCATCAAACCTTGATTTATGCTTACATTTTATAAAGCATAAATAGGGGGAGATTGTTAGGGATATATTCATTTGATGATGTACAAAATACTAGAACAGGGTCTAGATTAGTTTATCTGTAATAAGTTTTTCTAGTCTCTGAAATTTATACTCAGAGTCTAGATAATCAATATTCATGTTATTTGTACTTGGAAGAATTCCTGTAGAAAATGAAACCAGAGTCTGGAAGGTGATCAGAGTCTATAGACTATCAGAGTCTGTGATCTATCAGAGTCTACATGTGATCAGAGTCTGAAGATCATCAGAGTCTGAAGATTTCAGAGTCTATACAGTTGAGGATAAATTTGGAAGAAGATCACAGGAATGGAAAGTCTTCGAAGATCAAGATAAATATATTACAGATATGCTATGGGAAAGAAAGAGAATTCTAAAAGGAATCTGTCAACTAATAATTAGGAATTCTATTCCTATTATAATTTATCTTTCTGTTATTAGTTGATAGGCAGCTCTCTATATAAACTCTATGTAACCTAATTTTAAAAGTGTGGAAGTCGAAGCATAATTATCTGAGTGAAATTTTGTGAGAGCATAGAGATAGAGAGAGTTGTTGTGATAAACACAGAGAAGCTACTAGGGTTTGTGTACACCCTAGGAGAGTTTTGTATTCACAAATCAATAATACAAAACAGTACTTATTCATATTTTTGTGTTTGAGGTTGCTCTTAATTTGATTTTAAATCGGGCAGAAAAGACATACAAGTATTCAACCCCCCCTTCTACTTGTACGACTGGGAAAACAGAATCATCAAAGGCCAAAGAGACCTCAGTTCTTGTTCTTTTAGGAGCTTCTCTAACAATGCTCATTACTTCTCGGGAGTAAGCATTTCTAGAATTCTGGATGTTATCGACATCGGTTGGTCCCCCTGAGATTACGTTTATTACAGGCCCACAGGGCTGGTTATTCCTTTCTTTGGGGTTCGAATCCTTTCGCTTGTCATTATAACCTATGTCATTCCTATCACCATCATTGGTGTACTTGTTCAGCTTTCCCCTTCTAATCAAGAACTCAATTTCATCTTTCAACTAATGACAATCATCAATGTCATGTCCCACATCTTTGTGAAACCTGCAATAAGTATTTTGTTTCTCTTCTTGGGATCAGTCCTTAGCTGATTCTGTCAAAGAAGGTGCTTGTCCTTCGCAATCTCCATCAATATCTGGATCCTGGACGTATTCAGTCTTGCATACTCATTGAACCTTGATCCACCCTTTTTCTTAGAGTCATCAAGATTGTCACTCATTGCATATTTAGTATCAACTGTATAATCGGCCTCACTTGCTCATTTCTTAGAGTATGTGTTTGAGGTTTGAAATCCTTGGGCTTTCCTCATACTCTCTTCAGCTTTAATATACTTTCCAACTCGCTCTTGGTGCTCATTCGTACTTTCTAGAGCCCTCTTGGCTAAAGGCCTCATGAAATTCTCGTCTAAGGTCCCTTGCTGAAGTGCTATCATAGCTACTTTCGGGTCTAAGTCGGGGACCTTCAAGGCTTCTTTGGTGAATCTGTTCATGTAATCCCTCAGGGACTCACTCTTTCCTTGATGCATATTCATTAATAACGTTGAGCACTTTTCATGATTCTTACTGCTGATGAACTACCCTATGAAGGCCCTGCTCAGATCTTTGAATGATCCAATAAAATTCAGGGGTAGACGGCTGAACCACCTTTGAGCCATGCCACTAAATGTTTGGGGAAATGCCCTGCACTTGATGGAATCAATCACATGCTACAAAAATAGTGAGTTCAAGAAAGTAAGAATATGGTTTGAGGGGATTTCAATTCCATCGTAGGCCTTGAATGTGGGCATCTTGAACTTCCTTGCGATTTTTTCATTCATAATTTCCTCCGTGAAGGGAGGTGTTGATTCATCAGGATTTCTATGTGGCAACAGGTCTTGGGGATCAGCCCTAGTATTATTCAATCTTCCTAATTTTCTTGCTGAACGCACATCCATGTCTATCACAGTTGGATTCCTTATTGAACCTGCAGCTCCTTCAGCTCTTGGGCATTGTCTCCATACCAATGCCCTATCCAGAGCTATCCACAATCATTATGCTTCGGCCTCATGAGCTCGTATCCTTTCCTGAAAGGATTGAGAGTCTGTACCTCGGGGATGGGTACTTATTCCTTCAACAGGCTCCTTGTTAGGTCGCCTCTTTCTGGGGTTACTGTCCTCATCCGATGACTTATCATCGGTGGACTAAGGTCTGGAGAAATCTTGATTTCCCTGACATGAGCCAAATTAGGAAAACGGCCCTTGTTCATAGGGGGCTCATAATTTGATGGAAGCCCGTAATGAGGGTTGGGCAATACCGTTTTAGAGATATGAAATGAAGGAGGAGCAACAAAAGTAGTATTAAGGGGTGGAACTACCTGTAGTGGAGGGACAAAAGCTTGAATCGATATTTCAGGATTTGAGGGATGGACGATGACGCTCAGGGGTCCTGTTCATCGAGTGCTGGTTCCATGAGTCTCAGTGGGGAACGTAGTCGCAATAGAGACGACCTCGGTAGGTTGAGTTCCGTCATGTGGAATTACATCAGTTGTGTCTCCCGTGGTAGGGATGATGTCTCCGTCAATATGTCGTGTTCTTACCATGGTTGTTATTCGATTTTCCATAGAAGGCATCAAATATTACGGATCAAAATCAGATTGTAATTAATGACTAATGAGAGCTTTCAAGCTTTAATAGTTGCACTTACGTTTCGTGACTAAACCAGAGCCTCGCAAGTTGTCTACGTATCTCAAGAGTGTTTGAGAATCAAGCCAAAAATCGTAGTTTTAATGTTGAGGAATTAGACCCTTTATATAGGCACACGGGGGCCTAAGAATTAGTTTAGGATTAGGAGACTTGGAGGCCAAGTCTCCCAGTGATAAGATTTCTAGATCCTTCTTAGAATGAGTGTCCTCGTAGAACTTCTATAGATGAGGTCTATCCTTGTGATAAGGTTTCCAGAACCTTCCTTAGATGAGGGCCCTCATAGGACTCTTCAGGCCTTTAATTGAGCCTTTATTATTTAATTAATTTCGTAACTAATTAATGGTAAAGGCTTATTGGGCCTAAGGCTTCAACAATGCTTATGGGCTGGACTCAAAAATCTAGTTGATCCTTGGATTACAAATCCAGTTGATCCTAGAATTATTATTCCTTGTTCACTTAAGGAGCCCAAGCCTTTTGACCATCCTAGGTTAAATAAATTAAATAATAAATGTCATATTTATTATTTCCTTAGGGTTATTTTCTACCCCCATCACTAACCTATCAACAACTTTCTTTTTGAATAGTTGGTACTCACCATGGGTGATTCAAAAACTCTTCATCATCCTGCTCTTGTTTCATCTAACATCAATATGTTTATTAAAGTAACGCTTGAAATTGAAAAAGACCATTACACTATATGGACATGGCTTTTCAAAATTCATGAACGAGCCTATCAAGTCCTTGATCACATCATTGCTCCAAAAAAGGAAAATGAGAAGGCTGTCACAATTTCTATTAAACTGGATGATCTAGAGTTATGAAAACATATTGATGTTGTGGTTATACAATGGATATATAGTACTATATCAATGGATTTACTCAATACTTTTCGAACCAAATGCTACAGCCGAATTAGCATGTAATCAATTGAAGGACATTTTTTCTGAAAAACCTCAAGAGCATTCTACCTCAATCAAGAGTTCTCTTAGAAGTAGATGGAGAACTTCCCCGATACTTCTTCTTATTGTTACATCTCAAGTCTAGTACGGATCAATGGGCTAATGTTGGCACTCCGGTAATAAATCAAAGGTATGTCCTTCAGTTGGTCACAAGTCTTACTGATGCTTATGCAAATATAGGCTCCCAAATTCATCATTCCGACGTGCTTCTCCTCTTCTACAAAGTACGTTAAATGCTTGTGCTTCAGGAAACAACGAGGGTCAAAAAGATCATCATTGATGGTGATGATTTTGCCACGATAACTTTAAATTAATGATATTAATAATGGCAACAATACTGGACAAGGATCAAATTTTATCATAACCAAACCAAGGTCACAATAATAACCACCACAACTCTAACTGTGGTGGCCGAGTATGTGGCAGCGGTAGGACCAAGAGCCGCATAGGTGGTAGAGGTAACCAACTCAACATCAGCAACAACAGGAAGCCTGGCCTCTATCTTATCGATAAGAACAACCACCATGGTCTTCTCCCTCAGGTCATTGGATATAAGTTTGGCGTACTCCACCGTGTTCCTCTCCAACAACATTGGTTAGGCAACAAACTCCTCACTAGGCACAATTCAAATAACCTGGTATATTGGGCTCTTAGCCCTCAACAAGCTCATATTGCAACAGTAGCCAATCAAAACTAGCAATCTATAGTTACTTTAACTGATATTCAAGAGACGATGTACACTTTTTCTATTAATCCACTTAATGAGCAGTGGTGCATGGATACTAATGCAACATCACATATGACTGCCAATGGAGGCAATCTCACGTCTTATTTCAATATGAGCAAAAATCGTGATATTACCATTAGCAGTGGCCATACTATTTCAATTGTTGGTTGTAGAAATGCATCATTATCCAAACCCCATCGCCCTTTAGATTTAAATAATATTCTACATGCCCCTAAACTCATTAAAAATCTTATTTTTGTGCTAAAATTTTCTCTTGATAATTCTGATTCTTTTGAGTTTTATCCTTTCAGATCTTCTTTGAAAGATTTTCAGACGGAAATGCATTTAATGAGATGTAACAGCTCGTCTGACCTCTACCCAATTACCACGAGACCCTGCATTTGAAACTCCACACCTTCTACTTTTGCAGCTTTATCTCCCGAATTATGGTACAGTCGTTTAGGACATCCCAAGGCTTTTAACTCTTTTTATGAAAAAATAATTTTATTGATTATAATAAATTTTTGAATATTTTTCTGTCATTCTTGTGTTCTAGGTAAACAGACTAAATTGATTTTCTATGATTAATATTATTTTACTATTTTTCCATTTGATAGAGTACATAGTCATCTTTGGACATCACATATTCTTTTTTCTGGTGGGAATCATTATTCTGCTTTATTTCTTGATGATTTTATGAAATGTTTGTGGAATTTTCCTGTAGCAAATAAGTATGAAGTGCATTCCATATTTTTATCATTTGTGCATATATTAAGACACAATTTGAGAGAAAAATAAAATGTTTTCAATGTGATAATGAGCAGATATATAATAATAGACCATTTCAAAAAAAATTGTGAATCAAATCGAAAGCATTTTCTTTTTTCATGTCTTTATACCTCTCCACATACTGGAAAAGTCGAACGAAAAATTCATACTATTAAAAAAATTATTCAAACACTTTTTGCACTTGCTCCCCCCCCCCCCCCCCCCCCGGCGCCCAGCGCCCAGCGACCCGCGCGATATTATGCATTACAAATGACTACTTATGTCCTAAATATTTTCCTAAATAAAAAGCTTTCTTATAAAACTCCTACAAAAATTCTATATAACCAAGATCCATCATGATGTTACCCATTAACTCCTTCTACCTCGAGAAATAAATTGCAAGCTCGCTCAACACCATGCGTATTTTTGGGATATCTATATAATTATATGGGATACATGTGCTATAATTTATCGAATCGTAAGATCATTCTTTCCAGGCATCTTATGTTTGATGAACACAGTTTTCCTTTTTCAGTGTTACATAACCATGCTCCTGCTTGTGAATTTCTTGAGGCAAGCCTCAATCCTTTTGTATTCAACTAACTTGCTCACATTTCAACACAAAGAACAACTCAAACTCAGCAAACACCACCAACCCAATCTCCAATCTCAGTTGTCTTTCTACATGCTGATTAGACTACACTACACCGAATCAACCCGATAACTCCCTGAAGATTAGATTTATGGCTATCCCAATAACAACACATCGCATTCCCTTAGTGGTTAATAAAAACTCCTGTCCTACTCGAGTTACAACATAGCATCTCATTTCCCTTAGTCTGCATCACAACCATGAATTCTCACCTCAAATGACTACTAATGCTCAACATGAAATTTTCAAGCCTAAAAAAATTTTATTCTTAATATTTTTATTGAAAATTTTATTTCTCCTTTGCTTACACATCCCCTTCAGGCGTTAAAAGATCCCAATTGGAGAGGTGACAAATTACAAATTACTAAAGGAGAGGTGACACGAATGGAGTGGCAGAGCGTTAATGTTGTACAGGGTTAATGGGATTTAAAACTTCCATTTTAATGAAAACAAACTATATATAAGTTTTTATATGAAAATATTTAGCTCCAACCAAGATAAAAGTATTATAATAATATATTGACATATATATATATATTTATTTTATTTTAATCCCTTCTTTTAAAAATTTCTAACTCCATCCCTAATCTGACCTATGGTCAATGTTCTTAAAATTTCCCGATTTTTAAAAAATCCCCAAGAAATCCCCGATAAATCTTTATAAAATATTTGACCGATACGATTTATAAAATCTGATTTATATTTATGAAATAGTTTTAAATAATATATTTATAATAAATTAGATAAATATATTAAATTTTATTATATTAATATAATAAATCCAATTATTGATCCGATTAATTCCCGTCAGATTTCGGGTCATTTCGTGTTTCACCACATCTACCATTTTTAGAGTGATTGAAAATATACTCCTATATTATATACTCCATCTGTCCCGATTTATAATGACTAATTGTTTTTGAACAAATTTTAAAACAAAACAATTCATTTCTCTTTTATTGCACGTGAAAGTTACAGTTCAAATATATAATATGTACCGTACCTACTTTGTCAGGTGTAAAAAAGGGCAGAACATGTATAAAATATTGTTATTACTATTAAATAATTATGAACCAACTAACGAGTCTCTATTATTGTACGTGAAAGTTATTTTATTGCATTTAAATTTAGTTATTTTAAATATAAAGTATTTCAAAATTATGATTATAAATAGAGGGTTCATTAATTTTCGGATTTCAGGTTCGTGTCTGATTGTACCTGGTTGTTTCGGATTGAATATTCATTGACCCAAATTCATTTTCTTTCAGGTTGGATTCGTGTCAAGTCTTAGGTTGGATTCAAAATTTCCACCCCTAATTCCCAATTATCTGATTAATCTCGAATCGGTATCTTAACTGATGAATTCTGATTCGACTTTTACAACCACGCCTATGATACATAAACCTCTATTTTGACTATCATATATTATCTAATAGGTACACAATATTTTTTCACAAATGCTAACATTGGTACAAACGTACATATACAGAAACACAATTACGGCTTACTTAAACCCCTGGTAATCACGTTCCAAGTTATGGAATATATTTGTATATATCATATCTAGTAAGTAACTGGACCACAAAACTAACACATTATAAGCTCTGTGTTTCAGAGATGACAAGCCATGATTGCCAAGTCCACCATCCTCCCTAAATAGTTTTCAAATTTCATCTGACCAATCGCTTAGCTCGCTCTCGTAAAATAAACCATCTATGATTTGATCAATTAGAGAGTCAATGAAAGTGTTACAACCGAGAGTGAATATTCGGCCTACTCTGTTACGAGCGCTGGAGAAATAAGCAAAAGTTGCAGCACAAGTTATAGCTGCCAGACACACTCCTGCTGCTTCTGCTATTCCTTGTACTTCCATCTTTCTGAATGTCGAGTTTCCTGTCATTGATTCCATTATAACTGTGCCTGCAAATACAATCTGAGCAAAAAAAACACGATTATTCTTCTCACAGGTAGGCGAATATACGTCTGTTATGTGCTATAGAAGTTGTAATACAAGCTAAGCTGCACTATTATAGCATTGTAGTCGTATGTGGATATCTTTGTTCATTTTGCTGACATATGATCGAGAATTTGATCCTTATATGAGACATGTGTGCTTGAGTATACAAATTATCTAATCGACTCTTACAAAACACAAAAATTTGACACGAAATTGATAACTTGCTACAAAATCTAAGCCTTGAGGTAGGTGCTAATATCAGCTGCATATAGACTTCGTTTGATCAATGAATAAATTTGTGTGAGAAATCAGACCTGGTTGAATTTATATATCGTTAACAAAATTATGAATTTTTGTTATGTCCCCCTCCATTTCATTCATGAACAATTCAATTTCACCATTCATTCCTACTTTTCACTCATGAACATCGAAACTTTTTCTTCCCTGGTTTTCTTCATTCTTTCCTCTTACATTCTCCTTTTCGAATCTTTTCTTCTGTTCATAATTTTTCGTATCCCTTTCTGACTACCATATATTGACAAATTAATTATACTCCGAATCATATAAAATTACAAACGACGAATCTAAAAGTCATTATACAATGAACACCACTAAATACACAAAAGTTACAGTAGAACTACAAACGTTAACAATATTTTGTACCATTAATTTTTATTTGATGGCAACAGAATTTGTACTCTGAAAAAAAAAGGTTACATAAAAAAAACTAAAATCTTACCATGGCAAGACGACCAGAGATGATCTCAAAGTCCTCACTCTTTTTCGAGCTCTCAATATACTCTGATAAGGTCCCGAAAAACCTCGAAACCTCACCATCCTGAAAACCATCAGCACCAATATTGCTCTTGTTACTCTTAATCATCCCGGCACGATCAGAACCGTAAGATCGAAGCGTACACAACCGTGGCTGCAACACAATCTTCCCCGCATCCAAGTTCTGAACCGGTACACTAATCTGCACTGACTCAGCTTGCTGATGAGGTTGAGCTGCAGCCTTCTGAGATGAGTTAAGCTGACAAAACACTGGTCCAACAGCTAATGCCATAGTGAAAAAATAAAGTAAAAATTAAGCAAACTAAAAGAGAAGAAATGGTACGAGGAGTTTGAGGAATCTTTGATAAATTTCTTTTTTTGGTTGCGAATAAAAGAATGTTTCTTGGAGATTTATGAGTCCACGTCTCTAGTAACTGTCTGATGACGCGGACCTTATATTCTTCGTTCAAGTTCTTTTCACTTGTGAGTTTACGCAACTCAAGCAACCAGTTGGGCCAGCGTTACGACCCCGTGATATTACTTTTTAAATATCAAATTTCTTCCTTTTCGTTGGAGGAATTTAAAATTATCAAGGAGTTCTTTAGTTTACTTTACCTCTTTCTCGGAAAAAAATTCTTCGAAAATATGAAAAAGATATTTTTGTTCGAAAGTTGACTCTTTCTAACAGGGAAAGTAAGAAAAAAGGAAAAACACTTTTTAAATATTAAATTTATGTTTTTCAAAATTCTACGGAAGTTTTATAATAGGGATGACAAACTAATCCGATCCGAAACCCGAAATTTTGGATTTAAAGAATCCGATTTTTTGGATTTGGATTTAATTTTTAAACTCGAAAATTTTTAGATTTGGATTTGAATTTGAGGTATACCGATCCGATATCCGAAATTCGATCCAAACCCGAAATGCGAAAACAATCCGATTTAATAATATATTTATTTATTGATTGATTACATAAATAATTAACTTACTATTTTTTTAGAAAGAATCTTATTATATTTTCTTCAATATTTCTTTTATGATTTATTCAAGATAAAATTATTTTAATATTTATCTATTTGTTAATATATATTATTTAAATATTCAAAATATGTAACGATTGTGATTCGATTTAAACAAAAAAGATTAATAAAGTGATAAACACATTTTTGTTAAATTTTTATTATATTTTATATTAAGGTATTAATCGTTGAAAGATGCATATAAATTATTATATAAATAGAATGAATATTGAACAAATTTGTTATGTGTGATATTGATAATTAAATTATTATTTTTTTAATTTTTGGATATCCGAAAAAATCAGATCCGATCTGAAATCCGATAGATTTGGATATTGATTTTTGAATTTACATTTAAATTTAATTTTAAAACCCGAAATTATTTGGATTTCACAAAACCTGCCTGAACCCGATCCGTTGCCTTCCCTATTTTATACTACTAGCTTTTTATCCTGTGTAAAGTATGAGTATCCTTTAGTATATATATAAATGATAGAGAGAGATCTCTGTTCAGTGAGAGACCGATAGACCCCTCATCTTAACTATTGATTTCTTTCTAATCCTGCGGCCAAGATTCCATACAAATATACTGATATTTATACTAATTTAATATTATAAGGATAGTATTGATATACTGAAAATACAAATTACATATATAATCTATATAAATAGTCAATTAAATTGTTTCAAATGTAAGTTGGCATATATGTGTTTATCATATCTTTTATTTAATATTTTATCAGGTGAGATCTTTTATTTAATTTATTCTATGCATTTCATGGGATTCCATATATTTCATGGGAGTTAATTCTCACAGAATAAATACAATTACCATATTTTTTATATTGTTAATTTTAAAATATTACACCTTCCTTTCATTGTTTAATGTGAATCAATTTTATATTATCTTTTCACTATAAAATTAAAATTTTATATTACTGTTAGGAATTAAGAGTCCCAGAAATTTACAAGGGGGTGGATGTATACTTCAAAGATTTTTGATCTTTTTGGCTGAGATGAACAGTTTGTTGTTTTGATTTGAGAGTTTATTAAAACAAGTTTGGTGTTACAAGAACATAAAAGAATGCATAAAATAAACACCAGAAGTAACTTCCAATCTAATTGTATTAGAATGAACTTTTGCTACAATATGATATTCAAATCGAATTTCAGCTTCTTGTTCTAGGAATAATAACAGGTATGAATACACTTGATATTTTTTTTCAAGACACTGTCAAATGAGGCTGTGCATAAACTATATAGACAACATGTCCTATGACACATGCTCACATAAGACAGTTTAGCTAAAACTAGAAATAGACAAGAAATACTTTACATTTGACTACTATCTATTTCTAGCTAACACCTGTCTTGACAGTCTGCTATGTTCAACTTTATATCTTCTGTCATTTGTCTTGCTTATCTTCCAGCTTCATTGTAGTCTTGTCTCCATCTTTACAGGCTTGACTTATCCTGCAAGGACAGAGCTGCAAATCATCTGTCTTGTTCTTCTGGTGATTGACTTCTCGATTGAGTACTAGCTGTGACTTCTCGATTAGTCTTTGAATGGCTTACTTTTCGAATGTTTAGACTTTTCGATCGAATACTATATTTGATGACTTCTCGATTAGACTAGACTTCTCGAATGATCACTTGAAACTGAGACTTCTCGACTGGTTCAGCTTTATCACTTCTCGAATGCTTCTTTGTCTGACTTCTAGAATTGTTTTAGTGGACTTCTCGAATGTGTACTTTTTCACACTTCTCGATTGGTTTCTTTATCCTGACTTCTCGAATGGATCAGCTATACCACTTCTCGATCGAATACTGAGCCAATTGAACACTTTGAGACTTCTCGACCAGTTGCATCTTTGACTTCTCGAATGCTATGACTTCTCGAATGATCTGTTTGCCTTAGAAAAATTTTCAAGCTGCATTCCTTATTCTTCAAGTAGCCTTCTTTGTCTAGTTGCCTGATTCACCTTGAATCTTCTAACAAACTTTATTCTTTAGCTTTAGATTATATCATGGAATTACAATTTGATCATACTTCTAACTGCAACAATACATCGAATTTTCTAAGTCACTAACATATTATAGAAGTACATCAATGTTACAGCAAGACAGATAATTATATAGAGTAGACTTGATTTAGACCAACAATCTCTCCTAATTTGGGAAATAATAAATTTTACAAATTAATGTAAGATATCAAGCCTACCAATTTCGTTGTTGTTGATGATTGGCATGATCGTATCTCTTTTTCCTTTCTTTCTCTTCTCTTGAGTTGATTTCTTCAACTGCCTCAAAAATCTGTTGTCTGGCCATGACTTCTTCAATTAGAATAACACATTTTAACATCTCAGCATCAATTTTGAGAGTGTGCATAAGATAATCATGAATAAACTTGAATATGATTTCGATTGATGCCCCATTTCTCAATTTAAATTCAACTCTATCAGGATCCTTTAATACTCTGCATTTTCCATGTCTTCTCAGTTTTTTAGACAACCTTTCTATTCTTTCTTCTTCTTTTCTTTTCTTGCAATCATCTCCTCCAAATAATTGACTTTGTCAATCTTCTTTTGATATTTCTTAGCCAGGTACTTAGCCATCTCCATCATTTTTAGTTTATCAATCATGCATCTTTTGTCAAATAGACTGATCACTCTTCTAATGTCATGAGTGGTTGAAGTTGAGTTGTCATGATGAAAACCTCTTTCTTCTCCATCAACAGTTGTAACAAACATCTTCATGTCCCTGATTTCTACCTTGATGATTCTGTTTGCCTTCCATTGTTTGATCATTCCTTTATCAATCTCTGTAACTTCTTGGATAGGCTTAATTTGAAGACTCTTATCAGGAACAATGGGCTGCTTTCTCCATTTAGGACATCTAACTAGCAATGAGCTAATAGATTTTTTGAATTTTGTTATTGTAGCAGTGTTTACCTTTACCTATTGACATGGCTTCATTTTCTTGATGTTATTCTTCTCAACTTCCTTCCTTATCACTCCATGAGCAGTAACTTTTACAAACATTCTTCTTGGAGATTTAGATTTAGGGAATATAGCAGTTTCAGAAACTGTTGGGACCACACTAGTACCTTGAAGTTTGGTAGGTGTACTAGAATGAACAGCAACAGCTTGCTGCTTGGAAGGCTTTTTTCTCTGATATTTCTTCTCCTTTTCAGAATCCTCTCTCTTCTTCTTGTCCACACTTTCCTTTTTCTTATCTTTTTTCTTTCCACCCTTATCACTCTTGGACTCAGGCTTCTTGTCATTCTTGTCCTAATCCTTGTCTTCATCATCCCTCTTCTGTTTCTTCAGTTACTCATTTGTAAATTCAGAAACTTGATTATTGATAAACTTCTTCATCTTCTCCATAATTAACTTTTTTCCACTTACTTGACCTTTTTATTTTCAATCAACTCAATTAGGGTTATGATTTTACTTCTTTTTCCTGAATTGGGATGTTAAGAAATTTTGAAGTGAGCAAGTTTCTCTCCTCTTGCCATGTACATTACACCATCTGGGTTGCAGTATGTCTCAGGAAGAGCATTAGGTAGGAGAGGACCCAATATCTGATTTTTCAACTCTTCGTCCTCCTGAGTAATTAGTTCAACTGCTTTGTATAGGCATTCCAACTCAGTGTAAGATAGTTTTTGAAATAAAATTACAGAGACCTTGAAATAGCCAGACTCCATCTGCACTATTGGTTCCTTAAACATTTTGCCATTCTGTTCAAACTTGACTCCCCTTACTCTAACAATAGCATTGCCAAGCATCTTCTTATAGCTCCAATGATTGTCCTTGACTTGCTTTTTGATATGTTGCAGAAGGTCCAAGAAGTTTTTATCAGCATTAGGCTTTAGAATTTCTCCTCTTAGTTTCCTCATAACAGTCTTTTGCCTCTCAGACTCTATTTCTTCTCTTTTTTCCTTCTCCCCCTTAGGGTCGATATCTTGTTTTGAAAGAAATGTAGAATGACTGGGCTTGATGTGAGATGGTACTGGTTCTAGAGGAACTTGATTTGCCTGACTCAAGTTAGAGATGAGATTCTGCAATGAGGTAAGTTGAGCAGAAATATTGGCAAGTGTAGTGCCTTAAGTGGTAGAAGAAGTGGAAAACCCCTTTTTGAGATTTTGTACATTGGACAATGTTCACACTTTATTCACGCAAGAGAACGTGGTCACAAGTAATACGGTAATAAGTAGGATACGTTCTCACAGACACTCGACTTGCTTACGTTTAGTTCACTTATACACCAGAATATAGTTATGTTTCACTGCTGAGAAAATGAACAAATTGGTGTTTTGATTACACTAATGATTAAAACTTAACGATTTACTTATATGAAACAAACATGGGATTTCAACTTCATTAACTATCTCATCTAGAATCTTATTCCTTTTCAACCTAGCATGTGAAAGTGATGATAACTGATCGGACCCTCAAAACTGATAAACGCTAACTTTCGTTGTACGCATACCATCCTAATGAACATCCACAATTGATAAAAGTCAATTAGTCAACCACTATGCTTAGTCCCTATATGTCTATAGAGATTGAAAACATTATGGCATAAGCACAAGAATCCATAAAATCACATAGTCAGTGCAAGACGGTTAGAATTACACCATAAATTAATACATGCAAAAACCTATGCTAGCATGACATGTTCTAAACCCTAGATCGACTTTCGCATTCACGAGGGTTTAACAAACAATCATAAATGTTCGCGACGCATTTACAATGAATAAGCTTAACCATACTAGGATATCCATAACAATCACACACTTTGGCATAAAAACAGTCAATATCTAGAATCGATAGAAAAATCCATTAAAATCCCATGACAATGCTTAACCCATAATTGGACTATCCGCCATCATGGGTTCAATTGAAAACATAGTAGACAACCAATTATAAATAAAATACTGATATTAATTGCAAGAGTATATGAAACAACTGATCATCCACGTTGTAGAAAATTACAAAAGAAATAGTTCGAACTAAATCACCCAAGATAGCTTGATGACCTAATTCTCTTCCTTGGTGGCTCACAAAATACTACTACTTTCTATGATACGATAATAATAAAAAACATCCCTTCAGTTTTTCTACTAGGTTACATAAAAAATCAAATATCCATGGGCCTGCTTCTTGCTGGGCCTTAAAATCTAACCAAACTGCAAAATAAATAAATAAACTTCGACCTGGGGGCTGACGCGCTTGATGGAGGGCGGCCGCGCGTGGTATTTCCTGTTGAAGTGCGGGCGCGCTTGGTGAGGCGCGAGCGCCCCTGCAGCTTCTGCCCCGCAACTGATTTTAAGTCTGTTTTCTCTTTTACGACTCGTCTTGCCCTCTCTTGATCTCACATCAAGCCTTGATCCTCCTCATTTGAAATCCCAGCTCATATACCACCAAATTATGCACTTATTCCTCAAACCTGCTTCGAGCGGAATCTGCACACCAAAGACACAAAAACACATCAAAAGACACTACATACTTGGGCAAAAGTGATCAATTTAAGCTGAATTGGAACGTATATAGTGGACAAAAAGTCCACTAACAGACAACTGTAGAAACAGTAGTGGATAGAGAGTCAACTCTAGAATTCAATTCATCAATTGTTGAGGCCTTGGCAGTTTCATCCTTTGCCTTGGATTGATAGTAGATGTCCACTTGAAGTGGTGACAAAGTATGAAGAGGCACATCTTTAGGAAACCTATCTGCATGCCTGTTTTTGTAAAGCACTTCAACCATATTATTGATTCTTCTTTGATTATCCAAGATGGCTGAGTTACTATTGACCATTTCCTTAAAGACCTTCTTCATGGCATCTATCTTTGAGTAGAGAAGGGATGACTTTCCTGATTCTCCTCTTAATATATTTCTATAAATACCTCTAGGCCTCAATTTGTCCTCAATTGCTTTTAGAGTGCCTTCTACCTTGGTTCTGTGATCATTGATTTCAGCTTGCACACCTTTGGCAAGGTAGTGATTTGATTGGAGTTGATCCTTGACAGCTTCATGGATAACATCATACATGGAACTGAGAGTGAAGATTTTCTCACATGATCTAAGAGAGGTTAAGTATTTTTGCCTTGTCCATTCTAGTACCTCCTCCATGCTTACAGTAGATTTACTGTCCAACCAAGCATCCACATTGGCTTCTTCATCTTCAGCCAGATTAACATTTTTCTTCTTTATTTCTTCTTGATCCTTTGCATACACCAGCATGATTGCAACATAATCCTTATTGGGCAAATGTGAAGTAAGGAGTTGTTGAACAATGTGATAGAAGCCCTCTAACTGATCTCCATATAATACCTTTAGCTTTTCATCTGAAAGTGACCCACCAAGAGATGATGTTCATAATTCTCTATCATGTTACACAGGTTTCAGCTAGTGACAATGAGTGAGAGCTAGGGATACTTATTACATTGGTCCCCTCAGTATCTATTTCCTCATCCAATTTCTCAGATGATTCTCTAGACACTGAATGGATATGTGATCTCTACTGAGGAAACAGTCTTTGAATGACTGGGGAATGTCTAGGGGATGCCATTTACATGGCGTGGAGGTCCCCTAGATTACCCAATGTATGTGAAGACACTTGGCTTTCATATGCCTTAACCACCACAGAGTCTGAAGTGAAGACTCCTGAGACCTCTATGGTTTTGATGGTGTCATCAGGATATGCCTCAACATGCATTCCCTCACCATCCAAATGTGTTTTCTGAGTGGTGAGCAAGGTGTCATGCACCATGTCACTTGAATTTGGCTCACCAGGGAAACAAAAATCTTGATGATCAACAACCTCATGTGTTTGTCTAAACACATTTGGTTGAGAATAAATTTAGGGAATTGAAGAGAGATTGTGAGAAGAAATGAGTGTTGGCAACTCCCCCTGAGAAAATGAGGAAGTTTCAATAGAAGATCCTAACTGTGCACATTGTGTCTCCTTTTCCACTAAAACTTCTTCATTGATAGGAGTGAGTTCCTGCAATGGTGCAGACTCTATACAAGATGGAGTGGGTTGGCTCCCAAATTCAATAGATGCATCTTGTTGAGAAAGTGCACCTAGAAGCAGGTTTAATCCCTTGTTTACCTCTACATCCTGTTGGGAGGATGTAGAGTGGTCTGTTGTGGCCTTTTTATTCTATTTCCTCCTTGCTAAAGGTTCCACAAGTGACTCATCAATTTCTTCTTCATTTTTTACTATTGCACTCAAAGTTCTTTTCTTGACAGGTTTCTCCTTCTTCTTCTTTACAACTATATCATGTTGAGAGGATGTAGATGTTGGTTTACTAACTTCTAATGGATTCAAAGAAGGGTTAGTAGTTGGGTTAGAGGTCCTTGGGTTAGGTGCATTAGGTTCTTCTGCAACCTTAGGACCTCCTACTGCATCAAGATAACCATATTTAGGCTGCACTAGTGGATATCCCTCAAATATACTCCTCATGTAAGGTGTTATTATGAGAGGGACATTCACTGTGGTTCTCATATCCAATGTAGCAAATATGATTTTTGACATGGATTTGGAGTAGCCAATTCTTTTTTTATTCATCCCAGGCAATTCAATTAAACCAACATTTTTATAGTTGAGAATTAATTGAATAAAGTGAGGGAAGAAAATTTCATTACCTCTCTTAGGAATCCTAGTAGTGAGCTCCCTAAGAATCAGCTTCCCAACATTGAGCTTCTGGTTATAAGCCAATGAATAGGCCAGTTTCAAGGCAATGCTACTATTTTGGTCAAATCCTGTTTTTCTGCAAGTGAACACTCTAAGAACAGTGTCAAACAGGAATGACCACTCCTTCCTCATGAATTTCTTATTTATTTTACCTACCTAGTTTGAACTTCTCAGCTCCTTTCTCTATAGCATCTAGGTACCTAATGAACTCTAGGAAATCTAGAAGATCATCTTCAGATGGTTCAGCATCAAACCTCTCAGTTGGCAACATCAAATTTTTGTTAACATCCTCTTCATTGAAACATCCTCTTCTGAATTTTGCAGGTTATTATAATCATAGAGTTTCCATCTTTCAAAGCTATCTCTTCCCATGTTGCCGTGTTCCAGAACTGCTCCAATATATCGATGTAGAGAGTGGGGTTGGCCAGCATTACTTCTTTCAGGTAGAAATCAATGAAAAAACTAGTGAAACACTTGTATTGAGGTTTAGCATCTGCATCCCTTGCTATCGCTAGAAAGTTAGTTTCAGGAATGACACACACTTCGGTTATAGGGGTGAAACTGGAGGATGCCATCGAATAAGTGTATAGAAAGAGAGAAAAGAAGAAACGGAAGTTTTAGAGAGTAGAAAACAAGGGTTCAAGTGTAACTGTTTGAAAGCAAGAGTTTCTTTTAGTTTGTAGTTAAGTGTAGAAATGAAATGTTAGATCTAATTTACTATTTATATGACTCAGATAACTCGACTAGAATAGTAATTGATTATATGTTCGTGAACTCGAAAAAGAGTAAAGTTATTTTAGTAGAGAACTGTCAGACTTTGATCGAGAACTCTCAGAAATATATATATTATTCGAGAACTCTTAACAGTACTCGATTGAGATCTCTAGAAATAAATTGTTTAAGAACTCAAGACATTCAAGAACTCTTAGAAATGAACTATTCGAGAACTCAAGACATTCGAGAACTCTAGAATCCATGCCTAGTCGAGAAGTCAGAAATCATGACAACTTAATTATAAACTCCAGTTTTTGAAAGATCATTCTATTTTATCTTGGAAAACAAAATGATAATTTACAAACCTCATTTCTTAAATAAATAAAATTTACTTATTCATCTTAAAAATGAGAAATGTGTTTGATTGATATTCCTGAAATTTTAATCATCACACTTGTTATTTAATAATGCACAAGTATAATACTTATTTTCAGGCTGTCTCAGAACAAAGAAATACTTCCAAGTTAGTTTTTATAAAATATGTAATTAATATATTTTTGTTTAATTAAAATTATGTACAAAAATATAACTGATATGTTTATAAATATACACCAGTTTTGTTTCACTTAGATAAATCATTTAGGTTCATGTTTGTGAAACAATTGTTGTAACTGTTGGAGAGATATATTTATTGGGCCACATATCTTGAAAATTTTAGCATTCTAATTTCACTAACCAACCTGTTGAAGGTGGTTTCATCAAGTGGTTTAGTAAATATATCAGCCAACTGTTTTTGTGTAGGAACATAGAATAATTTAATCACTTCATTCTCTCCATGTTCCCTTATGAAATGGTACCTTACATCAATATGCTTTGTCTTGGGATGGTTGACTGGATTGGCAACAATTGAGATGGTACTAGTGTTGTCACACATGATAGGAATTCCTTCTAACACCATTCCATAGTCCCTTAGTTGATTCCTCATCCAAAACACTTGAGCACAACAACTTCCAGCAGCTATATATTCAGCATCATCTGTGAAAGTAGAAAAATATTGTTGTTTTTTACTAAACCAAGACACCAATCTCTGTCCAAGAAATTGACATCTTCCTGAGGTGCTTTTTCTATTCACTCTGCATCCAGCAAAATCAGCATCTAAAAATCCAACTAGGTTGAATCCTGTTTCCTTAGGGTATCATAACCCCATGAAAGGTGTTCCTTTGAGGTATCTAAGAATTCTTTTTACAGCAATGAGATGAGACTCCTTGGGATTTGCTTGAAATCTTGCACATAGGCATGTAGAGAACATAATGTCTGGTCTACTAGTTATAAGATAGAGAAGAGATCTAATCATTCCTCTATAGGTCTTCATCTCTACACTTTTTCTTTTCTTATCTTCATCAAGTTTTGTATCTATAGACATTGGAGTTTTAGCAGTTGAGCAGTCTTAAATGTCAAACCTTTTGAGTAAGACATTGATGTATTTTTTCTGACTTATAAAAATGCCATAAGCCCTTTGACTTACTTGAAGACCTAAAAAGTAATTGAGTTATCACATCATGTTCATCTCAATTCACTTTGCATAAGCTTAGAGAAACTTTGACATAATTTTTCATTTGTAGATCCAAAAATGATATCATCCACATAAATTTGAACTAGTATAACATCTTCACCATGCTTCTTATAGAAAAGACTTTTTATCAATTGATTATCTAGAAGAAATTTTGACAGAGTGTTGTACCATGCTCTAGGGGCGTGTTTGAGTCCATACAATGCTTTGATAAGTCTGTAAACAAAATCTAGAAAGTTTGGATCTTCAAAGCCAGGTGGTTGTTATACATATACTTCCTCTTCCAATTCTCTATTAAGAAATGCACTCTTGACATCCATTTGATAGACCTTAAAGTTTGAGTGTGCTGCAAAAGCTAGGAAAATTCTAATTGCTTCCAATCTTGTAACAGAAGCAAAAGTCTCATCATAGTCAATGCCTTCTTCTTGTGAATATCCTTTTGCTACCAATCTTGTCTTGTTTCTTATCACAATTCCATGTTCATCCATTTTGTTCCTGTAGACCCACTTAGTGCCAATTACTGATCTATCCTTTGGAGGTGGCACTAGTTCCTAAACATTGTTTCTCACAAATTGATTCAATTCCCCCTGCATGGAAATTATCCAGTCTGGAAATTATTCAATTCTTTTTGGCTCATTTTGAGACATAAAGAAAGCAAATAAGCATTCATTCATGGTTGCTCTCCTTGTCCTCACACCTTCATCAGGATTTCCAATAATTTGATCAGCAGTATAAATTCCATTTAGTTTGATGAGCTTCAGTTTTATCATTTGAACATGTTTCTTTCTGATTGAAGTTGTTGCCATTTATTGCAGATCCTTGAGAATCTCCTCATGAGTTGATGTTTGGGTTGTGTGGAGAATTCTCAAGTTGAATATAACTGTAATCATCATTTCCTCTTTCTTTATTTATTCCATGTGAGATGTCTACATGTGATTCTTCATGAGTGTTAACATCAATTTTTGTTGAAAAGGTCTCAGGCTCTATTTCATTTTCAAATCTTAGTGTGTCACAGTTTTCACTTTCCAAATTCATAGAAGGAAACTTAAAGTCATCAAATGTCACATTTGTGTTTTCCATTACTTTTTGTTAATCAATCACATATATTCTATAGACTGTTTTGTCCAATGAGTATCCCACAAAAATTCCTTTATATGCCTTTTGTAACAACCCGGATATTTTCCAAATTTTATTATTATTATTTAAATATTTTATTATTTTTCTCAAAAGAGGAGTAATAAAAAAATTTATATTTTATTCCAATTGGATGCATTTCAATATTTTTATTATTATTTTCGGTTCAATGGAGCTGAGTTCAGTTAAAAAAATTTTATATGTTATTTTACTAATCGGGTCAGCATCTCGAGTAGGTGTTTTTCTTCGGGTGAAAATTTTATTTTGAGTAAATTATTTGAATATTCAAAATTTAGTTTTTTTATATTTTTGAATATTCAAAATATTTAAATATTTTGAAAAGTTAGTATTTTTAATTCGTTTTGAAAATAATAAAATTTACACTTTTTCCTAAAATATTTTTATAGAAATTTGGGGGATTATTTAAAATTATTTAGAGATTAAACGTGTTATTAGAAATATTTTTATAAATATATTTTATTCTTTATAAAAGAATTTTAAAAAAAAAAATTAAAAAATATATATATATATAATCTATCTACCCGCACCCCCCCCCCCCCTCAATTATCCTTCTCCCTGTTTCTTTTTTCCCCTGTTTTCTCCCCAGCCGCCTACGTCTTACCTGCATCACCTTTTCTTTATTTTTTTACACGTGTGCAACACCTTCCCCTGCTTTCTATTCACTCACCCCTGCTTTCTACTCACGTGACCGCGCACACCTCATCTCGTTTCGCTGGTTGTCGCCTTTTGTCTCCTCTGGCTCTCGCGGTACGTATGTTTATATATATTTTAAAGCTTTAAAAATTCATTATTTATAAACCGTGCATCCAATATTAGATATCTATATATATTAATGACCAGCGCTTTAAGGCCTACACATAGGTATAATTTTGGATGAGCTTTGAGAAGATTATTTTCTGGACAAGTTTTCATTTTAATTTATTAAGGAGTGTAGAAAGAGGATTTGAAGATGGTGATCAGGCTATGAGGCACTACAGCATGTGTATATGCATGGGTATTAATCTCGGATTTTTCTGGACATATTTTCTGGTCTTCAGAAAAGACTCGAGGAGTGTCCGTAATTGATCTTTTGATAAGACTTTTAAGATCCTGACTTGAAACTTATAAATATTCAGGCATGTTGGTTGATATATATTAATTTCATAATTTTTAGAGATTATTTTTATACTCCGTAAAGTTCCCTGTTGACCGGATTTTTGGGTTTAGATGATTGTGTTCTCCTTTTCCGGCAATTTTATGTGCATAGGTATAATTTATTTTGTGGGTTCAATTTGTTTACTTTATTTTAGTATAGTTGGATTATATTGTTTGAGATTGATTTTGAGGGGCTGTGACCCCGGGAAAAGTTAATTTTACAAAGCCCTTATTTCGAAAAATTTCTTGTAATAAAAGATTTATTTAAAGTTTCAATTATTATTTGATTAAAAATATTAATTAGTTAAATATTTAAAAAAAATGTTTAATGTTATGTTTAATTATTTAATTTGATAACGTCATCGAGGGTAGACGTTATAAGTTTTAATGTATGGATTAGAATTGTTAGTTTTTAGTCCTTTTTGTTCGAGGATTAATTATTTATTTATATTCAAGTCTCGAGGATTAAATGTTTGAGGATTAATTGTTTATTTATATTCGTGTATCGAGGATTAATTGTTGTTTAATATTCAAGTCTTGAGGGTTAACTAGTTGTTTGAGGATTAGTTAATAATTGAGTTTATATTTTATTTATTGGTTTGTTATGTTTGATGTGAGTTTTTTTGTTAATAAGAATATGTTTGAGACCCTAAAAATAATCTGGAAATTCTAAGAATAGTTTCAATTCCCTAATTTACTTATAAATCCGGATTAATATTTTATTCAATATTTTATGATCCAATTATTATCCGAAGTGGATAATAATAGTCCACTTTGACTCAAATGATATTTTAGAGTCTACTTTTATTTATTTGACTGCTCTTTAATTTGTAAGTGTTATCTGCTATATGATTTATGTGCTTCTATGCCTGCTAATTGATGTTACTTATTTATTAATTATTATTTAATGTTCAATATTAATAGAACGCATGGGTAGACACTAGAATCTAAATTAGAATGTTGTGTTTGTAGATACAAGTGAAGTGGTAGATAGACGGTTAGAGTAGTCATCCCATTCCAGCTTTAGGACAGTTGCGATATCAGGCAAGTATTTTCTTCTTGATAATCTTAAATACTTTTATTTTATTATTTCGATTATTCATATCATGATAAATAGTTATTGTTCAGAACTATTTATGATTCCTGTTTTATTCTGTGCATCAGAGTTATTTGTTATTCGTACTCTGAGGATTGGAATTGATTATAATAAACACATCATATCCAGTGTTATCGTAGTAAATAACGAGGATATGGTCTGTATTTGAAACTAAGCATACCTTATTTTGTTTGGGTTGCTCTATTGGATTGGAATTTATCGCGTATGAGGCCCGATGTATGGGGTCCAGCAATTGCATAGGAGGCCCGATGTAGGGGGTCCAGCATTTTTAAGGAGGATATGGTAACCAATCCATCTTCCTATAGGCTAACATTACTTGCCTATTTTGGTACCTATATTTTGAAATCCTTGTTATATCTATGGGTATAGAAATGTACCGATGAGCTATAAAGGGGTCCTATTGCTTTTGAACCTGATCAGGGGGCAATAGTGGTGTGTTGTGTATCCAATCCATATTGCCTGTGTGGCTATTATATATTGATTTTGAGCAGTTGATTCATTTTGATGACACTACATTGTTTCAGTTGAGATAAACTGTGATTTATTTACTGTTCAGTTTTTATAATAAACTGTTTTATATTCCGTTCTCTGTACATATCTCATATCTTGATTTAATTTCAATTGTTCATATACTTGCTGAGCATTTCTTTGGCTCACTCTTGCTTTTTATAAAATTCTGCCAGATATCCAGTATGAGTCACAGCGGTAGCTCTAGCGGGCATAGAGAGCCTCAGGTGTTAGGGCAACTCGCTTCTCGGGCTTCCCAGGTATTTAGTTGTTTACAGTTTTACTGTAGATAGAATGTGTAATAAAATGAATTTAGACTTAAAACTTATCTAAACTTATGGATTTGAGTTTTGGATTTAGTTTCTGCTGTGTAATAAAGTGATTTGGATTTACTTTTAGTTTCAGCTGCTTAATTTCATACTATAACCTGTTAGCGATCCTTAGTTGTTGGCGGGGTCGGTGCGCCTCTGATTCATTTTTTTATTGTTGATTGGTTGGTGACCCCCAAATCTAGATCCCGGGTTTGGAGGGCGTCACACCTTTGCTACAAACTTCCCAAGATTATTAGCATCATCCTTGAGAAAAAAACATTTTCTTCTAAACACATGCATGTATTTTACAGATAGTCTTATATTTGTCATGATGTGATAATGAGTCTTTCCAACTGGTTTTGTGATGAGTGTTCTATTTTGAGTGTAACATGCAATACTCACAGCTTCAGCCCAAAAACTGGTTAGAAGATTTGTTTCTGCTAACATGGTTCTTGCAGCCTCAATAAGAGTTCTGTTCTTTCTCTCAATAACTCCATTTTGTTGTGGAGTTCTTGGAGCTGAGAATTGGTGAGTGATTTTATTCTCTTTACAGAATTCATTGAGTGCAACATTTTTGAATTCTGTTACATTGTCACTTCTTATGGCTACTACTGGTGTAGGGTCTTTGTCCAATCTTCTCAAATTTTCAATGATGACTGCAGGAGCTTCATCCTTTGAGTGCAAGAATTCTACCCAAGTGTACTTTGAAAAATCATCAACCATGACTAGATCAAATCTTTTCTTAGACATGGACATGACATTTATTGGTCCAAACAAATCTATATGAATTAATTGCAGTGGTTTGGTGATTGAAGTAAATTCCTTACTCTTGTGACTTGATCTCCTTATTTTCCCTTTTTGACATGCCTCACACAATCCTTCTATGCAAAATTTAAATGAGGGCAGGTCCTTCATTAGTTCTCTTTTGACTAGAGAATTAATGCTTTTGAGATGTAAGTGAGACAATCTCTTGTGCCAAAGCAAACTTTCATTTTTTAAGGCCTTGGTATAGAAATAACAAATTTTCTCCTTGTTTGCAGAGTCCAAATCTGCTACAAACAAGCTTCATTTTCTCACTCCTTATAGAGAAACTTCTTTGGTCTTTCTGTGAGATATGAGACACAAATTCCTTGTCAAACTCCACCTTTAAATCTTTATTGCAGAATTGGATGATGCTGAGTGGATTGTGCTTTAAACCATTGACCAAAGCTACATCTTCAATGAAAACATTTCCATGAATCAACTTGCCATATCCCATGGTGAAACCAATGTTGTTGTCTCCAAAGGTTACAATGGGGCCAGCCTCATCTTTGAATTGTGACAGCAGGGCCTAGTCACCAGTCATATGCCTTGAACATCCACTATCCAAGATCCACATGACCTTCTTCTTACCTGTGCCCTGCAAACACAAACAAATCAAGTTTTCTTTGGTACCCAAACAAGGTTGGGTCCTTTATGCTTAGTTCATGCATGTCATTTCTGCTTTTAACATTCTTAGTCACTTGATCATGCATGCTTTCATTTTTCTGATTTTGATTTTTAGCTTGATTAGTACTTTCAGAACTAGATGCATGCTTAGGTAACATGGAATATTTTCTATGTTTAGCATGACTAGCAGATTTAGGCCTAGAGCTATTGATGTTCAGGTTCTGACTTATGCATCCATCAACAAATTGTTTCCTGAGCCTAAAGCAAGTATTAATGTTACATGGCACACAATCAAATTGGTCACATAATTTATGATCATCATGCATCAAGGGTTTCACATAGCCACAAGCAAATTTAGCATTGTCAATAACAGGTTTCTTACACATATGTGTAAGGTGATTTGTTGATCCACAGTTTTTACAAATCTTCCTGGGAGCATTGTGAACAGGTGCATAATTATTGTATTTATTAATGCCTATCTTGCCATTTCTATTTGCCTTTTTCTTAGTAGCATGTATGGTGTCAATTTTCTGGACATTTTGTTTTGATTCAATTTTAGCATGAATGGACTGAGCTTTGATTATTGGTTTTTCTTCTTCAATAGAGGGCATATTATTCTTAGTTATTTTCTTATCCTCATCATCCAACTGTTGTTTGATGACCATACTAACCTCATCAAATTCAACAGTTGCTTTCTTAAAGATTGGTTTCTTAACATTTTTCAAAATGTGAGGATTTCCAAGAATTTTAACTTTCTTGCCTTTTGTTGAAACAAATTTCTCCTTCTTGAGGTTATCATAATCAAAGCCAACCCTAATCCTAGAATTTTCCTTATGCTTCTCATGGAATTCTTAAACAACAATAGCTGAGTTTTGATAAGATCTAATTTTCAATTCATTTTTAGAAATTTGTTCTTTAAGAAATTTTTTAATTTGCTCAGAACAAACAACTTTATTTTTGAGATATTCATTCTCCTGTTTCAAGTTCTCCAGAGTTATCAAAGACAATTCTAAGGTCTCATTCCTAGCAGTTAGTTCATCATTAGCTTTTAGCAATCTTGCAATTTCCTCATATGCAGCAGTCATACTAGTATGAATATTAAATATTTCAATACTCAATCTTTCCACAGTTTTCTTATATTGAGAATTTGACATGTCAAGAAAAACTAGTGAGGGTACCTAAGAATTTGAGGATGAATCTCCATCATGTGAGTTGGCCATGAGTGCCAGATTCCCTTATTCCTCCTTCTCATCTTCATCTGTATCATTCCAGCATTTTCCTTCAAAAATATAAGCCTTTCCTGTCTGCTTTTTGAGGAGAGCTTCATACTTGGCTTCTAATTCCAAGTAATCTTCATCCTTTTTGATTGCTTTAGGTTTTCTGCATTCTGTTGCAAAGTGTCCAAGCTCATTATAGTTATAGCTTCTTATTATAGATCTATCAACTATTCCAGTTTTATACCCTCCATTGGTATTGCTTCTTACTGGATTCTTTCCTTTGCTTGAAGATTTGAAACTTGGTCTTGGTTTAAAACTTTTGTTTCTTTTGAATCTTAAGTTTCCAAATTTCTTTGTCATGAAGGCCATGATTTTGTTGTCCATGCCCTCAAGTTCTTCAATGCTGTAGAAATCTTTTTCCCCTGATTCACTCTTGACACAGTCCTTCTCTTCTTGTTCTTATTCTTCAACTTCTTCTTCTTTCAACCTTCTGCTTGTACCAATCTTCTCAATTTTTTAGGGTTCTTTTTCAATAGCTACCTCATCTGTTGGATTTTCAGGCCTTTGCCTTTGTTGTTCTTCTTCAGGATCCGTTTCTGGTTCATTCTCCGAACCAGCTTCATCCATGATTTCATCTTCTTTTTCACTTTCAGGTTCTTCTTCTTGAGTACATTCTTTACTTCTTGAGTCATCTGATGTTTCAGCTTCAGTTTCCTCTTGAGAGGCTGCTCCACCTTCTTCTTCACTTCCAGCTTCTTCTTCTTCTCCTGCAACTTCTTCTTCAACCTGTCTAAGAAGAACAAAGTAATCTCGAATAGAAGTAGTCATTAGAGCAGGAGTAAACCTGTTTGGGTAGTCAGCCTCATTCTGTAGCAACAAGATTGTATTGAACTGTAGAGATGGTGACTCTTCCAAAGGATAATTCTGAAACAATTGGAGTTGATCAGCGTGCAGTACTTGGTTTAAAACCAGTTGCAAAAATCTTGGATGCAGACAAAAGTTCTCCATTTTTGCTTAGTTCTTTAGGATCTCCGCCATGATCAACTTTCCAAAATTAAGTCTGATCTCAGAAGTTACTGCATAAGCAATCATCTTGTTGAATTGAGTTATCCCGTGGAAGCCACCTGTCTTTGGTGTAAAGCCATGAGACAAGATGTCGAAGAATAGATTCCACTCCTTGGGTAGAAGATTCTTGTATATTTTCTTCGGGAGATTGTTGTTTTTCCCTTATGCAGTGCAGAAACATAAAGAAATTGTTTAAGTCTGTCTGAGATGGTTCATCTTCAAAAATTTTAGTCAGCAAAAGAAGTTCTTGATTGATGTCATTTTCTGTTATTCGCACTTTTTGTCATTAAATTTTATAAGTGAAAGCTGACATCCCATCTGCAGATATGTTTATAGAAGACCTGTACACCTGTCTAAGAAGATTTCTATTCAAAGGCATATTAGTGGTTAATGCTTAATGGACTATTGAACTTTCATTTAAAAAACAGGCCCATTTACCTAACTCACATGCCTCAGTCCAGTCATCTATTAAAATTGATAAATAATTAGTCTTTTTAATCTTAAAATTACCTACCATTTAATTAAAGTGAAAGATAATTTTTATGAATTAAAATTACTAATTAATGTCAAATTATTTTAGTAAATTATGAACCAAACCTTAATTTTAAAATTACTTGGATTGACGTGAAATTAAAATATGATGAACTCCTAGTAATTTTAAGCAGAAAATTAATTTATTTTAATTTTTAATCGATTAAAACTATGAGAAACCTAGCCAAGCAGTTCGAGATTTGAAAAATTGATTATTTTAAAACCTTAACCCAAATTTTTAGGACCACTTGCAAATGAAAGATATGACTGTTAGTTTCACAAAACGGGTCTTAGATTAAAAATCGGACAAGAATTTGACTTGGTTATGTTCGATTAAAAATTTAGATATATGTTGCGCATTTATGCTGTAATGACTGTGTATATTTGTGTGTATCGCTGGTAAATAACGAAAAGAAAAATAATATATCACAAATATATATAGGCGCCACTAAGAAATCAAAAAATTTACTAAGTCTTTTGTTGCGCCTATACAGTGCTCACACTATATAGGTCAATTTTTGTTGCGCCTACATAGTGTTTTCATTGTGATGGCGCCACAAAAATGCCTAGCACCACAAACCAACAAAATCGTAAGTAGTTTGTTGCGCCTCTACAGTGGTGACACTGTGTAGGCGTAACAAAATCTACAAGGCACAACAAGATTTTCAATAACTTTCTAAGTACCTATGTTCACTTATGTTGCGCCTATACAGTCAAACCACTATATAGGCGCCACTAATCATTGCAGCGCCACAAAGTACTTGATTAAAATCTCAAGTTGCTCCTAAATTTTTCTACTAATACATAAAAATATTTATGAATAATTAATCTATAATAATTAATTACTCATAAATATTATTTCATAACATATTTATTAATAAAAATAATAACATTAATTGTTAAAATTATTATCATAAATAAATTATGCTTCTTATTATTTTACTTTTATTTTAAATATAAGAACAAATATAAATATTCATCCTTTCTATTTAAAATACTTTTAAATAATATTTAAATATATAAGTGCCAATAATTTATCAATTAAATACAAGCACTTAAATATTTTCTAAGATCCAAATCAAATAAATACCAGATTAATAATATTAGTAGGCATGCACAAGGTATTTATCTAATATTTAATCTTAATAACTGGAAAATAATTTGGTAAATAAATTCATAAGTCCTAAGAATATTGAAATTAATTAACTAGTGAATTTATCAGCTTCAAATTGCAGTTTTTTATCACTAACTAGTTAGTTGGTAGAATTTACATCCCAAGTTTACAAACCAGTCTAGTGAAAGTGATTTCATCCAGTAGTTTAGTGAAGATATCTGCAATTTGCTGCTCTGTAGGTACAAAATTTAACTCTACAATACCATTCATGATATGCTCTCTTATGAAATGATACCTGATATCAATGTGCTTGGTCCTTGAGTGTTGAACAGGATTGTTTGTGATGGCTATGACACTTGTGTTGTCACAGAATATTGGAATTTTGCTCAGCAACAGTCCATAGTCTTGAAGTTGGTTCCTTATCCACAAAATTTGAGCACAGTAGCTTCCAGCAGCTACATATTCAGCTTCAACTGTTGACATTACAACTGAGTATTTCTTCTTGCTATACCAGGATACCAATCTTCTACCAAGGAATTGACAACTCCCTAATGTACTCTTTCGATCAATCCTACAACATGAATAATCAGAATCTGTATAGCCAACAAGATCAAAACCTCTATCTTTAGGGTACCAAATTCTAAGATTCAGACTTCCCTTAATATACCTAAAAATGTATTTAACAGCTATAAGATGTGATTCTTTAGGGTCAGACTGAAACCTAGCACACAAGCATGCAGCAAACATAATATCTGGTCTACTTGCAGTTAAGTAAAGTAATGAGCCGATCATACCTCTATAGCTTGTGATGTCTACCTTCTTACCAAGTTCATCTTTATCAAGCTTAGTGGCAATTTCCATCAGGGTTTTGGCTGATGATGCATCTTCAAGACCATACTTCTTCAATTGATCTCTGATGTACTTGGTCTAGCAAATGAAGATTCTATCTTTCCTTTGGCTTACTTGGAGTCCAAGGAAATAATTCAGCTCACCCATCATGCTTATTTCATAACTTCTCTACATTAACTTAGCAAATCTACTACACAACTAATCGTTAGTAAAACCAAATATAATGTCATCCACATATACTTGTACTAATATCATGTCATTTGTATGCATTTTACGAAACAAAGTCATATCTATGACACCTCTAATGAAACCGTTTTCAAGCAAGAATATAGATAGAGTAGCATACCATGTCCGAGGTGCTTGCTTTAAGCCATAGAGTGCCTTGAAGAGAAAGTATACAAAATCTACAAATTCTGGATCTTCAAACCCTGGGGGTTGTTCCACAAACACTTCTTCTTTAAGCTCTCCATTCAGGAATGCACTCTTCACATCCATTTGGTATAGTTTAAAGATGGAATGTGCTGCGAATGCCAGAAACATCCTAATTGCTTCAAGCCTAGCCACTGGTGCATACGTTTCATCATAATCTATTCCTTATTCTTGGAAATAACCTTTAGCAACCGGTCTGGCTTTGTTCCTCGTAACAATGCCATCTTCATCTAGTTTACTTCTGAATACCCACTTTGTGCCAATAATAGACTTGTTCTTTGGCCTGGGTACCAGCTTCCAGACTTTTTGTCTTTCAAATTGATTGAGTTCTTCTTGCATAGCAATAACCCAATCTGGATCTTCTAGTTCTTCTTCTACTTTCTTTGGCTCTATTTCGGAGATAAAACCAGAGAATAAACATTTATTATGTGAAGCACGTTTAGTTTGGACTCCAGCATCTGGATCTCCTAGAATCAACTCAAATGGGTGATCTCTACTCCATACCCTATGCCTAGGCAGATTTACCCTAGATGATTCAGCCTGATTATAATTAAAGTACTGAGTCCTGTTAGTAGATCCTTTAGTTGCTCACCTTGAGTTGCTGCTTGGTTGAGAATGAGATTCTCTACCACTACTAGTAGTTTCTGTGAATCTTCCACTGTTTCCACTACTAGGGTCAGAATTATCATTGTTGTTATTCTCATTTGATGCTTGATTTTCTATTGCAGCTTCAGGTTCTATTTGACCTTCATCTGAGTTCATATTTTCAAACTGCAGAGTTTCAGTGTTATATCTTCTTTGTAGACTTAGGAGCTTGAGATCATCAAAAGTTACATTCATGCTTTCAATGACCATTTTGTGTTCAATCACATAAACCCTGTATGCTTTAGATTCCAGAGAGTGGCCAAGAAATATGCCTTCATGAGCCTTGGATTCAAACTTTTCTAGATGCTCATCATCTTTCAGTACAAAGCACTTTACTCCAAACACATGAAATTATTTCAGTATTGGTGTCTTATTTGTCATCAACTCGTATGGAGTCTTGTCATGACCTTTATTAACCAGGGTTCGGTTCTGAGTATAGCAAGCTATGTTGACTGCATTAGCCCGAAAGTATAGAGGTAACTTAGCCTCATTCAACATTGTTCTTGCTGCTTCAACTAGAGTTCTGTTCTTCATTTCTACTTCTCCATTTTGTTGTGGAGTTCTGGGCGCTGAATATTGTCTTGAAATCCATTTCTCAATACAAAAATCATTCAAGATTACATTCCTGAATTCTGTTCCATTGTTAGACCTTATTTTCCTGACAGGCAAATCAACTTCTACCTCAATCTTCTTTATGTGATCAATAATTGTTTGAGAGGCTTCATTCTTTGAGGCTAAAAGTAACAACCACGTGTACTTAGAGAAGTCATCTACAATTACTAGTGCATATCTCTTCCTTGACATAGACATGACGTTGACTGGACCAAATAAATCCATATGCAGAAGTTGCAGTGGTTCAGTAATGTCTGATGAATCTTTGCTTCAGTGAGATGCTTTCTTTGACTTCCCCTTTTTACATGCTTCACATAAACCTTCTTGACAGAATTCCATATCAGGTAAACCTCTAACCAATTCCCTCTTAACTAAAGAGTTCATTGCCTTAAAGTTCAGGTGTGAAAGTTTCTTATGCCATAACCAATTGTCCTCTGTTGAAGATTTGTTGTAAAAACATTGAACTTCGCCTTTTCTTGCAGAGAATAAGTCAGCCACAAAGAGATTCCCCTTTCTCACTCCTTGAAGAGTAAGCTTCGCATCTTTCCTTTTCAAAAGTTACTTTGTAGCCCATATTAGTGAACCGACTAATACTTAGAAAGTTGTGATTTAATCCTTCCATAAGAGAGATATTTTCTATGATAACATTTCCAATTTCCAGATAACCATATCCTGTTGTGAATCCCTTACTGTTATCTCCAAAGGTCACTATCGGGCTAGGTTTCTCAATCACATCTGATAGCAAGGCTTTATCACCAGTCATATGCCTTGAACAACCGCTGTCGAGAATCCACATGACACACTTGTTCTTTGATATGCCCTGCAACCACAGATTGATTACTTCTTCTTTGGCACCCAAATTTGATTGGGTCCAAGAGTCTTAGATAAGTAAACAGATTTAGCTACAGAAATTTTCTTGTCCTTGTCTTTCTTATCAACTGTGCCCTTGCCCTTTGGTTTAGCCTTGACATGAGTGTCTTTAGGCTTAGGGACATGGGCTTCCTTTCTAGTCTTAGGAGGACTAGCAGACTTTACCCTAACATGCTTTCTATTCATGTTCACATCTATATTAATGCAAGTACTAGATGATGCATTCATCAAGTTTATGTATGCAGATATGATGTTGAAAGCACATGGCATGCATCCTACTTTGCCATATGGTTAATGAGGGATAGACATGGTGGGCATGGCAGACAGATTAGAAGTTTCTGTTTTACTACTTTTATCTTTTTTGCATGCATGCATAAGATGACTAGTAGAATTACAATTGTTACAAACTTTTCTAATAGCTTTGGGAGAATGGGTATAATCATTTTTCTTATTAACACCTATCTTGCCATTTTTGTTAGCTTTCTTCTTTTCATCTTTGTTGCCTATTTCAGTTTTAATATGTTTCTTAGGTTCTTCAATTTTTACAGATTTCTTAGGCATCTTTTGTTTATCTTCTCCCTCTTTCTTTTTATCCTCAGCAAGAATTTCTTCTTTCTTTAAAATATGTTCTTCATCTAAGGGTTCGATGACAAACTTCTTGTATAGGGGCTTAAGGATATTTTTTAATACATGTGGAATGTCTTGCTTCACAAGACTTTCCTCAGCAATTGATTCCTCATGTCTCTTTCCTGCCATTTTATCATAGTCAAATCTTATTCCAGTTTTTTGACCTATGCCCTCTTTATCTATTGCCCCCTTAACAAGATTAACAAATTTCTTATAAGCCTGAAGTTTTGACTCTAACTCAGAAATTTCATTCCTAAGTGAAATTTCTACTTCTTGGTTGCATTTGTCTCTATTCTGCAGATATTCTATTTTCTGTTTCAGATCTTCTAAGTTAACACATGCAAGCTCTAGTTCTTCATTTCTAGCTTCTATCATTTTATTCTTTAGAACTAGTTTAGCATTTTCTTCTTCAGATGTTAGCATGCTTGTGTAAATGTTAAACATTTCTACGCTTAGATCTTTGACAGTTTTCTTAAAATCAAAATTAGACATGTCAACCGTGGAAAGAAATGATACCTTCGATGACTGAGGTGATGCCTCTGAAGAGTCTGCCATTAAAGTAATATTTCCATAAGTCTCTTCTTCATCATTGTCTGAATCATCCCAGCTCTTTCCCTCGGCTATATAAGCTCTGCCCTAATGCTACTTTACCAGTGCATCATACTTTTACTTGAGTTCATCATACGACTCCTTTCTTTCCATCCCTTGCTTAGGCTTCCGGCATTCTATAGTAAAATGTCCGGGTTCATCACAGTTGTAGCACTTGAACTTACTGCGGTCTCCCATTTCCGTCTTATAACCTCCTTTGCTGTAAGACCCTGAAGACGAACCACCTCGGTTGTTGTTTCTGAAGCTGGAACCACTGTAACTGGTGTTACTCTTGAATTTGTACTTAGGGTTCCTTCTAAACCTGAGGTTCTTGAACTTCCCTTCCATATAGGCCATTGTTTTATTTTCCAACTGTTCAAGTTCTTCCATTGAGTAGAAGTCATCTTCATCACCTGCTTGAGCATTCTTTGAAAATTCAGCTTCTAGAATCTCTTCTTTCTCAGTTACATGTTTTTCTGTATTGGTCTCTGTGACAACAAAATCTTTGGCTATAGAACTGTAGTTTTCAACAGTGTTGTATTCTCACTGTCTACTATTCTTGAACCATAAATGATGTGTCTTTGATCTTACTCCATTTCATGAGTTTTGAGCTTTCCATATAGAATTTCAATGGACATTTCATTTATGTCATTTCTTTCTCTATGGCAGAGATTTTGTGCTCAAGATGCGCAGACAGTGTCAACATAAATTTTCTGTTGATCTCCTTATGTGAGTAGGCCTTTCCGTGGAGTGACAAGTCATTCAACAATTTATTGTATCTCTCAAAAACTTGAGTGATACTTTCTCCAGGTAGTGACTTGAAAGCTTCGTACTGGGATGTAAGAATATCCAGTCTGTTCTCCTTCACTTCTATTGTACCTTCCATTAGCAGATCAATCGTATCCCATATTTGTTTGGCACTAGTGCAATTAATCACTTGATTCAGCATTGTAGTGTCCAGTGAATCCATTAGGATACATTGAAGATGATTATCCCATACAACTCTATCTTTATCAGTATCAGTGTACTTTGAAGGCTCCTTTGGGGTAAATCCTTGAGGAATCCATTCGCCATCATCTAAAACTGTTTCTAGTGTTAGCTTCTGAGGCATATATGGTCCATTTTCATAAATTTCCATGTATTGAGAATTAGCTGATTTGATGAAAGTAGACATCTTCTTCTTCCATAAAATGTATTCATTTTTATCAAAGGCTGGGATTTTGAAGCCACTAAGTTTTTGGGTACTCATGGTTGTGAAGAATTTTAAATCTCAAGAAATAATTAATTTTTTAAAAATTAAAATTAATTTGAATAAAAATTAAATTTCGTGAAATAAAATTTTAGTTCAAATTCTTGATGATGATAGCTTTTTAAAATTAGTGGATTTAAAATCTTAAAAAAATTTAAAATTTAATTTTCTTTAAAAATAAAGAAATTTCAATATAAATTTTTCTAGATCTAAAAATGCACTTTTTCGTAAAACTATTTTTGGATCTTGATTTGTAACTTCAATCAATAAGCTCTGATACTAATTGTTAGATCCTAAGTCATCATAGAAGGGGGGGTTGAATATGATGTTGGTAGATTTTCGTTTAATTGCGGATTAAGTGTTTGTGTTCTTAAGATATTTAAATGATAGTAAATGCAACACAACGATTCGGGAAAATAAAGATATATTATTAAATCCCTGAGGTGCTACACTTCTAATTAAGATATTAGCTTATGTGGGTTCAATCAATATTACAATAACAATACATGTGAGTGTTTAATGCTACGCTTTAATGGAGCTCCTGTAAGTTTGTTGTGTTTACTGAAGACGATGCAGACTGATTCTTTTTAATTAAACCCATATATATTTTTGTAGACTTTTTGGAAATCAAATGAACTGATTTTTTCAACAATGTAAGTCCTTTGTTGCGCCTTGAAGAGTGACTGCAGTGTGTAGGTGCCACATAATAGCTTTGTTGTGTCTTGGAACTTTGTTGCGCTAGCAAGAGTAGTTTTATTGCGCCTATACAGTTGTTCCCCTGTAATGGCACTACATATGCCTTAGAATCTTTAACATAAATTTCCTTGCGCCTGAGGTTAGCCTTTGTTGTGCCTGTACTGTCAATTGCCTTGTGTAGGTGCCACAAGAATACACCAAGTTTGTTTGTTGCACCTCAAGTTGCTTGTTGTCGTCTTTTGTTGCGCATGCACTAAGGGATACCTTGTGTAGGCGCCATGAAAGCCCTTAAAATCATTTCCTTACGCCAATTAATTGGTTTGTTGCGCCACTTGGTTTACACTCTTCTGGCTTGATCAACTGATTTTTTTCTAATATATCAAGACAATTCTTTTCTTTTTATGCTGACACTTAGTGCACTAGTCTGATTCACAAACGACTAACACTGAATTGAATTCCCTTGAGTTCTATTCTATTTCAGCTGATTAACCTTGGACTGTTGCATTGCTTCTTATCACTTAAACCCTTTGACATTTATACTCAAATCATTACACTATCTTTAGTATGAAATCTTCTGAACTCTTATTTATTGCTGAGGCCTGAAAATATTAATGAACTTTTCTCGCTGACATTCAGTAACCCTTTCATCTTGAATGCTCTGCAATGATGTATGTATGATTCATGTTTACATGTCCTTCTGGATTTCTTTGCTAGATATTAGTATTATTTGACTATCTTTGTTTCTTAGTTGAGTTATCGTTATCACTATTACATATTACGTTACATTATGCTTTACAAAGATTGGAAGCAATCAGGATGTTTCTTGCATTTGCAGCTCATTCAAAATTTAAGGTGTATCAAATGGATGTAAAAAGTGCCTTCTTGAATGGGAAATTGGAAGAAGAAGTCTATGTGGAGCAGCCACAAGGATTTGTTGATCCAAAGTTTCTTGATCATATTTTTAGGTTAGACAAGGCACTATATGGATTGAAGCAAACACCAAGAACATGGTATAAAACTCTATCAAAATTTCTTCTTGAAAATGGATTCATTAGATGTACCATTGACAAAACTCTTTTTATTAGAAAACACAAAGGTGATATTTTGCTTGTCCAAATTTATGTTGATGATATTATCTTTGGTTCTACTAATGAAAAACTATGTGAAAAGTTTAGCAAGTTAATGTAGACAAATTATCAAATGAGCATGATGGGAGAATTAAATTTCTTTTTGGGACTTCAAGTCAAACAAAATGATGATGGAATTTTCATCAATCAATCAAAGTATGTAAAATAAATATTGAAGAAGTTTGATATGCAAGACAGTGCAACTGCCAAAACTCCCATGCCAACAACCACTAAGCTAGACTCTGACTCAAAGGGTAAGAAAGTTGACAAAACTAATTATAGAGGTATGATTGGCTCATTATTATATTTAACAGCTAGTAAACCAGATATAAAGTTTGCAACATGCTTGTGTGCTAGATTTCAAGCTGACCATAGAGAATCACATTTAATAGCTGTGAAAACAAATTTAGATATCTCAAGGGTGCATAGACTCTGGGACTTTGGTATCCTAGAGAGTCTGATTTTTCACTAATTGGCTATTCAGACTCTGATTATGCAGGATACAAAGTGGACAGGAAAAATATAACAGGTCAGTGCCAATTTCTTGGCAACAAGTTAATTTCTTAGTTTAGCAAGAAACAACAGACAGTTTCAACCTCAACAGCTGAGGCTGAATACATATCAGCTGGAAGTTGCTGTGCTCAGATTCTGTGGATGAGAAATCAGTTACTTGACTATGGACTAACATTATCAAATATTCCTATGTATTGTGATAATACTAGTGATATTAAAATTGCAGAGAATCCAGTCCAACATTCCAGAACAAAGCACATTGATGTCGAGTATCATTTTATTAGAGAACGTGTTGAAAATGGTATTGTGGTACTTCATTATGTTCCAACTGACAGACATATTGCAGACATATTAACTAAATCACTTGATGAGTGTACCTTTCTTAGACTGGTAGGTGAATTAGGTATGTTAAATATGTAAGTATTCAATCATAACATAAGCAAGGTATGTACTTTAATTATAGTCCCTGATTTATCAAACTATGATTTGTTATTGCATTTTTTTGGTACTTTATCTTGACAGAGTTTAACTCCTAAACTTTGATGAGTCTGCAAATTCTGATGATTTTGTAAAATCTGATGAGTCTGTAAACTCTGCTGAGTATGTAAACTCTGATGAGTTGTAAACTCTGATGAGGTGTAAACTCATATGAGTTTGCAACTCATCAGAGTTTGTAAACTCATATGAGTTTGCAAACTCATATGAGTTTACAAACTCTGATGAGTTTGTAAACTCTGATGTGTTTGTAAACTCTAACGATTTGTAAACTCTGATGAGTTTGTAAACTCTGACGAGTATGTAAACTCTTACGAGATGTAAACTCTGATGTGTTGTAAACTCTGATGAGTTTGTAAACTCTGACGAGTTGTAAACTCTGATGAGTTTGTAAACTCTGAGAATGTTATAGCACCTAGATTTTAAAACAATTAAAATTCAAGCTTGCAGATGATTGTTGTGCATATGCACACAAATAACAAAGAAGAATATTCTCTGACATTAAGAGAATTGATGACAAGAAGAAGAGTCTACCTGTCATGATTTATCCACAGGTAATGCAGGTAAACCTCTCTAACTACAAAATTTCTCTCTATAATTATTCATTTTTTAGTGGTGAAATGGTGCAGGCACAAGTAATGGAGAACCCCATGCGCCTACCCAAGTAACCAAATCCCCTTCTACTAAATAATCTACAAAACAAAAATCCAAAAAAAAAACAGCCTCTAGTGTCTCTCAATAGACACCAGCTGTAAAGATGAGGAGACTAGTACAATCAAGGCTTATAGATGAGACAAGTGATGAGGAGCTCAACCCCCTAGAGAAGCAGGTTGTTGAAGGGCTCTTTTTGCTAAAAAAAGGTCATGATACACTTGATTCTATCCTTGCAGCCAAGTCTGTAGACTCTCAAAAGGCTACAGACTATCATAAACCTAGGGATGCACCTCAGGATTCTCAAATTGAGTCTCTTGGGAAATCATTTACTAAGCAGGACAAGAGGTTGATGAAGGCTTATTCTGCACACACACACACAAGCCTTTACTTGTGACTAACCCTGTTTTGCAGGAAACAGATGCTCCCAAGGATCCTGCAGAGCTAGACTCTGAAAGTAAGACAATTTCTAAAACAGAGTCTAATGTTAAGTCAGAGTCTAGACTGCCTTTAGACTCTTATCATAATACATTTTGGGAAGGAATGCCATTGGATGAGGCCTCTTGTCTAATTGATGAAATCATTACTCCACATGATGAGGTACTGCTACTTCTATATCCTTTGGTAGAATCACTAGAAGATCCTCAACTCTACAAGACACAACAAAAAGTCTTGGATCTTCTAACAACCTATGCAGCCCTAAGGAAGAGAATGAAGATTGTGTTAGTGTAGGTGCCCTAGAGGCAATACAATTTTTCCTTTTAATAAACATTTATGTCATTTGATTATTCAATAAACGTATTTATTATGACTTTATTTACTGCGATATATTTGTTAGCATAATAAATGTCCTTAGAATCATGATACTCGTTATATAGTTTAAGTACATGACTTGAACTTGAGATTATATAATATATCATATTCTTAAAGGTTCCCTAGTCGAGTATTATTATGATAGGACAATAATAATACATAAATAGACTAGTATGTTGTTTGACAGATAACCACATCTCATTGGTTATAAGTATGGGGATACTAAAGTCAATACATAGGTACATGTAAGGGTACATGGTACTGGACAGACCCACAGTGAGATTCTTCATGTTTAATTAAGTCATAAGAAAGACTCACAGTGATAATGGTGTAATGATCCTCTGACTTGAGATCATTATATTTCTATACGGGGATTGATATACTTTGACTACATTAAAAGTTACCTTTGACCGGGTGATGATAAAAGTGGACATCGGGTATATCATGAGTCGTATGAGAAATATGAATGATAGATAAAGGATTTAACCCTCCTATAATTAGGAGAGATATTATTGGCCTCTTGATTGAGTGAGACTATAAAATGCATGGCCGTGCTCAAATAATGATTTGTTTTTCATAGTCTACTCATGAATCAAGTAAACCCGGATTAAATGTTGAAGAGGATGACTAAATACATGCCTCGAGTTTAATCTATAATATATATGGTTAAAGGGATTATATTACACGGAAACATTAATCACGAAAGGTTTTATCGAATCACGATTTAATTATTGTTTAATTAGGTAGCAATGATGTATTACTAGATACCGCTCATTGTTTATAATTTTATTGGAGAATAAAATTATTGCTAATTAAATAATAGCCTATAGGGTCACACACATAGAGCACCTAGAGGAATAGTTAATTTAAATTATAGATTTAAATTAATTGATGATTAATTCGAATTTGAAGAATTATATTTCTGCCAATAATAATTAAGTGTGACTTAATTATTAATTAAATAATAGAAGCATGTTTTATTATTTAATCCTATGCCTACATGGGTTAGGTTTTTGCTAAAAAGGCCCATTAACCAATCATTATAAATAGATAATGATAGGTTAAATGGCTTGCACGTTTTAGTAAAAAAACCCTAGCAGAAGAGGCAGCATAGGAAGAGGCAGAGAGAATTCGAAACCTATCAAAGGAGGCTAGTACTTCCGTTCCGTGTTCAAGATCGTGAGACGTTCTTGAAGGTGCTCGTGTGGATACCATAGAGGTGCTTTCGAGAGGAAGACACAAATCGTGATAGCAAGGATCTCCGTTGAGTTCGTGGCATTCAAAATCTTAATAGGTATGATTCGATTATCACCATAATCCGTCAATTCTTATACATGATCCTGCGTTTGGGTTCCGAAAATTTTCGTTATATTTACGTTTATCCGCTGCGTTTTATGCCTCGGAACCCAACAATGGTATCAGAGCTACGTGTATAAGGGACTGATTTGGTTACGTGTTAACTGTATTTGATGCAAATATGCCTGTTTTGGTGACTGCCATGCCACTGCCATGCTACTGCTTTGTTACTGCCATGCTTCTGCCATGCTATGTTCTTCATGTATATTCGAATTGTAATATGTGGTGATGATACTAGCATGTTAATGATTTGTCATGACTGATTTATATGCCATATTGCGATTTGTATATTATGCATGAGGGTCAGTTTGTATAGTGATATAAACTGGTGGACAGATTATGTTGGACATGATCTGTTAACTGGGATATGATAAGTACGTATATGATACATGCTTCTGAAACTGTGTAAATTGCAGTGGGGAAAAAGGCCAACAGATATGATCTGTAATTCAGAAATTGATGATTTCTGAATAGGACTGTGTAAATTGCAGCTCGACCCCAGCTGGGGGCTGCCGCCCCCAGACCCCGCCCGGGGGCTGCCGCCCCCGAACCCCCGCCCAGGGGCTGCCGCCCCCGGACCCCCGCATTATTTTTGTTGTGTACTTGAGCATGGTGCTGGTTATGGCCCTTAGACCCCTAGATTAATGGTTTTTGGTTTTGGTTTTATAAATACGACTTGCATGTCGTTTTCTTCATTCTTGTAATTGTTTAACCTCGAATGTAACTCGAGTTTTCTTATGTAAGTACATTAGCTTAGGTTGTATTCAATTATTCCATGTAATGTACTTGAAGACTGAAAGATGATCCAAGAAGAGGAGCAGGCACTAGTGGATACAAGAAGAATGAAGACATGTAATTGTATTTATATTTTACTACCATAGATTGACTTTGATCCTTTCATTAGCTCGAAAGGATCACATAGGAAAGGGGCCATAACCAAGCACGTTTACATACTGCACTTTACATATTGATGTATGAATGATGCATGCTTTAATTAGATTAATCATGTATGTATGTATGTATGTATTAGATACGACACCCATGCCATGCTTGTTTAAACAAGATAAAATCTGTAACGACTCAAGATAAAATCTGTAACGATTCAAGATTTTAAAATCAACAAACGATCATGAGATTCTTGTGTTTATGAAATATGGATTTTTAAAACACGGAATTGAATATGGATTTTGATATCTATAATTGGGATTTTCTGACAAAAACGGATATGCGTATTCGTAAGGCTGATGGGTTTTAAGTGTGACCACTGGTATCCTCCATCTACCTGGGAAATGAACAATTTAAGATGTCAATTTGAAATATTTAGTTCAAGGAAAAATTGAGGATCTCTTCATGATGTGATCATGATCGTCGTAAAATTTTCTAAACCCCTTAACAAAATATTAAGTTTTAATCAGATGCTTTCCAATGAATGAACACTCATCGAATCCTAGATCGATTAGGGGAAAGACTGTCAGTGGCAGGGGACTCCTGTCTATCGTGGTGAGATGCGACGAATATAAACGGTTATATTCGGCCGTTGTATCATTGGGTCAAACTTAACTGAGTCGTCATAATAAGGTGAAAAGTAAACGGTTATATTCAACCATTATGAACTTAGAAGCATAGAGTTTGGTTAAAAATCTATTAGATAGATAAGATCAATCGTTGCTCACCAAACTATCCAAGAATTATATATGATATAATTGACAAATGTTGTCTACCTAAATAATCATTCTTAAGGACTTCCAGTGGTTGACTTAAGACATGACGAAATATGGATCTTGGCTCACTAGAAAGAATTATGGGATATACTTTCCAAATTAATAGTAAGGGCTATTGATTTGATAAAAATAGTGGGAGATATATTATGAATGTATCATAATCATTTGAACATAATAAATAACTCAGACAATCTAATGTTTATTTTGTGCTTTTATCATTGTAGATACCGAATAATGACAAACAACACAAACACACTATCCGTACGATCTGTCCTTGAGAAGGATAAGCTGACAGGAGGAAACAACTTCCTAGACTGGCAGAGGAATTTGAGGATTGTCCTCAGGCAGGAGCGCAAGCTTCATGTCATTGATATTCCTCCGGCAGGTCCCCTTCCTGAGGGCGCTACTGTTGAGGAACGAGCGGCCCACACAAAGGATGAGAATGATGCAACTGATGTTGCGTGTCTTATGTTAGCAACTATGAGTGCTGAGCTTCAAAGACAGCATGTGCATATGGATGCATATACTATCAATGAGCACTTGCAAAGCATGTTTGCAAGCCAAACTCGTCAAGAAAGGTTCAACACGAGCAAGTCACTCTTTAACTGCAAACAAGGGGCAAATGAACCAGTTGGCCCACATGTTCTGAAGATGATTGGTTACATTGAGTATCTTGATACTTTGGGTTTCCCGATTGGTCCGGAAACTGGTATTGACCTAATCTTGAATTCTTTGAACAACAAATTCACTCAGTTTGTTATGAACTACAATATGAATGAGTTTGACAAAACACCTACTGAATTGTTGGCTATGTTGAGAACATATGAGACCAACATGAAGACGGCTGAACCTGCTCCCATACTGATGGTGGGCAATAAAGGTAAGGCCAAAGGGAAAGGCAAGTGGAAGGGTAAGAAGAAGACAGGTTCTGATTCTACACCCAAGCCAAAGTCAGGTCCTAAACAGGCTTTAAAGCCTAAAGGTGGGGTCGCTAAGGGTGAATGTCACTACTGTAAGAAAACTGGTCACTGGAAGAGAAACTGTTCAGTTTACTTGGAGGATCTGAAGAAGAAGAGGGCTGAGCAAGCTTCTAATTCAGGTATATATGTTATAGAAGTCAATCTGTCTATTTCTACATCTTGGGTATTGGATACCGGATGTGCTTCTCACATTTGTATAAATGTGCAGGAAATGCAGAGAAGTAGGACATTGGCTAAAGGAGAAATGGACCTACGAGTTGGCAACGGAGCAAGAGTTGCTGCTTTAGCTGTAGGAACATATTATTTATCTTTGCCCTCTGGGCTAGTTTTAGAACTGGATAATTGTTATTACGTGCCTGCGATTCGCAGAAACATTATTTCTGTTTCTTGTTTGGACAAGAAAGGTTTTTCGTTTACAATAAAGGACAACAGTTGCTCTTTTGCTTTGAATGATTTAACCTATGGTGTTGCGCGTTTGTTTAATGGTTTATATGTTCTTGACTTAGATAATCCTGTCTGTAATATAGAAAACAAACGACTTAAAGTTAATGACTCAAATCAAACATACCTCTGGCATTGTCGTCTAGGCCATATAAATGAGAAACGCATATCCAAATTACATAAGGATGGATATTTGGATAAGTTTGATTTTGAATCATACCAAGAATGCGAATCTTGTTTGCTTGGTAAAATGACTAAAGCCCCTTTCACTGGTAAGGGTCAAAGGGCCACTGAACGTTTGGAGCTAATACATAGTGATGTATGTGGCCCAATGCGTGTGATGGCTAGAGGAGGCTACTACTACTTCATAACATTTACTGATGATTTCAGTAGATATGGATATGTATATCTTATGAAGAATAAATCTGATTCTTTTGAAAAGTTCAAAGAATACAAAGCTGAAGTAGAGAAGCAAATTGGCGGAGGTGCAAGTATTAAAATCTTACGATCTGATCGTGGAGGAGAATACTTGAGCACTGAATTTAAAGATTATTTAAAGGAGTGTGGTATTGTATCACAACTCACTCCGCCAGGTACACCTCAATGGAATGGAGTTTCAGAGAGGAGAAATCGCACCTTGTTGGACATGGTGCGATCGATGATGAGTCATGCAGATCTTCCAATTACTTTCTGGGGTTATGCTCTAGAAACAGCGGCTTTCACACTTAACCGTGTTCCTACTAAGAAGGTTCAAAAGACTCCATATGAGATATGGGAGAAGAAACGGTCAGGCATGAGCTTTATGAAAGTTTGGGGATGCAAGGCGTTTGTGAAGCGTCAAGTATCTGACAAGCTTGGACCTAAATCTGAAGAGTGCAATTTTGTGGGATACCCTAAAGAAACAAAGGCGTATTATTTCTATAGTCCTTCTGAGCAAAAAGTGTTTATTGCTCGAGATGCTGTCTTCATGGAAAGGGATTTTGTTTCCAAAAGAAACAGTGGGAGAACTATAGACCTCGATGAAGATCGAGAACCACAAAATAGCATTGAACCTGAAGTGGAACAAGAGCAGGATAATAATAACGTTCAACAAACACAGGTTGTTCGTAGAACTGGTAGAATTCGCCATGAGCCAGAGAGATATGGATTTCTTTTGACTCAATGTGGTGATTTGATGCTCATAGATGAAGATGAGCCTCTCACATACCAAGATGCTATGAGCAGTCCAGAATCTAAGAGATGGCTAGAAGCCATGAAATCCGAGATGGAATCCATGTATGAAAACCAAGTATGGACTTTGGTTGATCCACCTGAAGGGGTAAAACCCATAGGGTGCAAATGGGTTTTCAAGAAGAAAACTGACATGGATGGAAATGTTCAGACCTATAAAGCAAGGCTAGTTGCAAAAGGTTTCAAGCAAATTCATGGTATTGACTATGATGAAACCTTCTCACCAGTGGCTATGGTCAAATCCATAAGGATTTTGCTTGCTATTGCAGCATTCCATGATTATGAAATCTGGCAAATGGATGTCAAAACAGCCTTCCTTAATGGAAGCCTTGAAGAAGATGTGGATGTGTACATGACACAACCTGAAGGTTTTGTCAGTCCAGGGAATGTTAGCAAGATATGTAAATTACGTCGATCCATTTATGGATTAAAGCAAGCCTCTAGGAGATGGAACATCCGTTTTGATGAAACTATCAAAGAGTATGGATTTGTTCAAAACGAGGATGAACCTTGTGTTTACAAGAAGGTTAGTGGGAGCCATGTGGCATTCATAGTACTATATGTTGATGACATACTACTAATGGGGAATGACATACCTTCTCTCAAGGCTGTTAAGATTTGGTTAGGGAGCAACTTCTCTATGAAAGACTTAGGAGAAGCATCCTACATTCTAGGAATGAGGATCTATAGGGATAGATCTAGAAGGATGATCGGTCTAAGTCAGAGTACATACATCGAAAAGGTTTTGCATCGTTTTGGTATGCAAAATGCAAAAAGGGGATATGTCCCCGTATCTCAAGGGATAACGATCTCTAAAGATCAGTGTCCAAAATCATTGGATGACAAGGACCGCATGAGTAAGGTTCCATATGCCTCAGCAATTGGATCCATCATGTATGCAATGGTATGTACTCGCCCAGATGTTTCGTATGCTTTAAGCATGACGAGCAGATACCAATCTAATCCAGGTGAAGGTCACTGGACAGCTGTCAAGAATATTCTAAAGTACTTGAAAAGGACTAAAGATTCATTCTTGGTGTATGGAGGAGAGGAGAAACTGGTTGTAAAAGGTTACACCGATGCAAGTTTCCAAACAGACAGGGATGATACTGTATCACAGTCTGGTTTTGTGTTTTGTCTAAACGGAGGTGCTGTGAGTTGGAAGAGTTCAAAGCAAGAAACAGTAGCTGATTCTACAATGGAGGCTGAGTACATTGCAGCTTGTGAAGCGGCTAAGGAAGCTGTTTGGATTCGAAAATTCATTAATGATTTGGGAGTGGTTCCATCGATCGCAGATCCCATTGATCTATACTGCGATAATAATGGAGCCATTGCACAGGCTAAAGAACCTAGAGCTCACTCCCGAACCAAACACATACTCAGGAGATATCACCTCATTCGAGAGATTAATGAAAGGGGTGACATACACATATGTAAAGTGCACACAAATGATAACATTGCAGACCCACTGACCAAAGGCTTATCGCAGAAGAAGCACGACGGTCACACTAGTTCCATGGGTATTAGATACATGGGTGATTGGCTCTAGTGCAAGTGGGAGATTGTTAGTGTAGGTGCCCTAGAGGCAATACAATTTTTCCTTTTAATAAACATTTATGTCATTTGATTATTCAATAAACGTATTTATTATGACTTTATTTACTGCGATATATTTGTTAGCATAATAAATGTCCTTAGAATCATGATACTCGTTATATAGTTTAAGTACATGACTTGAACTTGAGATTATATAATATATCATATTCTTAAAGGTTCCCTAGTCGAGTATTATTATGATAGGACAATAATAATACATAAATAGACTAGTATGTTGTTTGACAGATAACCACATCTCATTGGTTATAAGTATGGGGATACTAAAGTCAATACATAGGTACATGTAAGGGTACATGGTACTGGACAGACCCACAGTGAGATTCTTCATGTTTAATTAAGTCATAAGAAAGACTCACAGTGATAATGGTGTAATGATCCTCTGACTTGAGATCATTATATTTCTATACGGGGATTGATATACTTTGACTACATTAAAAGTTACCTTTGACCGGGTGATGATAAAAGTGGACATCGGGTATATCATGAGTCGTATGAGAAATATGAATGATAGATAAAGGATTTAACCCTCCTATAATTAGGAGAGATATTATTGGCCTCTTGATTGAGTGAGACTATAAAATGCATGGCCGTGCTCAAATAATGATTTGTTTTTCATAGTCTACTCATGAATCAAGTAAACCCGGATTAAATGTTGAAGAGGATGACTAAATACATGCCTCGAGTTTAATCTATAATATATATGGTTAAAGGGATTATATTACACGGAAACATTAATCACGAAAGGTTTTATCGAATCACGATTTAATTATTGTTTAATTAGGTAGCAATGATGTATTACTAGATACCGCTCATTGTTTATAATTTTATTGGAGAATAAAATTATTGCTAATTAAATAATAGCCTATAGGGTCACACACATAGAGCACCTAGAGGAATAGTTAATTTAAATTATAGATTTAAATTAATTGATGATTAATTCGAATTTATTATATTAATTAAGTGAGACTTAATTAATTGAAATAAATTCGAATTTGAAGAATTATATTTCTGCCAATAATAATTAAGTGTGACTTAATTATTAATTAAATAATAGAAGCATGTTTTATTATTTAATCCTATGCCTACATGGGTTAGGTTTTTGCTAAAAAGGCCCATTAACCAATCATTATAAATAGATAATGATAGGTTAAATGGCTTGCACGTTTTAGTAAAAAAACCCTAGCAGAAGAGGCAGCATAGGAAGAGGCAGAGAGAATTCGAAACCTATCAAAGGAGGCTAGTACTTCCGTTCCGTGTTCAAGATCGTGAGACGTTCTTGAAGGTGCTCGTGTGGATACCATAGAGGTGCTTTCGAGAGGAAGACACAAATCGTGATAGCAAGGATCTCCGTTGAGTTCGTGGCATTCAAAATCTTAATAGGTATGATTCGATTATCACCATAATCCGTCAATTCTTATACATGATCCTGCGTTTGGGTTCCGAAAATTTTCGTTATATTTACGTTTATCCGCTGCGTTTTATGCCTCGGAACCCAACAGATTGAGCTACAAATGTCTGCACAGGATGTGGTCACAAATCTATATAGCTACCTTTTCAACTCTTCATTACAAGACAAATCAGCTGGGCTCATAGAAGGTAGAAATAATGCAGTTCTCAAAGCACTTGGTGTGCCAGACTTTGAACATCCAAAATCAAAGAAGCCTAAAAAGCTTAAGGTCCACAGCAGGAGAGAATCATAGTATGTTGCTGAGTTCGAAACTGAGATTGAGCAACCAGTTTTTGACAATTAAGCAATTTGGGATAAAGGAATTACCTACAGGATATAAATTAATTAGATTTCTACTATTCAGCCTCTTCCAAGGAAGGTGATTCATTTTGTTATCCATAACGTAAGGAAGGTGGCCAACAAATATATCTATCCAACCTATCAAATTAGATTGGATCAACTCAAGGGCTTATACTATCAGAAAATTGCAAGGGAACTGCAGGATTCCTTTCACTTGTCTTATGCCCAGACCATTAATGTTATCCATGCAATGACTGTGACGCCCTCCCGACCCGGGGTCTAGATCGGGGAGTCACTAACACTCTATATGCATGCACCCTAAATAACAATAACAGAATATACACATATACACGACCCCGACTACTAACCTAGACCTTTAAAGGTATTGGTATGAAACAAGCACACATCTACATTCATTTACATTTCCATTTATAATAACAAAATAATATTATTACAACTTCTGCAACATCTCAAAATCTATTAACAAAAGTACAAGACTTAACAAAGTCTTTCCTGCTAGCACGCCCTCGATCCTACCTGTTCACTGACAGCTAGCCTAGCATAGTTAATGAAAGACATGTTCTTCCTGGCAGTCTGCTTACGACGTACCATGATTCTCAAAAGCTGTAGAGGTTAGATAATAAAAGAATGAGCCACAAAAGCTCAGCAAGTAACCATACAGGTTAAAACAGTTCTACAGTATTATATAAAATTTAGAAATCATTTCTCATAATCGTACTTAAAAATCGTTCCTGGACATCATTGCCCCATAATTATACTCCACAATTTCAAATCTTGGTATTTATTACATGAAAAACTTTCTTTCATGGCTTTCACTGATAGAAGCACATGTATTTGAAGAGTTCAGTTCAGGGTTAATGTTTCTAATTGTTTGGGGTGAAAGGTTTTAAGAAACTTTTAAAAATAATAATTTCAAGGTTTAGGAATACTTCGCAGGGGTTAGATGGATAACAGGAAGCAATGTACAATAAATGAAATGAAGTCAAAATCAAGATATATCTGACAGTTCTATGCTATATAAAGAAGGGTATTGTAAGGCATTTCAAACTTCATTACTAACACTACACCATAAATGACCTATCGCAACGCCATCCTAGTGAATGTTGCTAGAATATGTTACCTTAGTTATACCACTTCTACCCTACCGCAACATTTTGTTTTTTATGTTAGCTTAGCCACAAAATTGGTGTTGCCTTAGCTAGAAAGTGTTCAAGGTTGCAACATATATGCAGAAGTGTTAGCTTAGGCTATTAAAAGATGAATATATTATTTTTTACATAAAATTAAAGGTAAAAGTAATTACTTGTATTAAATAATCAAGTTATCCCTTTCCACCAAAATTCACGCGTTCCACCAAATTTTCTCCCTTTCCATCAAATTATCCCCCCTTAGCCAAAATTTCCCCCTTCAACATAATTTCCCCCTTTAGCAATAAAAACTAAAAATTTTCAAACAAACTAAATATTAAAATAATAAAACAACAAAACCCAAAATCCTTAAAACATAAACACGCCCCCTCCTCCTAGCTCTCCCGACTCCCCCCTTTTCCCATTTTCAAGAACTCTAGGTTAACTTAACAAATCATCCCAACTTAACGATTAATGTTTGTTCAATTGAGAAATCCAGGTCATCTCAACTCAGAAGCTCATGTCATCATCTCAATTAAAGGTTGTTCATCTCAATTAAGCTTGTGGCTAATGGTTGTGCATCTGTGGTAAGCTCGTGGTCGTTTCATCTCGTGGGTACATCACATCTCGTGGTTGTTTCATTCATGGCTCTCATCTCATCTCGTGGTTGTTTTGTTCGTGGCTCGTATCAAATCTATGAATTGTGTCATCATCTCATCTCAAAACCTCGAACCCTACTCAATTTAGTAAGTGGGTAAACTCAAATCTATGAATTGTTTCGATTTATTTTCAATTTGGGGGTTAAACCCTAACTTTTTATAAAAATTTATATAAGTTTATCTTATTTTCTGAATAGGAGCTGTGTTTTGGCTACATTAAATTTGTAGTATTCAAGTTTAGTCGGACTGCTTGTATACATGCTTGCGGATCCCAACATTAAATCTTAATTTCCGTATGTATTCATTTGTGCAGTGATGTTTAAATTAGATGCGAGTCCATGATAGGGAAAGTTAGTTTGCAGTTCTTATTTTGTTGCACTTTTACCTATGTTTGTCATTATTTCAACCATGGATAAAGTCTTGTAAAAAAAATTTCTTGTTGTAAAAATATCTACTACCTTGTTTTGTGAACATGGGTTGTCTTATTAGAGATTTTGAATGTTTGTGAACCAAGTGATTATATAGATTCAGATGTGCAATGGTTATATAATTTAAATACGACACTTAATATTACCCGTAACCTCTTTAGTTTAGTTGCTAGTTATACTACCTTTATTTTTTTGAGGGCTACTTGATTTTTTGAGCAATATGCTCTTCTCCCTCTATGATGTTGATTCCTAACCCTGCTAATATTTTAATTATGTTATCCTTGCTTGTCTAAATACTAATATTCCTAGCAAGTGAACATAATATTATCTACTTGTAAAGCTTATGGTAATTATCTCAAAAGGATTCAACAAGATGCCTAATGGCTTGTTTTCTACATTTCATGTTCCCAAGCCACTACACAGAAAATACAACCTTCTGTTTCAGACAAACAACTATTTAAGAAGGGGTGATGGATATATATTTGTAGTTGGTTAAATTAACGAATTATATTATTAGTACTTCAGTAGAAACTTGTTTATGTTATAACTAGACGCTAGTAATTGGATAACCATGCTCAGTAGTGCTTCATATGTTAATTTTATATGATAAAAAAATGTAAAATTAACAATATCTTAGATCATATAAGATAGCTTGAATTGTTTTAATTGTAGTGATGGACGACGTGGATAATACTTGGATAAACCTTCCAAAATATAGTTGTTAGGCCCCGGAAGTATCGTAGAAGGGGGGTTGAATACGATACTCACTAAATCAAAAAATTCTTTCGAATCTTTTGCGGATAAATAATTTAGAGTTCGGTTAGTGGGCTCGTGTTCTTGAGGTGAATAGTGTTTACGGAGCTGTTTACTAATTTTCTGTGTTTAGGATTAATCATTTCGGTTCTAGAAAATTAGTAGGAAAATAAACAACACAAGATTCGGGGAATATATCATTTGATAAATATAAACCCTGAGGTTGCTACACCCGGTCAACAAATCCGGTCTGAAGAACAAGTTCTTCGCTGCTTAACAAAAACATATAACTCTCAATTTCCTATACAAGTATTTCTAGATCAGTACAAAGGAAACTAAGACCGTAGAGAGTGATATATAGTGGCCCTAAACATTTTCCGTTAAGGTACCGGCCACTAATACATCTCCGGTGAGGAGGTATAGATTTTTCTGGTTTCTCTCCTCTCCGGCTTCGTCTTCTCTCTCTCTGGTTATTTTTGTTATGTTGCAGAAGACTGACTCAAATGAATGGCTCTGCTTCAATTTATGTGTAGACTTTTTCAGTACAGCTACGTGGCTTCATGTGGTCCAAGTAACTGAGCTGCTTCACTTCTGTTTTACCTTAAGTATCGGAACAATTTACTGAGTAATTGTTTAACCATCGATGAGTCTGTAGAATAACCATCGGAGACTTAAAACAATTCCTGAAATAAAATCAATTACTCCAATCTTAGTAACCATCGGAAAGTGGCTAGTTGGCTTTTGTTTCTTTTCCGATAGTTAGAAACTATCGGCTAATAGGACAAAATAAGCCCTTGAATTATTTCACCATTTCTTTCCTTTCACCCGATGGTTGTTAACCATCTGTGAATAAGACAAAATAGCTTGTGTAACCATTGGTGAATAAGACGAAACAGATTGACTAGGTTGACTTCTGGATACAGCTTCTGTAGTCTTCTTTACTTAGCCAATTTCGAACCTGATAAGCCCTTAATATATTTTCTTCCACTGCAACCAAGTCTAATAAATATTTCCTTGATTATTCGAACTTGATTTATTCTGAGCTTCATCATATACCACTTCACTTGTTACCCATTTCAGTAAATAGTCAATTCTTCTCATTCATAGATGCAATTCTCAATCTCTTTTGTGCTGACGTTTGGTGCAACTGGTCTGGTTCACAAACGACTAACACGATCTTGATCTTCACATCTTCTTTACAATACAATTGACTTTGTTCTTTGTTGATTAGAAGTGCTTCGATTGTAAGTACATTGGAATCCTTTGGCACTTATGCTGAACCACAAACTTATCTGAAACCCTGAACATCTTCGAACTTTATCCTTCACTGAAGTCTGAACATATGAATGAACTTTCTCCAGCAATCTATAGTAGACTCCAAGATTCCATCTAATATTTTGATTCTTTGTATTTGCCGTATATTCTATCTTATCGATTCCTGTACTTGTGCTCTGCAATTCATTGCTTGACTAATTTGCAGATTTGGATCACTAGAATCTTTCTGGTACTTTGACAACTGCTTCACTGCTTCCACATCCTTGAATACTTCAACCTTTATTCTTCACTGAGGCATGAACATATTAATGAACTTCTTCCAGTGAGCTAATGCTTCAAGTCTGTAGATTTCTTCTTTATCCTTTGTCTTTACCAAGTCTTCATGTCTTCCTGATTCTGGTGATAACTTCATATTATTTACACGTCATGTTCTTGTGTTGAGTTATAACCCTATGTTACATATAGGTCTATACATACAGCCTTTCAATCTCCCCCTATTTGTTTGGTAGAGATTAACAAGCAAATCCCTAGAGGATAACTCAACTAACTACAAGAAAATATTAATGCTCTAGACTTGTAAATAATACTACTTGGCTTCTGGATCATATAATACATTTCCAGATTTCTATAAAGTAAAGAGAAATAGAAAATGAGTGTTCCTTTAGCACTGAACGCATCTTCAATAGATATCATCTTCATTCCTCTGTGTTTGAGCTTTTCTCTGCTTCAAAATCCTTCATTGCTTGACCTATAAAGAACTTATCATAAACTGAGCTTCATAAGAATCAAAATTCCTGGGAACATCTTCAATAAAATATAGAACATTGCTCAAATAATGTTCTCCCCCTGAGAATGTGATTCTCCTTCTTATTCTTCTTCTCCCTTTAGAAAATCAATGGAATAGTCCTCTGTTCTTTCCACTTGGATTAGGAATCCTCTTCTGACAACTCCTTTCAAGTATAGAATACAGCTTCTTGATTCTCCCATATTTCTGTTGTTTCCCCTCAGGATCAGAAGATAAGATTTTCTTTTTCTCGTCTCAAATCTCCCCCTATGGATATTAACGTCTCCTAAGAATGCGAACCCCTTTTCCCCTTAAGGATCCGGGAACTTCCCTTAATGATCCAGGATACGAACCCCTTTAGGATATTAACTTTTCCAAAGTACGAAGATAAGACTTGATTAACTTCTCCTTTTTCTCCCTATAAATTCTCCCCCTTAGTTGAGGAATCCTCCAATGGCCCATTTTTGAATGGTTTGTCTTCCAAAGAAGGTTCTCGTCTGTCATTGATCGGGAAAAATATAGTAGCTTTTCTTTCAGAAGTAGCAAGTAGCAAGGGTAAGTGTTTGGCTTATGGTTTCCTCACTTCTACTACGTTCTGTTGGTGTTTACACTCAAGTGTCGAGCACTTAGAAGTGTTTCACTCTTTCTCTCCCTATCTCTCACTCAAGTGTATCTCTCCCTCACTTTCACTTAAATGTTTCTCTCCCTTACTTTCACTCTGCATTCCAAATATAGCCTTCTGTACCTGCAAGTGAAATCCGTCAATTCATTCATATTCTCATCACCTGATTCATCAAAATGAACTGAATCACTATCAAGTGGAGAATTGCCTCGTTGAGGTGTTCTTGATCTATCATGCATAAGCACTGTCTCAGCACCAGACTCAATAGCTTTTGCTAAATCACTGTCTAGTGGAGTCTCACCTCTTTGAGATGGGTTATCCCAAGATTTTAAAATCTGTTAGGGAATCCTGCCTTGTTCTATCAAGGAGTTGCCTCACACCTTCTCCATAAACGGGAGGTGGACATTCCTTTTCAGGATCTGGAAATGTTCCTTCCAAGAGGGGCGACATAGTAGACAATGTAATGAATGGCAAATTAGAGTCTACGTTTCCCTCGTAACCCTGTGACGGGAATTTTGTATAAAATACCCTACTTGACTCATACAAAGAATTGTCAAGCAGTTGCCTCTCAAGCCCAGATAAATCTGAACAAGAGATCTCCCTTTCGGGATGCAGAAGATTAACTTCTGTTTGAGGTAGATACATTGGACAATATACTGTATGGCTAACTAGAGTCCGTATCTCCTCTGAATGCCTATACCTCTCACTGTGCACGTCTTGCAATGTGTTCCTAGAATTTATCTGTTTAGGCTTACCATCAGCGTGAGCGCTAGTGGTGTGCTTGACTCATTACAAGATGCTCTGGCTGACGAGCGAATTTCAATGGACTCACCCTGTTGAGAGAATGATTCCAGAGACAGTTTTATTGCCTTTTCAGCTCTGCATCCTTTTGAGAAGATGCAGATGAGCTTACAGATACCTCAGTTATATACTACTTTTCTTCTCTGGAGGTAGAGCTGTGGGTGCACTTCCGACTTCATCCTTATTTGCTGCATCAAGTGCAGTTTCTCCCTTATCAACCTCTAACTTATATAAGTTCCTTATATCTTCAAGGATTAATATATAGAAGTGGATGAGTGAGTGTTTGGTATTAAGGCCTGGGTAAGAGATTGATGGGTTTTCAACCTCTTGGCCAGCTTCTGTAGCCACTAGGGGCTAAACGGAAGAATCAATCAAGATTAAAAGATAATCACCTTAACATTCTAAAATATATTTTTCATCCCAATGAGAAGGAAAAATATAAGAAGGAATGGTAATTGATTGCTTTAAAGCACTTTTAATAAAAGAGTTTTGTCGGTTCTAAAGATTTATCATTTAAGAGCGTGACACCAATAGAAATTTTCTTTAAGATACTTATCCCATAATAAAACGTGGGAGTGTCAGAGAAAAAGTCTATCCCTTATGAATTTCTTATAAGGCAAACTTCCCATAATAAAATGCGAGAATTTACACCAAAGAAGAAATTCAACTCTCTTACCAAATTTTATCTCAATAAAATGACTCTTTTTCTTTAAAACCTAAGTACTGTATGTTTTGAAAATAGTTTTGCAAAATATCCTTATCAGATAGAGGACTATGATTTTCCGACTCATAATGCAATTATGATTTACATCATTTTCGTCCACTTGATAGTATCCCCGACTTAAAATAAAAACATGATAATTGGGGTTGGATGGATGCTTAACTATACAGCACTAGGCCTTCAAAGCAACAACCACTGTTTTGGTACTATGAATCAATATGAAACATACATTGAAACAAGTGTTTAAAAATAAATCATTTTACAAGTGATTGATACCTCGAAGTTAAAAACAATTTCTCTAAATAAAATAGCAGTCACAAAGTTTCTGCCACTTTAAAAAGAAAAATTAAGAGAGAAAACGGTTTTGAAAATATAGCATTTAAAACCAGCTTTGGAGAGAGGATAAAATATTTTGAGAATTAAAGAAAGATTATCCTCAAGAAAAGTTTGATTCACACCCTAGGATTGGAAAAATAAAGTAGGGCTGTAAATCATATGATTTTCAAAAGAGAAGTTTTGAAAAAGAATTCTGAAGTTTTCTTATCTAAAACCGATAGAAAGTGAATGTATCTTTGAATAAAACGTTTTGAAAAAGAAACAGACAAAAATTTCTTTCAAATACATTCAGAAATCAGTCAAAGAAAGAAAACTAAATATACTAATACTAACGGCTTTTTCAAAAACCAATTTTTACTTAGAATAAAGACTAAGCAAATCCATTAGTATCAATATATCACAATTATTTTGTAATAAAATATTAATCAATTATCACAAAGTAATAAAAGATAATAATTATACTACAAATAATTATGCTTCGAATTTATTTTAATATACTTAAATCATGGAACCAATATATCACTGAATTGTTTTATATCATCATGATTTAAATAAATCAAAATAAATTAAATACTTATATTGAACTAAGCAATTGCCAATCACATGCATATTTATATTAACTAAACATGACAATCATTCAGTAGAACAATAAGCATTAAGCCATATTTTTATTATTAGTGATTTCAGATAAGCAACTTGTGTTACCACTAATATTAAAAATATCACAATTAATTGTACGTTGATACCAATTATTTGATATTTATCAATAATTTCAAGATGCAAGAAATTGTGCTTCTTATATCTTATCAAATCAAAATTATGAAACTGATAATCATTGAATTGCTTCAATCCATAATTTTAATATGATAAAATAATTTCGCTAAATACTAAAATATTCATAAGATTGAATATTAGCATCTAACTTCCTACACTATATCTAATAATTGTCACTCTAGCATATTACAATTATACTCATGACAATTATTATTGATATATGTAAGCTCGAGAAAATAGTTGAATAGAAATTCACAAGTCCTTTAAATATAGACATTTAACACTTGTGTTCCTAATAGCAACTTCTCGCAACAAAAATAAATTTAGAAATATTTTCTAAGTATATACAACATTGAGAATTTTATACACATAACTTAGAAAATACTTCGTCTTCCAATATTAGTGAGTTTTGAAATATGCATCAATTACTTAGAACAGAAATTCTAAATACTGTCACTAACATCAAAAGTATCACAATTATTTGTAATAAAATATTTAAGAATATCAGAGCAACATATCAGAGCAATTAAGCAAGACATCTTGACTAATACTCATCAAATATTTAACATGCAGATAATTATGCTTCTAACTTATGCTAAATAATTTAACTACCACTTATGCATATTACAATGTAAGCATGATAATTAAACTAGTAGCAATAAGCATGAGGTGCTGGATTTAAAATAAATTCACAAGTCATTTAAATATGAACAATCTAATACTTGGGAACTCATTTAAGAATTCCTTGCAGATGGGATTTCCAACAAATATGCAAATAAATAATATCCCAAGTTTACTAACCAACTTAGATAAAATGAATTCATCAAGTTATTTAGCAAAGATCTGCAAGTTATTCTATTAATGACAATCTCGAAAGAACTGATACTTGGTGTCCATGAGCTTGTTCCATAAGTGGTGTGGAGAGATCAACAGAGTTGTTGGAGTTGAAGTGGTTTCATTGTCTAGTAGATCAGAGCATCACATTCACTAGCTGCTTTAAGTTTAGCCTTTGCTGCAACTATGTGTGTTGAATGCTTTCTCTCATTTCAACAAGAATCCAACTTCTTCCACGAAATTGACAGCTTCTAGGAATGACTTCCCTGTCTTTCTTACAACCTGCATCATCTATATCTATATAGCTAATTAGGTTAAACCTAGTATCTTTAGGGTCCCAGATTCCAAGAATTGGTGATCCCCTAAGATATCTAACAATTCATAACTTAGCTATAAGATAAGATTCTCTAGTATCCACTTGGAAACTTGCACATAGGCATATCGAGAATAAAATATATGGTCTTTATGCACTTGAATAAGTAATGAGCTGATCATACCTCTATAGCTTGTCACTTCAGTTCATATACCTGATTTGCCCTGATCAAGCTTAGTGGTCTGTTGGCAAGAAGTCTTGGCAGGTCTAGAATCTTCTAAATTGCGCATTTTCAAAAGATCTGTGACTTACTTTAATTGCCATCATTCTTTTGAATTAATTGTAATCCAAAAAGAATTGCAACTCTTCCAACATGCTCATGTTGTACCTACTCTGCATTAACTTAGCAAATATATCTTGCCAAATTTTCGTTAGTAGACCCACATATAATATAATCATGGTATACTTGCACATATATTACATTGTTTGTGCTTTGTAATCTAGAGAGATATATGTGTATAACAACTCTATTAAAAATCATTTTCAAGTAATTAGTAGTTAGAGTGCCATACCATGTCCTTGAGAATTTGCTTGAATTCCTAACTATGTTAGATCCTCATCTTGTTAAGGCCCAATTGTTAGGTCCTAAAAGGATCAAGTCTCGTCTCTGTTGCTTGCTATTAGATCTTGAAAGTCCCGAAGATTCTGTTTCCATCATCATCGATACCTTCTTCTTGATAGTAACCTGTAGCAACCAGTTTGGCTTTGTCCCTCATAACAATGCCAATAATTATCCAGTTTCTGTAAACCCTTACTGTACCAATTTCAGCTTCGACTTTAGTGGTCTGGGTTCCAGCTTCAGTAGATTCTGCCTTCGAATTGATTGAGATCATCTTGCATTTGCAATCACCCAATCTGGATCAATCACTGCATCTTCACTATTCTTTGGGATACCAAATGTTGATTATTGGGTCCCGAAAAATATATATTCATTTTAATTAGCACTTCTAGCCTTTACTCAAAATCTGGTTTACTAAGAACTAGACTCCAGGAATGACTTTGACTTCAAACCCTTTGTCTCGGCAGATATGTTCTTTATGTATTCCTTTGATCTTCATTGTGTTGAGTACGACTAGTAGATCCTTCTATTGTTTTGCTCCCCCTAAGTTGCTGCTAGGATGTGTTGAAGATCCTTCACCTTTTTCAGTGGATTCTGTTAAAGTTCATGAGTTGTGTAGTTTCACTACCATTTCCACTAATAGGATCTGAATCATCATCATTATCATTGATTCCTTCTGCAACCTTAGTTTCATCATCAGTATCTGAATTTGACTCTAACAGAATGTCAAACTTCAAAGATTCAGAATAGTCTTTCATTTGAATGCTTGGGAGCTTGGTGTAGTAGAACGAAACATTCAGTCTTTCAATCACCTTCTAGTTTTTAATCACAAATGCCTTGATAGCTTTCGACTAAGTCTTTTCACGATCTTTGTTGAATACAGTAGCATGCTGTGTTAATTGCTTCAGCTTCAAAGTACCTTTATCAGTGCAGAATTCATTTAGAACTTCATTCACGAAATTCAGTTCCATTATCTGACTTCAAAGTTCTCACAGCTTACTTTGCTTCCAACTTGATCTTCTGATGTGATCAATCACCATCTGTGATGCTTCAATATATGTTGAATGCACGAACATCACCAAATTATAACTAGGGTCATCAATCACCACTAAACATATTTCTTCCATGACTTGATTTGCTTCAGTGTGATGTTTTCATTGACTTCCCTATATGACATACTTCAAAATGTCCTTCTTGATAGAATTCCATTAGAAGCAGTCCTCTCACCAATTTCATCTTTGTCGAGAATCCATTGTCTTGAATATCAAGTTTGAGAGCTTCTCTTGCCATAGCTAACTCTTTACTGATGAAGCTTTACTGAAAAGTTCACTTCACCTTTGCATACAAATTCCATGTCAGCTACAAACAATCTTCCTCACTCTCAGTTGAGTGAGCTTTCAACCTTCTTGTTTGAGATCAAACACTTTTCCTTTTCTGCTTTTCTAGAAAACCCTTGACAAAGAATTCCCTAGTGCCCTGTAGATAGTGTTTAAGTCCTTCCACAAGAAAGATGCTTCCAATAATGACAGTTCTTAAATCATGATAGTCATATCCCTTGTACATCCTTTGCTGTCATCTCCAAAGGTTACCATTGGGGAGGCCTTCTCAACCAACTGTGATGTCAGAGCTTTAATCTATGTCTTTTGTTACATACTCTGCAATCACAAATGATTAAGCTTCTTGGTACTCAATTTTAATTGAGTCCAGATGGGTTAGAGATATTATCAAAGATAACAACAGCTTCAATATGCATAAAAACACATGGATGGAAGAACTAACAAATTAATTACTAATTATGTCTAGTCCATTTCTGTTATTGTCTAACATTTTTAACTATCTCTAATTACCTAAGTCAGTTTTAGATTAAACCTTGAATCTACAAATGTTACTGACAACTTAGATAATTCTACCATCTTATCCCTAACAAGCAATACATGATCTAATGTGACATTTAAGTGCAACTGTTGGTCCCTGATATTGTAGAAGGGGGGTTGAATACAATATCTGATAATTATTCGCGGAATAATTGGATTAAAAATATTATTTTAATTACTCACGAAATATTAATTATAATGAAATACTGTTCAAGTGAAAGATATTATTTTAACTTGATTAGTATTACACAATTAATATTTTAGAAAAACTGTTATATAATTGATATAAAGTCTAGAACGAATTCGACATGAAGTGTTCGTGTTTAAACAATTATATTCAAACTCAGCACAGAAATCTGTGAATATTACAATGCAGATAAATTACTGAATTTGATCTGATTTTTCTAACTCTTCACAAGTTGAACAACAAACAAATGAAGCAATCATCTCATATTTATAGAGATTAGAAAAGGCTGGTATGACCTTTTCTAGTAAGACTTAATTTCAAGAAAATAAGTCTGTATGACTTATTTTAACACTTGTATGACTTTTAAAAGACTGGGCATGACTTATTTCTGGTCGGTATGACCTTTTAAAACTCGGTATGACTTATCAAAAGTTCGGTATGACCTTTTGAAAGTCATATCCAGATTTTATTTAATTAAATAAATCGGTATGACTTATTTTAATTAAACAAAATCAACTCAGCATGACCTTTTAATCAAATCTGCTCGGTATGACTTAATCAAACTGCTTCGGTATGACTTATTTAAATAGGTCGGTATGACTTATTTAAACAGGCTCGGTATGACTTATATATATATATATATATATAAAGAAATTCGGTATGACTTATTGAAAGTCATACTAACTGATCATATATATATATATATAAGTCATTTTGATCCATTTCTTTTATAGTAAATTAATTTTACTTAATTTAATTAGTTAATTTATAAATTAAATTAATTTCAACTTGAATTAATTTAATTAGATAAATTAAATAATTAATTAACAATTGATAGTAGAATTAAAATATTATCTTTAGTCGCAGCCGTGCTGATAGTCTTGAAATCTTCCTGTCTTTTCTTCGACTTCTGATCTTGAAACCTCTTGAATTAAATAAAGAATAAATATTATATTAGTTGACACACAAATGTACTGTCTGGTTCATTTGTGTCATCCCAATAAATATTCTCCATTTAAATAACATTTAACTAGAGGCCTTCTGTCATTAATTCTTCTTCACTGTTTGCATTCTTCTTCTGGAATCTGCTTGTAGTAACCACTTGAAATCTTCTATATCTTCTGTCTTCTATAGAAGTACTACCACATTATTAATTTCACTGACGCTTGAACATAGAAATGAACTTCATCCAGTGTTGAGTAGCAATCCTATAAAATATCTCTGATACTTGGATCCTTTGTGATTAGTTGACTGTCTTCGTCTTGATTCCTGTTTGGTGTTTAGTATTTACTTCTCTTTATTAGTTAGAGTTGAGTTGCCATCTAATTATTACAAATAGGCCTAGTCATATGCCTTTCAATCTCCCCCTATTTGTTGTTAAACATTTAACACACAAATTCCTAGAGGATAACTCAACTAACAACTAAGAAAGTAGTACGACATGTAGTGACTTGTAAATAATAAACAAAAGTTCTGGTTTTATATTTAACAATTTTCCAGATTCATACATAAAAGATAAATACAAGATAGATGTTCCTCTAGCACTGAACAAATATTACAAAGATTCTATCTTGTTCTATCTACGTCTTCCGTCTTCAGAAGTATCAACTTCACCTTCTTCTAGGATTGAACCTTTATGAACAGGTGTCCTTGGTACCTCTTCGGTTACTGATTGTTCTGTTGTAGTGGCCTCTCCATACAACCTTCTTTGCTCAGCTCTTGCTAACTGCCACAGTACTTCCTGTTCAACAGGATCTACTATCTCTTCTTCTACATCAGATGGTTGTGTTGAATCTATCTTTGGTATTTGCCTGATGTATGACGGAATCCTCTTTGATAGACAGTAGTTTCTTATCTTTTCTGCAGCATCCATCTTAGCTTGGGATTTAAATCCTTTCGACCTTAGCATCCTTTCAACTTGAATCATGTACTTAACTGTGTAGCCCTTTAATGATTCCTCATTTAACTGAAAGATTTGATATAGCTTGTTTGAAAAGAATCTTACCTCGTGAGGATCAAATAAGATTTGAGGACTAGCAGCTGTTGCAAAGATTCTAAGTCTATCCCTGAGAAGTTCATTTTCTTCTGAGCTTCTCTTGACTTTGTTCAAGAACGTCCATATTACTGATAAACTTCTTTGTCTGAAAAACTCCAAGGAAATTCTGAATGTCCCATTCCTGTGTGTATAGACTAGTATCTGCCAGTCTTCAAGAATGTGATCCACTAAGATAGTGATGTAGTCCACTTCCTCTTTCAGAGCTTTCATGAAGTTGTCAATGTTGTCGTTTGTCTTTTCTAGACGATCAATTAATGATTTCAGATGCTTGTCTTCAAATGGACCCTTTTGTTGTTTGTCCATTATTTTTCTTGCAGTATCCCATTTCTTTCCAATTTTGAGCTGTACATCTCTCTTTTTCTCTCTGACTGCTATGGCCCAGAGATTTTGCTTTTCTTGGCTTTCTTCTCTTTCTGCCTTTGTTCTTTCTATGACTAGAGCTTTCAGATTTTCAGTTTTTGCATGACTTGCCTTGATGTCTTCTTTTAGTTTCTTCATTGCCTCTTCATAGGCTGGATCAACTTCTTTCGGAAACAAAAATTCTTCATCAAATGCAGTTTCATCCTCAGCTCTGCAGTAGTCAGGAATATCTGATTCATCATGAGCACTGTCATCAATGAATTGCTCTTGGGCATAGTACTGTTCTTCTGGTACTGGATCAAACGATTGAAATTCTTCTTCAGAAAACAGCTTGGCTTTGCCTTTGTCTTTCGTAGAAGCCCTTTCATCTTCAGCTACTTTCTCCTTTGCTTTCTCCCCCTTAGTTGAGGGATCCTCTTGAGTTTTAGAGGCTTCAAAAGATGTCAACATTTTCTGCATAGTCAGATAGACTTGCTTCATTCCTTCATTCAGATGTGTCATGCCATCATCTAGTTTGGTGAATCGTTGAGTAGAGATCTTTTCATTTTCAATGATTGTGAGGGTTAAACTTTTCTCAACGTCATCAATTTTTTCATGTAATTTGCTCACTTCTTTCATATCTTCAGCAATGAGACTCTGTACGTGCTGGATATCTTGTGTTTTTAGAAGAATGGATGACTTGACACGATCAACATCATTTCGAACAATTGTCAGCTGCTGTGTTACAGAGGCAGATGTAGATTTTTCTTCTGCTTGTGCTTTTACTTTTACCAACTCAGCCTGAACAATTTGTATTTCCTTCTGAAGAGCTTCCATTTTTGATAATAAATCACTGTGTGTGTGTGCACTCAGCTCACTTGCACTCCTGTTTAACTCACTTTCACTCGGTGCATGTGTTTCACTCTGTGTATGCCTCACATCACTAGTGTTTAGCTCCTTTCCAGATCCTGAAGCTGTACCTGCATATATTACAATTGCTTTTGAAGAGTCGAAATGCTCTTCTGATGCCTGTGAAGGCTCGTCCTCAACAAGATTAACTTGAAGTGGCTCCGCTACTGACGTAGCTACTCCTTGAATGGAGTCCCATCTCCCTCTATGGAGTGGTTGCCTCTCAAATCCACCAGTGGATTCAAGACCTTCTTTTAAAAGAACTGGATGTAAAGAATCCAGGGGGGTCACCACCTTAGACAATGTAGTGAATGGCTCATTAGAGTCTGTGATGCCCCTTAATACCTCGGAGGGTGATTGATGCTGCACTGCATCGAAAATGTCATGGTCCACAACATAGGTGGCATCCGACGGGATTTTATCAAAAACATTTTCTTCAACAAATGTGCCCTCATGTGTTTGTGTATCTGCAAGCGGAGGTCCTGCTAGTGTGAGAGCTAGCAGTGTGCTTTCCTCACTATCTGGTTGAGCAAGTGTATCTAAAGAACCTTGAATGGCCATGTCAAAATCCATATCCCATTGAGAGGAAAAGGATGAGTCTGCAGGTGTCTCTGGTTGAAATTTAGATCTTTTAGATTGTGGAGACAGAGCTGCGGGTTCACTCACATCAGCACCAAGACCCCTAACTATTCTGACAGGTGTCTTCCTTTTTCTGACTTTAAGCGAAGAGGAGGAAGAAGGAAGAACTGTTTGAGGCTCTAATTCAGCTGGGGGCGGAACCTGTGTGTTTTCAGGTTCGTAGCTGATATCCTGGAGTGTAAGAACACCATCATAGTCCGCCACAGATAAATCTAATAGAGCATTGGATATTTCTATAGGTATTGAACTAGAAGATTGTGAGTGAGATATTACCTGTTGATCTTGTGCCACTTGATCGACATGCTGAGCAGCTTCAAGTAGAAGGTGCACAGGATGTTCTAATTGCATAGGCACTTGTTCTGCCTCTTGTTCCTGCACAGGATGAACAATAAGATCTAGTATCTCAGCCATATAATCTGTCCTTACCACTTGCACATTTTGAAACTTGGGGTTGTTGTGGAGCCTTGCAAATAAGTTGTTCTGAGAAGTCGGAGATTCTTCTACAGGACCATTCTGAAATAAGGCTTTGTCTTCTTCCATCAACAAGTCATTCATAAACAGCATCAGGAACCTTGGATAGTAAACTTGTACATTATGTTCCCTGCTTTCTGGTTTCCCCATTTTCCTGATTATTTCTTTTAGAATTAACTTCCCAAAATTTATCCTCCGATTGTGGGCCACAGAAAACCCTATGATCTGTAGTATTGAAGATATGTTGTTGAAGTTGTTCTTTGTAGTGGGAGCAAACACTTTGGCTAACGTGTCAAAGAAGTAGTCCCACTCGCTTACCAACTTGGACTTAGTCATTCTTACTAAGTTGATCTCACCCTGATCTTGAATGTTGTAGAAAAATTCTAGAATTTCTGGTACAGTGGGTGGATCCATGAAGTTGTCTGTTGGAAAGCCTAGAATCCTGTTCACGTCCTCTTCAGTCACCATGTATTCATGATCTCCTATGCTGAACGAGAATTGAACTCTGTCTGCAGTACTCCTATTCCTCGCAGTGGAATACAGAGCCCTAAGTGCTAACACTTGCAACGGGGCGTCCAGAGTAATTGCAGTTCTGACGAGTGAATGTTCATTCATAAATACGATCCACGGTCGAAACCTCTCGACTGAACAATTCACCGGATTGAAATATCCTACAAAATTAGTTTTTACTAATTCGCAATAACCAGCCATTTACCTTTAAACTATTATAAATTAATAAAATTACAATGTGTGATTACAAATTAAAATGAACAATTACAATTCAAAATTTGAAAAGTTACACTTGAAAAATTGAAACCCTAATTTATAATAATCCAAAATCAGCTTTAATCAACAATTCACTACACAACCAGTCCTTTAGTCACAATCAACACTAGAAGCTTCGATTTTTAACAAGAACAAGAACAAGCACTGTGATTTTTGGGAAAAAATGGGCAGAGTTTGGCTAGGTTTTAGTCGATTTTAACAAACTGTCAAGTAAAGATACTTGTAATTAGAGAATAGCAACTGAAATCAGTTGTAATGGGTGAAAATCGATTGATTTCTTGTCAAAGAAAAAAAACTGTTCGTGTGTATCAGTGTGTGTATATGAATATAGCTGTGTATGACTTAATAAATAAAAGAAAGAAAATCAAATTAGTCTCGGTATGACTTATTTGATAACTATAATACTAGCATATCTCGGTATGACTTTTCAAAAGTCATACCGAGTTTTATTAACATAAAACTGAATGGTATTAGTCAGTATGACTTATTGAGCAAACAGTCGGTATGACTTATTTAACCTAACCCTCGGTATGACTTTTTATTAAGAATAAAAAGTCATGCCGAATTTCATTATATTAAATGTCATACCGAGAATTTAAACAAAATAAGACATGCTGTACTAATATTCAATTAAAAATACTTATATACACATTTATTCAATAAATATTAAAAAGCAGACATTAAGAGATAAATATTAATAATTTACAAACTAATAAATATTAAAGACATAAAATAAATATTTACATTATTAATTGTTCTAATTAATTTAAGAATTAAATTAACTCAAGTTTGAATTAATTTAATAATCAAATTAATTGAATAATTAAAAACATACTTATTTATTTTAAAGTACAATAGTAATTAGAAAATTATACCATAATTTACACAAGCTTAAAAAAAATAGAAAAATATATTCATTAATTTACTTAATGCTTATAAATGCTTAATTTAAACAAAAGTACTTATGCTTTTATTGAAATAATTATCTTGTAAGAATATTGATTTAATCTTAAGATAATTTTCCAAAAATTCATAAGCCCTAGGATTTTATTAATTCGAACTTCATAAATTCTTTAAATATTAACATTTAATATTTATGAGCTTAAATTAATTCCTAGCAATCAAAAATTTAGCCATGGTTTAACATCCCTAATTCACTAACCAACTTTGAGAAAGTGGATTCATCAAGTGGTTTTGTGAAGATGTCGGCTATCTGATCTTCTGTGGGTACAAAATGTAGCACCACAGTTCCGTTCATGACATGCTCTCTGATAAAGTGATACCTTATGTCAATGTGCTTGGTTCGCGAATGTTGTACAGGATTGTTGGAAATAGCTATAGCACTTGTGTTGTCGCAGAAAATTGGAATTTTGTTCAACGCAAATCCATAGTCATTTAGCTGATTCCTGATCCACAAGATCTGTGCACAACAGCTACCTGCCGCAATGTATTCTGCTTCGGCTGTCGAGGTAGATACTGAATGCTGTTTCTTGCTGTACCAGGAGATCAACCTTCGTCCTAGAAACTGACAGCTTCCAGAAGTACTTTTCCTGTCCATCCTGCACCCTGCATAATCTGAATCTGTATAGCCTATTAGGTCAAAACCTGTATCCTTAGGGTACCAAATACCTAGATTTGGTGTACCCTTCAGATATCTAAAAATTCGTTTAACGGCTATAAGATGAGATTCCCTTGGGTCAGATTGAAACCTTGCACATAAGCATGTTGCAAACATTATATCGGGTCTACTTGCAGTTAGATATAATAATGAGCCTATCATACCTCTGTAGCTTGTGATGTCAACTTTCTTACCAGTTTCATCTTTGTCAAGCTTCGTGGCTGTTGGCATTGGGGTTTTTGCCGGTGAAGAATCTTCGAGACTATATTTTCTTAGAAGATCTCTTACGTACTTTGATTGGCAAATAAAAATCCCATTTTCCTTTTGCTTTACTTGCAATCCAAGGAAGAATGACAGCTCACCCATCATGCTCATTTCATATCTGCTCTGCATTAACTTAGCAAATCTTTTGCATAGGTTTTCGTTAGTAGAACCAAATATAATATCGTCAACATACACTTGGACAAATATCATATCTTTTTCATGCAATTTATAAAAGAGAGTTTTATCTATGACACCTCTTATGAAACCATTTTCAAGTAAAAACACAGAGAGAGTGTCATACCATGTCCTTGGTGCTTGCTTGAGTCCATAGAGGGCTTTGAATAGAAAATACACAAAATCAGCAAACTCTGGATTTTCAAAGCCAGGGGGCTGTTCCACATATACTTCCTCTTCTAGCTCTCCATTCAGAAATGCACTCTTCACATCCATTTGATAGACTTTGAAATTGGAATGTGCTGCGAATGCCAGAAATATTCTGATGGCTTCAAGTCTTGCAACTGGTGCGTAGGTCTCGTCATAATCAATTCCCTCTTCCTGGGAGTAACCCTTTGCAACCAGTCTGGCCTTGTTCCTTGTAACAATGCCATCACCGTCTAACTTGTTCCTGTATACCCATTTTGTGCCAATAACAGATCTATCTTTAGGCCTGGGTACCAGTGTCCAGACTTCTTGTCTTTCGAACTGATTGAGTTCTTCTTGCATGGCAAGAACCCAATCTGGATCAATTAGTGCCTCTTCAATCTTCTTTGGTTCTTCTTGAGATAGAAAAACTGAAAATAAACATTCATTTGAAGTTGCACTTCTGGTTCTTACTCCAACATCTGGATCACCTATGATCAATTCAAAAGGATGATCTCTGCTCCATATCCTTTCCCTAGGTAGGTTTGATCTTGATGATTCGCCTCGAAATTCATTGTGATGTTGTGTTCTGCCAGTTGATCCTTCATCTCCCCCTGAGTTGCTGCCAGGATGACTTGTTGATCCACCACTGGTATTAGTAGAATCCCCAGTGTTGCCATTGTTTCCACCATTAATACCTGGATCATTACCATCATTGATGTCATTATTTCCTGCTGCAACTTCAGGTTCTTCTTCATCCTCAGTATGTGAGTCTGGATAATTGTCGAATTTTAATGACTCAGAAGAATCTTCAGTTTAGATACTTGGGAGTTTAGTGTCATCAAAAGTTACATTGACACTTTCCTTCACTTGGTGCTGATCAATTATGTAAACCCTATATGCTCTTCTTGAATATCCGACAAAAATGGCTTCATGTGCCTTGGCCTCAAATTTGCCAATGCGTTCATCTCCATCTTTTAGCACAAAGCATTTGGCTCCAAATACATGAAAGTACTTGAGAGTTGGTTTCTTGCCAGCCATTAATTCATAGGGAGTTTTCATATGATCTTTGTTGATCAGAGTTCGATTCTGAGTATAACAAGCTGTATTAACTGCTTCAGCCCAGAAGTAGATAGGTAACCTTGATTCACTTAGCATAGTCCTTGCGGCTTCAATCAGGGTTCGATTTTTCCTTTCTACAACTCCATTTTGTTGTGGAGTTCTTGGTGCTGAGTACTGCCTTGTTATCCCCTTGTCTGAGCAGAAGTTATTCAGAACTTCATTTTTGAATTCTGTTCCATTATCTGATCTGATTGCTCGGACAGGTAACTTTGAATCTAACTCAATCAGCTTTATATGATCAATCACCAAATGTGGAGTTTCATCTTTAGAATTCAAGAATAAAACCCATGTATACTTTGTGAAGTCATCCACAATTACTAAGGCGTATTTCTTCCTTGACATAGACAGAATATTTACTGGACCAAATAAATCCATGTGAAGGAGTTGAAGTGGTTCAGTGATGTTTGTAGTGTCTGTGCCTCTGTGAGTTGCTTTCTTTGACTTGCCTTTTTGACATGCCTCACACAATCCTTCTTGTGTAAATTCCATCGGAGGCAGTCCTCTCACCAAATCCCTCTTGACTAGAGAGTTCATTGTTTTGAAATTCAGGTGTGAGAGCTTCTTGTGCCATAGCCAACTTTCCTCTGTTGAAGCTTTTGAATAGAAACAGTTTGCTTCGGCTTCAGTTCCCGAGTTGAAATCAGCTACGTACAAGTTTCCTTTCCTTACTCCACGCAAGGCTAGTCTGTCTTCTTTAGAATGAGCTATTAAGCACTTCTCCTTGATAAAGTTTACTTTGTAACCTCTATCACAAAATTGACTGACGCTGAGTAGATTGTGCTTAAGTCCTTCCACCAAAGAGACATTTTCAATGATAACATTTCCTGTATTTAACTTGCCATATCCCATAGTCATTCCTTTGCTGTTATCTCCAAAGGTGACGATTGGGCCAGCTCTCTCAACCACGTCTGATAGCAGGGCTCTATCTCCGGTCATATGCCTTGACGATCCGCTGTCCAGGATCCATATAACTCGGTTTACCTGTTTAACTCCCTGCAATTATCAAACGGATTAATTTGTCTTCGGAGCCCAAAATTGATTGGGCCCGGCATACTTAAAAAATTGACCTTTGTCTGCTTTGACAACAGATCCTTTTCGAACAACATCCTTTTCTTCCTTGACTGTTCCTACCTTCCTATAAACAGTCTTAACAACTTTCTGTTTAGACTTAGGAATATATGATTCCTTCTTCTCAGGTGAAGGAGTCGCAGTCTTGGATTTAGCAAATTTACTATTGATGTGCTGTCTAGGTGTCATGTTATCTTTCTTAGCTATCATGCGTTTGAAGTAAGCAGTCATAGCATTAAAGGCACATAACATGCAATTCATTATACCACATGGTTTATGGAAAGCATCAATAGTAGGCATGTTATTCAATACAGTAGGGGGTTTAACAGATTCTACTTCAATTTTATCAGCATATTTGAAGTTTTCAGTAGAATGAAATTTATTGTTACTATTCCTACTGTTCACAAACGTGTTGGGTCTGTTCATTTTATTCTTTAAGTCTTTTGCACCTACACCAGGTCTGGGGGAATCAGAAGTTCCCACATCTTTCACTGGTGTTTCGAGTGCACATTTTTCTTTCTGGACATTAACTCCTTTTATGTCCTTAACCTGTTCTCCTCTCTTCTTCTCTTCCTCAAGATCTTCCAACTGCATTTCATATGCAATTAGTACAGAGCTCTCAAGGATGGGTTCAGCTATCGGTGTTATGAAGAGAGGTTTCGGTGTGTCTTTAACAACATGTGGGATACCCCTTTCTTCAGCACTTTTTCTAAAGGGGGTTATGTTGCTTGGTTTTCCTACAGATTTGTTATACTCGAAGCCTATTCCAACTTTACGATTTATTTCTTGTTGGTCAACTAGGTTCTTAACAATATATGAGGAATTCTTATAAGCAAGACACTTCTTCTTTTCTTCTTCTATCTGGTTTCTGAGATTAGTTTCTACTACAACATGACAACTGACTTTGCTGACTTGAACAGCTAAGTCTTCAGTCAACTTAATAGTCAACTTGTCATGATTTCTTTTTAACTGTTTAAAAACTTCAGTCTCATCAATTAACTCTTTGACTTTGAGTCTGAGTTTCTTAACTTTATCTCTTTCACCATCTAGTTCTTTACCTAGCAAAGCAAACATCTTAGGACACGAAGGATTTACCTCTATTCCTCTGTCACTGGTGGGAGACAGTGATCCCTCTGATGAAGCCATAAGAGCAAGATTTCCCAGCTCTTCCTCATCATCGTTATCTGAGTCATCCCAGCTTTTGCCTGCTGCTAGATAGGACTTTCCTTGATGCTTTTTCACTAGTGCATCATACTTCTCCTTGAGCTCTTCATAAGACTCTCTCTTCTTCCCTTGCTTAGGCTTCTTGCACTCAGTTGCAAAGTGGCCTAGCTCATTACAGTTGAAGCAACGAAACTTGCTTCTATCAACTAAGCCGGTCTTGTAGCCGCTTTTTGATACTGCTGTCGAAGAACCTCCTCTTTGGAATCTTCCAAAATTAGGCTTACTTCTAAATGAGGAGTTTCTTCGGAATCTCATGTTGCCAAACTTCCTGGCAACCATAGCTAGAGATTCATCTTCTAGCTGATCTAGTTCTTCCAGTGAGTAGAAATCACCATCTTCTTGTTTATCAGCAGTATGTCCAAGTTCTGGAACCACATACTCTGTTGAACTGTTAGAAGGTGCAACAGCCTTCACTTCTTCTTCCTCTGGTGCTTCTACCATTAATGCCTTGGAGGAACTCAGTACCTTACCTCTTCCATACATTTCTCTGGTTTGGATCTGTTCCAGCTCATAAGTTTTTAAAACTCCGTAGAGTCTTTCTAGGGTTACTTCTTTCATGTCCCTAGATTCCCGGATGGCTGCAATCCTGTGCTCCAGATGCTCTGGTAAGGTCAACAAAAACTTCCTGTTCACCTCTTGGTTCTGATAAAACTTTCCATTCATGTTTAGCTCGTTTATCAATTTGTTTAGTCTCTGAAACACCTCAGAGATACCCTCACCAGGGTTGGATCTAAACTGTTCATATTGGGTGGTCAGGATCTCCAGTCTATTCTCCTTAACTTCTTCAGTTCCCTCATTGATAATTTCAATTGTTTCCCAGATTTGTTTTGCATTCTTGCAATTGACTACTTGGTTGTACATGATGTAGTCTAGGGATTCAATTAATATGAGCTTCAGATTATTATCAAGGGACACAGCTTCTGTTTCCTCATCTGTATAGTCTGCCGGACTTTTCGGAAACTGTCTGTGGGGAATTACGACCCCATCTACTGTATGTTCGAGAACAACTGATATAGGGAGCTCAACACCTTTAGCCATAATCAATGCATACTTAGGATTTGCAATCCCGATAAACAGTAGCATTTTTTGTTTCCACAAGTTGTAGTGTTCTCTGTCGAACTGTGGAATCTTGATGCTTGTAACTTTCTGGGTACTCATCTTTAATAAGATTAAAAATTAAGTGTTTCAAAAAATATTTTAATTTTTGACTGAAAACAATTTTTGATCAGAAATAATTTTTAGTGAAAAATTATTTCGAATAAAAAATTATTTTGAATTAAAAATAATTTTTGAGATCTGTATGAGTTGCGGAATTTTTGGTTTGGATCTGATATTTTCTATATCAACCAGCTCTGATACCAATTGTTGGTCCCTGATATTGTAGAAGGGGGGTTGAATACAATATCTGATAATTATTCGCGGAATAATTGGATTAAAAATATTATTTTAATTACTCACGAAATATTAATTATAATGAAATACTGTTCAAGTGAAAGATATTATTTTAACTTGATTAGTATTACACAATTAATATTTTAGAAAAACTGTTATATAATTGATATAAAGTCTAGAACGAATTCGACATGAAGTGTTCGTGTTTAAACAATTATATTCAAACTCAGCACAGAAATCTGTGAATATTACAATGCAGATAAATTACTGAATTTGATCTGATTTTTCTAACTCTTCACAAGTTGAACAACAAACAAATGAAGCAATCATCTCATATTTATAGAGATTAGAAAAGGCTGGTATGACCTTTTCTAGTAAGACTTAATTTCAAGAAAATAAATCTGTATGACTTATTTTAACACTTGTATGACTTTTAAAAGACTGGGCATGACTTATTTCTGGTCGGTATGACCTTTTAAAACTCGGTATGACTTATCAAAAGTTCGGTATGACCTTTTGAAAGTCATATCCAGATTTTATTTAATTAAATAAATCGGTATGACTTATTTTAATTAAACAAAATCAACTCAGCATGACCTTTTAATCAAATCTGCTCGGTATGACTTAATCAAACTGCTTCGGTATGACTTATTTAAATAGGTCGGTATGACTTATTTAAACAGGCTCGGTATGACTTATATATATATATATATATATATAAAGAAATTCGGTATGACTTATTGAAAGTCATACTAACTGATCATATATATATATATATAAGTCATTTTGATCCATTTCTTTTATAGTAAATTAATTTTACTTAATTTAATTAGTTAATTTATAAATTAAATTAATTTCAACTTGAATTAATTTAATTAGATAAATTAAATAATTAATTAACAATTGATAGTAGAATTAAAATATTATCTTTAGTCGCAGCCGTGCTGATAGTCTTGAAATCTTCCTGTCTTTTCTTCGACTTCTGATCTTGAAACCTCTTGAATTAAATAAAGAATAAATATTATATTAGTTGACACACAAATGTACTGTCTGGTTCATTTGTGTCATCCCAATAAATATTCTCCATTTAAATAACATTTAACTAGAGGCCTTCTGTCATTAATTCTTCTTCACTGTTTGCATTCTTCTTCTGGAATCTGCTTGTAGTAACCACTTGAAATCTTCTATATCTTCTGTCTTCTATAGAAGTACTACCACATTATTAATTTCACTGACGCTTGAACATAGAAATGAACTTCATCCAGTGTTGAGTAGCAATCCTATAAAATATCTCTGATACTTGGATCCTTTGTGATTAGTTGACTGTCTTCGTCTTGATTCCTGTTTGGTGTTTAGTATTTACTTCTCTTTATTAGTTAGAGTTGAGTTGCCATCTAATTATTACAAATAGGCCTAGTCATATGCCTTTCAGCAACTATGTGAGTGCAAGCAAATCATGTGAAAATAAGCACATAAACAATTTAAGAATATGCAGAATATTTGAATAAAACATTATAAGCAATATCAAATTCCACATATACTTATCAAGTCATTTATCACAATAAGAACAAATATAAAATATCTTATCTATGACCTGTTTGTCTATTTAGCAATTTTCACAACATTAGCAGATGTATTAAATCACAGAAGATTTAAATCAAGTTTCAGCAAATGTTTAGGGATACACCTAACCGTCTAGAACACCCTATCTAATTCTAGATATTCATTTTACTGCATAGAAAATCAAGTATGAAATGTACTCACTAAACTCATATAACTAAGCATGAAATCTTATTCTTAGCAATCAATTAAGCATTTAAGTTCTAAGATGCTAACATGCTGACACGAGTCTAATACATTTCAAAACATAATAATCATACAATTATGAATTAGATAAAGATATACTGGTTAGTAAGTGTACCTGTGAAGTGCTTAGTGATTCATCTCTAGTGTTGGTCATTGATGCCAGATATTCATTTGATTCATCACTGTCACTGATAGAATCAGCCTTGCATTTAACTTCATCAACAAATGCTTTCCCTTGCTGCATCCTCACTAATGTTTAAGATCCTGCTACAACCCAACATAGTGTCTGTCATCTTTTGCTTGTACAGGCTTCTTCAAACTATGTAGCAAACCCCTGATCTTGTCTTTCAACTTTAAACCATCCCTGTCTTGCAACCACCTCTTGAACTGATCTTGAAAATCTCCTTAATGGAATCTATAGGTAAGGACCTTAGATTTAGAATTGGGATTCCGTTTGAATCTGATGTCACTGAACTTCCTGTTGCCCTGCAGGCTTGACTTGCAGTCCAGTTCTCAAGATATTCCAAAGTGTCAAATTCACATGCAACACCTTGACCACTACCTCGAGCTACAACATCTTCAATTCAGCTTCTAGGATCATTTCATTTCTATTCAGAGGTTTTCAACCTTGACTTCAATCAAATTTGGTTCCTGGGTCACAAATACAGTGGATATGCTAACAACTTCTGCTTTACCAAATATTATCTTCTTTAGCTCTTGTTCTAGTTCACAGGCTTTCAGCACATACAGGTCTTCTACAGACAATGTGGTTGTATCCTAAAATCCCTGTTGGCTGTATCCCTACGTTCCAGATGATCTGCAGTGTTAGCACGAACGTCCTGTAATCTCCTTGTAGAATAATCTTTAAGGCTTGTACTGAGATTCCAGGTTGTCCAGTCTGTTCTCTTTCACTACTTTAAACCCCTAAGATTTTTCATCTTCAAATTCAACTCAAACCAACTAAAAACTGTACCCAAATAATCTTTTCATAACCAGAATCAACTTCTTTGGATAATCTTCAGTCGATCTTCATTGTCTTCAATAACCCGTAACAATCTTCAACTACTAACTTCTGAGCATCCTCGAATAAGTACTTAAGAAAAATTTAAATTTACAGAATTTTTAATTTTCTTAGAAAATAAATTAAACAAAAATAAAAATTTACGGAACTTAATTTTCAAGAATTTTAAATTTTCTTAAAAATTAAATATTGTAAATTAATATTTAAGAAAAATTTAATTAACAAGAATATTAAATTTTTTGGAAAAATAAATAAATCTAAAATAGATATTAAAGGTTCAAAACGTTAAGTAGGCCAAAATAGCATCTGAGGCGCTTATGTCCAAGAGTAACACTAATGATTCACATTTTTCCTCAAAAAGAAACTTCGCCAATATTAATACCTAAGACATGATTACACAGTAAAAATACTATATGATCATGTTTCAGAGTTTAATAAACACTGGTCAATTTTTATTCCGGAAACAAAAATTACACCAGGGGCAAATATCTTTTTCTGAGACGCAATTCAAAAATGAACACTCTGCGACGTCCAAGCAGCTTCGACACCCTTAATTTAATATTTAAGAAAAAATTAAATTTCCAAAAATTTTAATTTTCTTAAAAAATAAATTAATCAAAAATAAATATTTACAGAAAAATTTAATTTTCAAGAATTTCAAATTTTCTTAAAAATTAAATAAATCGTAAATTAATATTTAAGAAAAATTTAAAGTTAAGAATTTTAAAATTTTTAAAACGTAATAAATCAAAAATAAAAAATTTCAGGATTCGGCTCCGATAGTTAGTAACTATCGGGGACGTGTCGATAGTCAGTAACTATCGGACAATTGCCTTAGAAATCATTTCCATGTTGCGTGTATTAATTTCACAGGAGTTTTGTTGGCTATTATGGGCGCGTGCAATTACACATGTTCTTGATTATTGGCCACCATCAATACCATGCTGCTGTAACAAAGGTCGAGTGCAAAAACAAATTGGACCAATAAAATGTTTAATAAACTTAAATTTTAAACTTTATTAAATTTATAAAATAAACTAATTAAAATTTATAATATAAACTAATAAAAGTTTATAAAATATATTTTATAAAAGTTTATAAAATAAATTTAATATTAAGTTTATAAAATAAACTAATTAAAATTTATAATATAAACTAATAAATGTTTATAAAACAAATTTTATAAAAGTTTATAAAATAAACTTAATATTAAGTTTATAAAATAAACTAATTAAAATTTATAATATAAACTAATAAAAGTTTATAAAACAAATTTATAAAAGTTTATAAAATAAACTTATTAAAAGTTTATAATTAAACTTATTTAACAAGCCTCCTTCTGAGTTCAAACAGCTTCCGCACGGTGAGCTTCACTGAGCTACGGATCTTGATTTGTATATCAATCAGTTAGCTCTGATACCAATTGTTAGGCCCCGGAAGTATCGTAGAAGGGGGGTTGAATACGATACTCACTAAATCAAAAAATTCTTTCGAATCTTTTGCGGATAAATAATTTAGAGTTCGGTTAGTGGGCTCGTGTTCTTGAGGTGAATAGTGTTTACGGAGCTGTTTACTAATTTTCTGTGTTTAGGATTAATCATTTCGGTTCTAGAAAATTAGTAGGAAAATAAACAACACAAGATTCGGGGAATATATCATTTGATAAATATAAACCCTGAGGTTGCTACACCCGGTCAACAAATCCGGTCCGAAGAACAAGTTCTTCGCTGCTTAACAAAAACATATAACTCTCAATTTCCTATACAAGTATTTCTAGATCAGTACAAAGGAAACTAAGACCGTAGAGAGTGATATATAGTGGCCCTAAACATTTTCCGTTAAGGTACCGGCCACTAATACATCTCCGGTGAGGAGGTATAGATTTTTCTGGTTTTTCTCCTCTCCGGCTTCGTCTTCTCTCTCTCTGGTTATTTTTGTTATGTTGCAGAAGACTGACTCAAATGAATGGCTCTGCTTCAATTTATGTGTAGACTTTTTCAGTACAGCTACGTGGCTTCATGTGGTCCAAGTAACTGAGCTGCTTCACTTCTGTTTTACCTTAAGTATCGGAACAATTTACTGAGTAATTGTTTAACCATCGATGAGTCTGTAGAATAACCATCGGAGACTTAAAACAATTCCTGAAATAAAATCAATTACTCCAATCTTAGTAACCATCGGAAAGTGGCTAGTTGGCTTTTGTTTCTTTTCCGATAGTTAGAAACTATCGGCTAATAGGACAAAATAAGCCCTTGAATTATTTCACCATTTCTTTCCTTTCACCCGATGGTTGTTAACCATCTGTGAATAAGACAAAATAGCTTGTGTAACCATTAGTGAATAAGACGAAACAGATTGACTAGGTTGACTTCTGGATACAGCTTCTGTAGTCTTCTTTACTTAGCCAATTTCGAACCTGATAAGCCCTTAATATATTTTCTTCCACTGCAACCAAGTCTAATAAATATTTCCTTGATTATTCGAACTTGATTTATTCTGAGCTTCATCATATACCACTTCACTTGTTACCCATTTCAGTAAATAGTCAATTCTTCTCATTCATAGATGCAATTCTCAATCTCTTTTGTGCTGACGTTTGGTACAACTGGTCTGGTTCACAAACGACTAACACGATCTTGATCTTCACATCTTCTTTACAATACAATTGACTTTGTTCTTTGTTGATTAGAAGTGCTTCGATTGTAAGTACATTGGAATCCTCTGGCACTTATGCTGAACCACAAACTTATCTGAAACCCTGAACATCTTCGAACTTTATCCTTCACTGAAGTCTGAACATATGAATGAACTTTCTCCAGCAATCTATAGTAGACTCCAAGATTCCATCTAATATTTTGATTCTTTGTATTTGCCGTATATTCTATCTTATCGATTCCTGTACTTGTGCTCTGCAATTCATTGCTTGACTAATTTGCAGATTTGGATCACTAGAATCTTTCTGGTACTTTGACAACTGCTTCACTGCTTCCACATCCTTGAATACTTCAACCTTTATTCTTCACTGAGGCATGAACATATTAATGAACTTCTTCCAGTGAGCTAATGCTTCAAGTCTGTAGATTTCTTCTTTATCCTTTGTCTTTACCAAGTCTTCATGTCTTCCTGATTCTGGTGATAACTTCATATTATTTACACGTCATGTTCTTGTGTTGAGTTATAACCCTATGTTACATATAGGTCTATACATACAGCCTTTCAATAGTCAACAGTATATCAGTGGAATAAAAGCATTTATACAGAATGCATTCCCTGACTTGGCCGTAGGTGATGAAATGACATGCCCTTGTAAAAAATGTAAGAACATCAAGTGGCATAATCAGGACCTTATATATGATCATCTCATCTGCAACGGCCCTTCGCCATTGTACTTGGAATGGATTGTAGAAGTTTCACATATTCCTCTCCCAAATTACGAGGATCTGGATTTAGGGAATAATACAAATTTTAGAGATAATCTAGATGAGATGTTTCATCAGCCTTATGGACCAAATGCCGATGCTAAAAAATTGTATGCCCATCTTGAAGAGGGAAAACAACCCTTATATCCAGGCTCCAAAAAATTTTCAAGATTAAGTTTCATTATCCGACTTTATTCCTTAAAGTGTGTTCATGGAATCATGGTTTAAAGAGATTAGGCAATAGTTACTTGCCTCAAAAAGATTGCTACAGCTGCTGAACAGGTGGATCTCACTATCACCGACTCTAACTCTCTACTTTTGCCTTTCCTTTATCTTTCACCTCAACGTCATTTGTAGCTACACATATATAGTACCATATCAGTATCTTATATACTCTCGACGTTCTCTTTAACGTCTAGCTATTCTACCCTTTCGTTATTGTAACCCCTTAACATATATAAATATACGGTAGACATACTCTACTAATCAACCAATTATACACTGGCAGACAAGTAGCACATAATCATTCACTTTAATTATATATTACCACCATTCCTGACTGGTAGCAATGTCTATACAGAAGTGATGTGCCAATAATGTTTTAACAAGATCATTGGTTTTATAAAATTTTGGCAGAACTTCCTCTGTTTATAGAGCTATCCGTCGGAATACAACCGACACAACCGATTACCAAGCTACTTATATATACAGTCAATCACCTATTATACCAAATCCATGTCATACAAAGCAATGTCCACAAAACTATATAATTAACATTACCATTGCCATTTACTCATAAAAATTAAGCTACTTATAAAATTAAGCTACTCATAGAGCTATCCGTCGGAATACAACCGACACAACCGATTACCAAGCTACTTATATATACAGTCAATCACCTATTATACCAAATCCATTTCATACAAAGCAATGTCCATAAAACTATATAATTAACATTACCATTGCCATTTACTCATAAAAATTCGAATATATTATATATATATATATATGTATTCGAGAATATGCTATTGTAATTCAAAACTTTCGAGTACTCAAGCAATTACATCTCCAATTCTCATATATCATTCGACTAGCAGTAATCACTTAGTAATCAACATCACATTCACGTAAAACTCATATTACAATTCAAGCATTAACCAAATTTCAACATAACAATATAATAATTTGGAATGTTACCCAACAATTATATAAAACTCCATTAACTAGTAGAACATAGCAAGTAGCACCAAATCAAGCTTAGCCTCACATATATCCAATTTCGAATATAAATATTTAGTATAGAATTCAAATTTTTCGAATTAATTACAAGAACTTGACATGCAATCATGGAAATGCATAAATTGGTACTCACGCTAGTTACTACCCCTGAAAGTACCAAGAGACAAAACTATATGAAACCAATCCGCTCGCCGGCTCGCCGGAGCTCATCGTCGGCGATGGCAGTTGAAGGTTAAAGGCTCGTTATCGAGCCCTTTAAACTCAAACTGCTCCCAATTTGCGGATAGAGCTATGTAAAATCAATACAAACACAACTACGGAGATAAAAGGGCTTGCATGCAATCCATACCACATATATACATACTGCAATCATGGTTACATACATATAAAGCAAGTATCATATGCTACCATCAAAGATTAGTTCGGGTAATAACAAGAATCAAAGAAAATCACTCAATTTTTATCATGTTTGCTATGCAGAATCGAAGAAGAAAAAAAAAAGAAAACAAACAGAATGCAGAGGAGAGAAAGATATGACCTGCACAGCTGAATACACTGCAATGGGGAAGAAGTGGGTGGTGAAAAGTGTTGTATAAGGCTAAGGGCAAATCGGTAATTTCACAATTACTATAATCTGATTTAAAACAATTTAAAAATCGAATTTTGATAGAAAGCGGGTACAAAAATAAGTTTTATATTTTTAAAATAAAGAAAACGATTTTAGAAGCTCGTTCATATTTTTAAAATATTTTTCAGATAAGTAGATGTTTAACTAAAAATCTTTGAAGTTTTAGCACAAAAACAGAAAATAAGGATAGGAAAATCATTAAAAATATTTTTGTGCTCGAATAAAATAAACTTTTATTTTTAAAAACTTTCTGAATATCCAAAGAGCATTTTGGAAAAGGTTTCATGATTTTTGGACATTCCAATACTTAAATATGGAATTTAGAAGAGAAATATCTCTAGAATAAAACAGGAATGAAAGATTTATCTTAAATCACAGGGAGTAGAATTAAACACACCACCATTTTTAGAAAGTTTCTAAAATCACATTGAAGATATATATAAAATTTCATAATTATTGGACACACTAATAAATTTATAAAAATCAAACAGTACCTCAATTTAGCATAAAAATCAATTAATCACTTTAATAAATCAGTTAAACATATTGCGGTCAAACAGGCAGTCAATTAGACATATAAAATGACCACATACCTCATCTTATCATATTGGAGCACAAAAATAATATAATTCATATTAATTAAATATATATAAATATCTCAATCGTTACATTCTCCCCCCTGTAAGGATTCTGTCCCCAGAATCAGTCTAAGTAGACAAGTAGGGATACTTTTCGAGCATTTCACTCTCGAGTTCTGAAAGTCATATGACTAGTCCTATTTGTAATAAGTAGATGACAACTCAACTCAGTTAAGAAAGTGAAGTAAATAATAAATATTGAAGAATGAACCAAGACAAGACAAGATACAAAGACCACTACAGCAGAAATGAGAATCAACATTGTAGTTAGTCATCCGTGAACCAGACCAGTGCACAGGGTGTCAACAATGTCAGTGAAGATTCGTCATCAAAAAGTTCAAGTGGTTAGAAAGGTTATTGTTGAAGAACAGAAGAGTTTTATCTACATCAACAATAGTCCTACAATCAAGACTTTAATTTAATTCTCTATTAATTAATTAAATTAATTAGTTAATTTAATTAGTAAATTAATTCACTAAGAATTAATTTATTTCTTAAATTAATTAAAGGATTAATTAATTTAGAATTATTTTAGAATGAAGAAGACAGAAGCTGGAAGCTCAAGGGAAACAGCTAAACAGACCTGACGGTACTGACTTGAAGACAAGACGGTAAAAGAATTGACACGGAAGAAATGCAGAGTCATATATTCTTTAAAGTGCAACCCCGGTTGGAATTGATTTATCATTTGCAAGTCAAAAGGAGTTTGGTTCCAGACCATCAGAAGACCGTAGTTTAGAGCGTAAGGATTTATTTTTATTAATAAATATTTTTTTAATTAGTAAATTATATTTATAAATATCTAAATAATATTAGATATTTATTTTTATAATTTCTGAATTAAATTAATTATTTATTAATTAAAGATTATAAGCTGTGCGGGTCTAAAAACATTTCTACGGAGCTGATTCACTAAAAGACGAAATAGGCCCCTTTTCATTTGAAATTGAAGTTGGCAGGTGCAGATTTTTCAAGAACCAATCACATGATGCCACGTGTCAAAAGAAGAAGAAAGGAAGTGAATTGGCAGGTTTCTAAAATGTCTTACCGAAAGTTTACTAAAAGTCTTACCGAGCTGCTTTTAAAAGTCTTACCGAAAATTCAATAAGACATTTTAAAAAAATCTTACCGAGCAGTTTTAAAATGTCTTACCGAATTTTGAAATAAAAAAAATCTTGCTGGGCATCAAAAAAAAAGTCTTACCGACCAGAAAAGGTCTTACTGACCTTTTGAAAAGTCTTACCGAGCTTTTCAAAAGTCTTACCGACCATCAAAAGTCTTGCCCAACAAATAAATAAAGTCTTGTTAGGCTATTTAAAAAGTCTTACCGATTTTTTAAATAAGTTTTATTCCAATGTCTTGCCAGCAGTTTTCTCTATAAATATGAGGAGATTGGTTTCATTTTTCAATAGTAGAAAAACTTACAAATTCAGCAATTTGTCTGCAACGTTATATTCACAGACTTTCTGTGCTAGTTTGGTTTTAATTCCTTAAGTAGAACAATTCATGTCAAATTTGTTCTAGGAATTAAAGTTTATTCTACCGAATATTGTAACACCCTTTCAAGTTTAATATAATTATTTAACTTTAAGCTTGTGTACTTACTTGCTAATTTTCTATATCTTAAATGTTTAATCCTAAAAATAGAAAGCTAGTAAGTCAGCCTCCCAAACACTACAAGGACTCGAACCCTCAGCTTTAGCAATAATTTAATTCCGCAAATTCTGAAAAGAATTTTAAATTATTGTCAGTATCGCATTCAACCCCCCCTTCTACGATACTTCCGGGACCCAACAATTGGTATCAGAGCAAGCTGATTGATATACAAATCAAGATCCGCAGTCCAGTGAAGCTCAGGGTACCGAAGCTGTTTTGAACTCTGAATGTCTAGAGGCCTTGTTAAATAAATTTAGTTTATAAATTTAAATTTAGATAAATTTATTTTATAAATGTTATTTAAAATAAATTTATTTTGTGAATTTAATTTAAATGAGTTTATTATTGAAACTTGAAAAAGTTTGTTTTATAAACTTAATTTAAATAAGTTTACTTTATAAATTTTAATTTAAATAAATTTATTCTTTAAATTTAAATAGATTTCCTTTTATAATTTAAATTTATTTAGATAATTTTATTTTATAAATTTAAATTTAGATAAATTTATTTTATAAATATTATTTAAAATAAATTTATTTTGTGAATTTAATTTAAATGAGTTTATTATTTAAACTTGAAAAAGTTTCTTTTATAAACTTAATTTAAATAACTTTACTTTATAAATTTTAATTTAAATAAATTTATTCTTTAAATTTAAATAGATTTCATTTTATAATTTAAATTTGTTTAGATAATTTTATTTTATAAATTTAACTTTAGATAAATTTATTTTATAAATGTTATTTAAAATAAATTTATTTTGTAAATTTAATTTAAATGAGTTTATTATTTAAAATTGAAAAAGTTTGTTTTATAAACTTAATTTAAATAAGTTTACTTTATAAATTTTAATTTAAATAAATTTATTCTTTAAATTTAAATAGACTTACTTTTATAATTTAAATTTATTTAGATAATTTTATTTTATAAATTTAAATTTAGATAAATTTATTTTATAAATGTTATTTAAAATAAATTTATTTTGTGAATTTAATTTAAATGAGTTTATTATTGAAACTTGAAAAAGTTTCTTTTATAAACTTAATTTAAATAAGTTTACTTTATAAATTTTAATTTAAATAAATTTATTCTTTAAATTTAAATAGATTTCCTTTTATAATTTAAATTTATTTAGATAATTTTATTTTATAAATTTAAATTTAGATAAATTTATTTTATAAATTTTATTTAAAATAAATTTATTTTATGAATTTAATTTAAATGAGTTTATTATCTAAACTTGAAAAAGGTTTATTTTATAAACTTAATTTAAATGAATTTATTTTATAAATTTAATTTAAGTAAATTTATTAGGATAATTTATATAGATTTAATTTATAATCTAAAGATATTAAAACTTGGTCCATTTTTTCAAAAGGGTTTGTAGTTGGAAAATTCTTCGTTTTGGCTCAGAATTAATTCGCAGAGCATATGACCCGGTTTCGAGGAAAGTGGTCATTTCGTATTAGTAAGTTTATTCCGGAGCATTTGGATTTTATTGTAGATGATACGATTGTTAATGTTATAGTTCCACAAACTGCTCAAATGTAAAGATATGATAGATTTATTAGTGGGGAACTCTAAAGTTTTTTTTCTGACTCTAATGATCATTCTAGTTTTTGTACTTATACAAAACGGATTTAAGAATCGTTAGAGGTCACAACTGAAGAAACATATGAGGCTACAAGTAGCAAGACAAGATCAGGGCTGTGCTACAATATTCAAGAATCCTGAACAAGCAAATGATGGTAGAGACTGTGATGAGTTAAAAACAGGAATGTCAAGCATTAGTAAGGTTACAGCAAGGGAAAGCATTTATTGGTGAAGTTAAATGCAAAGTTGGTTCTATCAGTGATAGTGATGAACCACATGGATATCTGTCATTAATGACCAACACTAGAGATGAATCACTAAGCACTTCAAAGGTACGCATTCTAACTAGTATACCTTTATCTAATTCAGAACTGTATGATTTTCAATACAGTAAAATGAATATCTAGAATTAGATAGGATTATTCTAGACGATTAGATGTATCCTGAATATTTGCTTGAACTTGATTTAAATCTTCTGTGATTTAATACCTTTGCTAATGTTGAATTGATCACACTCACAAAGTTGCACTCTAATGTCAAATCACTTAGTGCATTGCTTGTTAAGGTATATTAGATTAAAAGATGGTAGAATTATCTAAGTAGTCAGTAAAATTTATAGATTCGAGGCTTAATCTAAAACTGACTTAGGTAATTAGAGATAATTAAAATGTTAGACAACAACAAAAATGGATTAGACAGAATTAATAATTAAATTGTTAGTTCGTCTATTCCATGTGCTTTTAGAAAATTATTGAATATCTGTAAATCTACTTGACACCTGTCACACTTGTGTAGAATGGTTAAAGTAGATAGTACTGAATTTTCTAATATGCATAACATGCCTGAATTGCATAATTCTTATCTATAATGCATTGAAGCTGAATGTTTACCATGTGCTCTTATTTTTCATGCTTGTTCTTTTAAATCTAAAAATGCATATCTTAGGACTTGCATAATCTTAGGCAAAGCATCAATAAGAATCACAATAGGGTAAAGACTGTTAGTCCACCTTAAGATAGGTTGGAATCACTAATCTCATAGCCTTAAGACTACCTTGTCAAGGCTGCTGTGAATGAGAAGTGACCAGTCAAAGATAAGTTTGTGCATGTTAAGGTTGAAACTGTTGTTACCACTGTTGAAAGTAATATCTCTAACCCATCTGGACTCAATTGAAGTTGAGTACCAAGAAGTTTAATCATTTGTGATTGCAGAGTATGAAACAAAAGTCAAAAGTTATATGATTTCGTGACATTTATTGTTCGAGGCATATCACTAGCATTGAAGCTCTACTATTACAGTTGGTTGAGAAGGCCTCCCCGATGGTAACCTTTGGAGATGACAGCAAAGGTTGTACAAGGGATATGGCTATCATGAGTTTGGAATTGTCATCACTGGAAATATCTTTCTTGTCGACGGACTTAAGCACTAATCACTATCTATAGGGCACTAGAGAATTCTTTATTAAGGGTTTTCTGGAAAAGCATTGAAATAGAAAAGTGTTTGATTTCAAGCAAGAAAGATGGAAGATCACTCAACTGAGAGTGAATTGGTGATGTTCGTGCATTCAACATATAATATATCGCATATGGTGATTGATCACATCAAGCAGATCAAGTTGGGAGCAAAGTACTTTGAAGTTGAAGCGATTAACATAACATGCTTCTTCATTCAACAAGATCGTGAAAAGACATCATATGAGTTAATGGCCAACCAGAAGCAAACACTGAAGCTCTTTCGTGTATTTGGAGGAAATTGATATTTATTGAAGATTTATATGAGCATATTGGCAAGTTTGAAATTAAGGCTCATGGAACAATTTTCCTCGGCTACTCATTGAAGTCGAAAGCTTTCAAGTAAGATGTGATGTAAAACCATAAGGTGATTGAAAGTCTGAATGTGTCATCCTATTACACCAAGCTACCGAGCATTAAAATAAAAGTCTATTCTGAATCTGTGAAGATTGACATCTTGTCAGAGTCATATTCAGATATTGATGATGAAACTGAGGTTGCAGAAGGAATCAATGTTAATGATGATTATTCAGATCCTAGTAGTGGAAATGGTAGTGAATCTACATAACTCATGGACTTTAACAGAATCCACTCAACAAGGTGAAGGATCTTCAACACATCCTAGCAGCAACTCAGGGGGAGCAAAGAAGGATCTACTAGTCATACTCAACACAATGAAGATCAAAGGAATACATTAAGAACATATCTGCCGAGACAAAGGGTTTGGAGTCAAAGTCATTCCTGGAGTCTAGTTCTTAGTGATCCGGATACTAGAGTAAAGACTATAAGTGCTATGCAAAGTAAATGGTTATTCTTCGGGAAAGAACAATTGTTAAACAGTTGGTATCCTAAAGAAGATTGAAGAAGCACTGATTGATCCAGATTGGGTGATTGCAAATGCAAGATGATCTCAATCAGTTCGAAGGCAGAATCTACTGAATCTAGAACCCAGACCACAAGACAAAGTTGTAATTGGTACTGTAAGGGTTTTCAGAGACTGGATGATTTTTGGCATTGATTATGAGGAACAAAGCCAAACTGGTTGCTACAGAAGGTATCGACGATGATGGAAACAGAATCTTCGGGACTTTCAAGATCTAACTAAAGCACCAGAGACGAAACTTGATACTATTAGGGCTGAACAAGTTGATGTACAACAACTCCTGGACTTTGAAGTTTCTTATCCACTGGAATTTGTATATCATTATCTTCATAAAGCTCTCTATGATGGAGGTAAGAGATCAAGCAATCGTCAAGGACATGATATAGATAATGCAGGTTATAAGAAAGACAGGGAGGTAATTACCAGAAGCTGTCAAACTCCATCAACTCTGCTGGATAATCTCTTCACCACTCACGGAACAAGCGCATGGACACTAGGTATCATTTATATCGAGAGTAGTCCTTAGTAAAATAACTTGCAGATATTTGCTAAACAGCTTGATGAATTCATTTTGTCTAAGTTGGTTAGTGAAGTTGGGATATTATGTATGTGCATATTTGTTGGAAATCTCATCTGTAAGGAATTCTTAAATGAGTTCACAAGTTTTACATTTTCCATATTTAAAGGACTTGTGAATTTATTTGAAATCCAGAACCTCGTACTTAGTGCTACTACTTTAATTATCATGTTTACAATGTTATATGCATATGTGGTAATTAGGTGTTCTAGCATAAGTTTGTATATTATCTTAATTGATTTAAATTATGATGTTAGACAATTCAATGTCATATCAGTCTCATGATTTAAATGAATTAAAATAATATGCAGCATAATTGTTTGTATGATAAATATTTTATGAGTATTAGTTAACGATATCTTGCTTAATTGTTTTGATATTTTTCTCTGATATTTTTAAATATTTTGTTATAAATAATTGTGATACTTTTAATATTAGTGACATTATTTAGAATTACTGATCTAAGTAATCAATGCATATTTCAAAAACACTAATATTGAAATGAACGGAAATATTTTCTGAGTTATGTGTATATAAAATTCTCAATATTTTATATACTTGGAAATATTTCCAAAATTGTTTTTACTTCGAGGTATCAACCATTTGTAAAATGATTTGTTTTTAAACACTTGTTTCAATGTTTGTTGCACATTGATTCAAAGTACCTAAACAGTGGTTGTTGCTTTGAAGGCCTTATACTGTATTGCTAAGAATACATCCACCCCTATTGTAATGAAATTTTCTATTTTAAGTTAGGGATAATATCAGGTGGACGAAAATGATGAATATCATAATTGCATTATGAGTCGGAAAATCATAGTCCTCTATCTGATAAGGATGGTTTGCAAAACTGTTTTCAAATCATACAGTATTAAGGTATAAAGGAAAAGAGTCATTTTAACGAGATATAATTTGGTAAGAGAGTTGAATTTCTTCTTTGGTATAAATTCTCGCATTTTATAATGGGAAGTTTGCCTTATAGGAAATTCATAAAGGATAAAAACTTTATTCAATGATACAACTTTCCCGCATTTTATTATGGGATATGTATCTTAAAGAAAATTTTGTATCATGCTCTTAAATGATAAATATTTAGTTCCGACAAAACACTTTTATTGAAAGTGCTTTAATGAAATCTATTACCATTCCTTATTATATTTTTCCTTCTCCTTGGGATGAAAAATATGTTTTGGAATGTTAAGATGATTATCTTTTTTATCTCGATTGGTTCTTTCCAGTTAGCCCTTAGTGGCTTTAGAAACTGGCCAAGAGGTTTGAAAACCCATCAATCTCTTACCCAGGCCATAGTACCAAATACCAATTCATCCACTTCCATATATTAACCCCTGGAGATATAAGGAACTCATGTAAGTTAGAGGTTGATAAGGGAGATACTGCACTTGATGCAGCAAATAAGGATGATGTCAGAAGTGCACCCACAGCTCTATCTTCAAAGAAGAAAATGAGTATATAACTGAGGTAACTGTAAGCTCATCTGCATCTTCTCAAAAGGATGCAGAGCTGAAAAGACAATAAAACTGTTTCTGGAATCATTCTCTCTTCAGGATGAGTCCATTGAAATTTGCTCGTCAGCTAGAGCACTTTGTAATGAGTCAAGCACACCACCGTCACTCACGCTGATGGTAAGCCTAAATAGATAAATTCTAGGAACACATTGCAAGGCGTGCACAGTGAGAGGTACATGCAACATTTGTAGTTTTGTACAGTTTTATTTAATTGGCATTCATACTGTAAATATATATATTTTTTCCTTAAGAGAATTGAATTTCTTCTTTGGTACAAATTCCTGCATTTTATTATGGGAAATTTGTCTTATAGGAAATTCATAAGTGATAGAAATTTTCTTCTCAGATACAACTTTCCCGCGTTTTATTAAGGGACATGTATCTTAAAGAAAATTTCGTATCATGCGCTATAATAATATTTTTTTTCAACAATTGGTATCAACGATTGGCATATTTATTTTTCCTATAAAATTGGCATATTTTTACTTTATAGTTTTTTTATTATTTCATGTTATTTTTAAAATTTATTTTTGTCTACGAGAAATTGTTCTAAGAATCATAAGTATTAAATGTCAATATTTAAAGGACTTGTGAATTTCTTTACATCTATTTTCTCAAGCTTACATATATCTCTGATATAATGTATGAAGTTAAATGCTAATTTTCATTCTTATGATTATTTAGTATTTAGCAAGATTATTTTATCTTATTAAAATTATGAATTGAAGCAATTCATCGTTTATTAGTTTCATAATTTTAATACGATGAGATATAAGGAGAATAATTACTTGCTTTTTGAAATTATTATTAATTATCATATTTTGATAGTTTGTTATTATTTCATTGCAATTAGTTATGATTTTTGTTGTTAGTGATAATATATATATATTGTTTATCTGAAAATCACTAATAATAAAAACATATCTGTGTCCTGCCGAACAAGAGCAATCGATTTGAGGTAAAAGCAGGTAATCTCGATCTTGATATATTATCTAATCAATTGATATAAAAATATATACAATTGATATATTGAGCCCTCAGTGGCTATAGGACAAGATCAAGGGATTGAAAACATACAATCTCTAACACAGATCATAGAACTAAACACTCAAACAGATACAACTTCATCTACTAAACCCCTAAAAAGAAAAGTGTTATCAACTAAAGAGGGTGAGAGAGTAAGTGCCTCTAGTGCACTAGAAAAGAGAAGTATCTATGAGTGTTTCAGCAGCTCTGCCTCTAGTTAGAATATGAAATTGAAACCAAGGCAACTGCTAACTAACTTATATCCTCTCAAAAGGGTATAGATTTGTAAATGGCAAAACTGTTACTAGGTTCATTCTCTCAACAGAGTGAGTCTATTGAATTTGGCCTGTCAGCCAAGGCCATTTGTAAAGAGTCAACTTCATCTGGACACTCTCAAACACTGCCAACCATAAATGTAATATTTAAATGCACTGTAAGGAATGTCACACACTGTAAGGATGAATTGACGGAAGCAATTATTCTAAACTTTCATATCAAGGAAGGAAGGATGATTGATGATTCTGACTAAATCAACATGCCTTCACAGGCGTCAGGAGGAAACTTGGATCATGTGCTAAATTATAGATCCTTGTGTCCCTCCCCAGATGGAACATATCTGGATTCCTAACGGAATAGATCATCTTAGATGATCAGCAACTCATTGAATCTATTCCTGAAGCAATTCAGTTTTCAAAGTCAAATATTTTAATGGATTCAATTGAGGACGGGGATTTACGAAACCCCATTGCACCACCAGTGACCTCTCTTGAAGGGGCTATGGTGATCTTTCTTGCAGGTACAAAAGACTGTGTCATCCGTACTGAGAGAGATATAGTGATGTGAGAAAAGAGTGAAACACAAGTGAGAAAGAGTGAAAATATATATTCTATGAGTGAAACACTTAGAGAGTATATGAGCGAAACACTTGTGAGGAACACAAAGTAAAATCACACACTAGCACAATTACCAAATCTCATTCCCAATTCTCTGTTAAAGATTTCTAATGTTACTCAACTAAGGGGGATGAAATTTCTTCTGATATTAAGGATTCTGAAGAGGATTACTCAACTAAGGGGGAGAAGTGTATATCCAAAGGGGAGAAGTGTTAAACAAAGATCCAAAGGGGAGAATTGTTGAACAAAGACTAAGCCTTTTACCAGAAGAGGATTACTCTATAGAAGAGGATTACTCAATTGTTGAACAAGATCCAAATAGAGGGAGAATTGTTGAACAAGAAAAGGGGGTATATAACAACATGCTTGGATTGGATAGAACTAATGATTATTTATTAATTCTTCTATTCCATTTGATTTTAGAAGATTCTTGTATATAGGAATTAACCGGATTTTCTAAAATGCATAACATGTCATAGTTTGCATTTTTTTTTATATCTGCGATGGTTTAATGCTGTATGTATGCCATGTCTGTTGTTACCTCTTTTAAAATGGTTGGATAATTCACGTAAGGGGAGAATGAATTCACCTTGGGAGAGAAGTGAAGACAGAAGTTGGAGAAACAGAGGAGAAATGGTAAGAAGAGAACAATACTTCATCCCTACCATCCTAAGGGGGAGTAGTGATGAGTCTGAGAAGTGAAGATGATTTAACTTGAAGATTTATCTTTCATCTTTCATTTCTAAGTTCACTCAAGAAATCTGGAAATGCAGAATCTGATCCAGAGAAACCAGCCACTGAAGATCTACCAATGACACCTGGTCACAAAAGTTAAACTCTAGAAGAAGGTGAAGTTGATACTTCTGAAGCTGGTAATGATAGGTAAGTCAAGATAGAACTTTGTTAAATATGTTCAATCTAGAGGAACATCTATCTTATTTATCTATCACAATTGAAATATGGAAATGTATTATATGATCCAGAAAACAATTTATTATTTACAGTTCTTAAATGTCGTATTATTTTTCTTAGTTGTTAGTTGAGTTATCCTCTAGGAATTTGTGTGTTAAATGTTTAACAACAAATAGGGGGAGATTGAAAGTCATATGACTAGTCCTATTTGTAATAAGTAGATGACAACTCAACTCAGTTAAGAAAGTGAAGTAAATAATAAATATTGAAGAAGGAACCAAGACAAGACAAGATACAAAGACCACTACAGCAGAAATGAGAATCAACATTGTAGTTAGTCATCCGTGAACCAGACCAGTGCACAGGGTGTCAACAATGTCAGTGAAGATTCGTCATCAAAAAGTTCAAGTGGTTAGAAAGGTTATTGTTGAAGAACAGAAGAGTTTTATCTACATCAACAATAGTCCTACAATCAAGACTTTAATTTAATTCTCTATTAATTAATTAAATTAATTAGTTAATTTAATTAGTAAATTAATTCACTAAGAATTAATTTATTTCTAAAATTAATTAAAGGATTAAATAATTTAGAATTATTTTAGAATGAAGAAGACAGAAGCTGGAAGCTCAAGGGAAACAGCTAAACAGACCTGACGGTACTGACTTGAAGACAAGACGGTAAAAGAATTGACACGGAAGAAATGCAGAGTCATATATTCTTTAAAGTGGAACCCCGGTTGGAATTGATTTATCATTTGCAAATCAAAAGGAGTTTGGTTCCAGACCATCAGAAGACCGCAGTTTAGAGCGTAAGGATTTATTTTTATTAATAAATATTTTTTTAATTAGTAAATTATATATATAAATATCTAAATAATATTAGATATTTATTTTTATAATTTCTGAATTAAATTAATTATTTATTAATTAAAGATTATAAGCTGTGCGGGTCTAAAAGCATTTCTACGGAGCTGATTCACTAAAAGACGAAATAGGCCCCTTTTCATTTGAAATTGAAGTTGGCAGGTGCAGATTTTTCAAGAACCAATCACATGATGCCACGTGTCAAAAGAAGAAGAAAGGAAGTGAATTGGCAGGTTTCTAAAATGTCTTACCGAAAGTTTACTAAAAGTCTTACCGAGCTGCTTTTAAAAGTCTTACCGAAAATTCAATAAGACATTTTAAAAAAGTCTTACCGAGCAGTTTTAAAATGTCTTACCGAATTTTGAAATAAAAAAGGTCTTGCTGGGCATCAGAAAAAAAGTCTTACCGACCAGAAAATGTCTTACTGACCTTTTGAAAAGTCTTACCGAGCTTTTCAAAAGTCTTACCGACCATCAAAAGTCTTGCCCAGTAAATAAATAAAGTCTTGTTAGGCTATTTAAAAAGTCTTACCGATTTTTTAAATAAGTTTTATTCAAATGTCTTGCCAGCAGTTTTCTCTATAAATATGAGGAGATTGGTTTCATTTTTCAGTAGTAGAAAAACTTACAAATTCATCAATTTGTCTGCAACGTTATATTCACAGACTTTCTGTGCTAGTTTGGTTTTAATTCCTTAAGTAGAACAATTCATGTCAAATTTATTCTAGGAATTAAAGTTTATTCTACCGAATATTTTAACACCCTTTCAAGTTTAATATAATTATTTAACTTGAATCTTGTGTACTTACTTGCTAATTTTCTATATCTTAAATGTTTAATCCTAAAAATAGAAAGCTAGTAAGTCAGCCTCCCAAACACTACAAGGACTCGAACCCTCAGCTTTAGCAATAATTTAATTCCGCAAATTCTGAAAAGAATTTTAAATTGTTGTCAGTATCGCATTCAACCCCCCTTCTACGATACTTCCGGGACCCAACAAGTTCCCAGGTGGATTCCTCGACTCGAGGATTTCTTCACAAATCCTTTACAAGCCTAACAGACTTATTCCTTAAAACCTTATCCTTACGATCCTGAATCGCTACAGGCTGTTCTATGTAGGACAAATCGGGTTGAATATCCAGGGGTTCATACTCTATTACATGACTCATATCAGGGTTATACTTTCTAAGCATAGATATGTGAAAAACATTGTGGATATGCTGCATCTGCGGCGGTAGAGCCAATTCATACGCGACTTTCCCAATTCGCTTTAAAACTTTAAAAGGTCCTATATATCTTGGATTTAGCTTTCCTTTCTTACTAAATTTGCTAACACCTTTCCATGGAGAAATCTTTAATAATACTTGGTCACCTTTTGCAAAACTCATATCCTTCCGTGACTGATCAGCATACTTCTTTTACCTATCTTGAGCAGCTACCAACCTTTTCTGAATCAATTCGATCTTTTCCCTGGTTTGTTGCACCAACTCTGGACCCAAAATCTTACGTTCACCAACTTCATTCCAACACACATGTGATCTGCACTTTCTTCCATACAAAGCTTCATACGGAGGCATTCCAATACTGGCATGATAGTTGTTGTTATATGAAAACTCCACTAACGGTAGATGCTCATCCCAACTTCGTTCAAAATCCAGTGCACATACTCTCAGCATGTCTTCAATGGTCTGAATTGTCCTTTCACTCTGGCCATCTGTCTGAGGATGATATGCAGTACTCATTTTCAACTTCGTTCCCAAACATTCTTGAAACTTTTTCCAGAATCTCGAGTTAAATCTCGGGTCTCTGTCGGACACAATCGATACAGGAACTCCATGTCGCATAACAATCTCTTTCAGGTACAAATGAACTAACTTGTCTAGTGAAAATCTCTCGTTAATCAGTAAAAAGTGCGCTGATTTGGTTAATCTATCAATTATCACCCAAATAGCATCATGATTAGCCTTCGTCCTTGGAAATCCCACTACAAAGTCCATAGCAAGATTTTCCCATTTCCATTCTGGAATCTCTAACGGTTGAAGTAATCCACTGGGTCTCTGATGTTCAGCTTTGACTCTCTGGCACATATAACACTTGCTAATCCAATTTGCTACATCTCTTTTCATGCTGGGCCACCAAAAATTTCCTTTCAAATCCTTATTCATTTTTGTACTGTTTTCCCAGTCGTACAAGTAGAAGGGGGGGTTGAATACTTGTATGTCTTTTCTGCCCGATTTAAAATCAAATTAAGAACAAACTCAAACACAAAAATATGAATAAGTACTGTTTTGTATTATTGATTTGTGAATACAAAACTCTCCTAGGGTGTACACAAACCCTAGCAGCTTCTCTGTGTTTATCACAGCAACTCTCTCTATTTCTATGCTCTCACAAAATTTCACTCAGATGATTATGTTTCGACTTCCACACCTTTACAATTAGGTTACATAGAGTTTATATAGAGAGCTGCCTATCAACTAATAACAGAAAGATAAATTACAATAGGAATAGAATTCCTAATTATTAGTTGACAGTTTCCTTCTAGAATTCTCTTTCTTTCCCACAGCATATCTGCAATATATTTATCCTGATCTTCGAAGACTTTCCATTCCTGTGATCTTCTTCCAAATTTATCCTCAACTGTATAGACTCTGAAATCTTCAGACTCTGATGATCTTCAGACTCTGATCACATGTAGACTCTGATAGATCACAGACTCTGATAGTCTATAGACTCTGATCACCTTCCAGACTCTAATCTTCATGCAGACTCTGGTTTCACTCTCTACAGAAATTCTTCTAAGTACAAGTAACATGAATGTTGACCATCTAGACTCTGATTATTCATTTCAGAGACTAGAAAGACTTATTACAGATAAACTAATCTAGACCCTGTTCTAGTATTTTGTACATCATCAAATGAATATATCCCTAACAATCTCCCCCTATTTATGCTTTATAAAATGTAAGCATAAATCAAGGTTTGATGATGTCAAAACTAAAGAATAAAACTAATAATCTAGAACAGTATAAAAGAATTAAAAAAGAAAAAGAATTACTTCTCATTTAATCTTCTCAAAGGCTGGATTGTTCTTCAAAAATGAATTTAGCATATTTTCTTCCACAATTGCAAGAGCTTCACCAACAAACTTCTTTAATTTCTTCATTTCTTCATTTGAACATTTAATTTGACAGTAAGCTGCTCTCAGATCATTTGCACTGCTTTCTTGATCTTTTAAGTCCTTCAACATCAGAACACTAACTTTCCCACTCATAGGCTGAAACCCAAAGTAATGACCCACACCTTCTTGAAATTTAATCTGTTTTTCCTCCAATGGCATGACTTGATCATTTCCCTCAGTATCAACATATTTTAAAGAAAATTTGCCCATTTGTCTATTTGCCTGTCTGTGCAAAATCAGCTTCCTATCAATCTCCTTGAACCATTTGTGTGTGACAGCTTCTTTGCTCTTGTTAACTTCATAAGCAATTTGAAGTAGGAATCTAATATACTGTAGTTCCTCAGCCTGTTTGAAAAAGATAAAATTTGACTGACTAATCCATCTTACACTTCCACCTTCTAAGAAGTAAACCAGCATCTCATTCTTCACCTTTTCTGTACCTCCCTGACCTCCTTGTATCTTCTTTTCAAAAATATTATACACAATTTGAGCAGACACCACTTTATTTAAGTGCTTCTGAGTGATCTTCTCAAACTGCCTATCTGTCAAGGATTGAGGATCCCTGGTTAGAGTAGATGTTCTGTCAATGTCAGATTCTTCAAATCCTCCAAGACCTATCTTCTTTTTAGCTCTAAGTTGCAAATTTGATTGACTGCACTTCCAGTATGAAGGTTCTTGAGTTTGATCAGAGTCTGACTTCTTTCTTTGCTTATCAGAGTCTGACTTAGACTCTGATTTCCCATGTCTAGTCCCTGACTGATGTGTTTGAGTTTTCGATACTCCAGATTGCTTTTGTTGCACACCATCAGGACCCTTAGAACCATGAGAACTATCTCCATCATCACCATCTCTCCTCCTTTTAACTCCCCTTGATTTATTCTTGCATCCCTCATCCTTATGTCTCCTGGAGGACTCACCTTGCTTCACCTTCTCCCCCTTTTTGACATCATCATTACTAGTGACAGCCAAAAGAATCTGTTCAAGAACAGTGGAGATATTTGCCTGGGCTGCAATAACTGAATCAACCTTAGTGGTCAAATCAGAAACTGTAGTTTGAAGAGAGGCTTGAGTGGTAGTGATAGAAGCTAGAGCATCCTTAAAAGCGACCTCCTTGGATAATTGAAGAGAGTGAATTCTGTCAAATCTTGTATTGAGCAGAGAAGTTGTATTATCAACACCAGTGAGCTTTGTTTGAATATGAGAAATGTCCTGAACCACACTGGATAACTGAGCAGCAACATCAGGCAGCTTAGCTTTAACAGCTCCATCTAAGACTTGATCTTCTTCACCAGGATAGTAACCATGTTCCTGTTGAAAAGATTTTTTCTGAAAAGCCTTAAGTCTCTCAGAAAGATGAATATCCAAAATACACTCAAAAGAATCTTTATCATTGATGCCTCTTTGTTGTGCAGACTCCCAAGACTGAGGAAACACCTGATCAAAATAGATAAAAGAAGGAGTAACAAGATCATCATCTGTAGAATTGCATTCCTCAGCAACAGGCTCTGGCTTTGTGAATGGAGGTGTAGACTCTGGTGGTGGTGTAGACTCCGAAACTGCAAACGGGACTACAGACCCTGACTCCTCCTGAGAGTGATCAGAGACTGTAGACTCTGGAAGTCTAGCCCTTATAGGCATTATTAAAAGAGGTTCTTCTGACTTCAATGTTGCAGCCTCAGTGAAAATGACAGGGTTATCCACCAAAGCCTCCATGACTCTATCTGCTCTCCTTGCTAGAGAATCCACCAGGTGAAGTTGGGGTCTCTGTGTAAATGATTTCTGAGCAGCAAGAGCCTCCTCCTGTTTGCCAATCTGCACAATCAAACATAGTGAATTGTCATCCATCCCCTGCTCCAATTCATTGGACCAACTCTTTGGAAAATCTTGATCCCAATAAGTAAAGCTAGGTTCAGGATACCCTATTCTCTCATGCTCACAGTGGGGTTGGACACCCACTTTCTCCATCTCACTCAGGCTCTCTACAGCCTTTTCTATCTCTCCTTTTGCCTGGTCCAGTGCCAGCCTCTCAGAAATTTTTTCACTCAATTTGGAGGGTGCACTCAATAAACCTACAGAAGAGGGGTTGAGAGATAAAAATGGTGCTTCAATACCTGAACCACCTTGATGGAGGGGAACCCCTTCAAATGTCTGAAGGCTAGGGGTTTCCACCAAGGGGTGAGCATCAACAGATTCTGAACCCTTACTAGCATCTTCTCTCTTTTCAGAGTCTGTTGGCTCCAGTATTCCAGTCTCAGGGTCTACTCTAGACTCTGACTGCTTCAGCAGGACTTCATTAGAAGCCAGAGTCTGAGTGTCACCATCTTTGACTGTTTGTGCATGAGACTCCCCCTCAAGGTGGATAGACTCTGATAGAATAGATTGGGAAATTTCTTCAGGAGCATCCATCAGAGTCTGTCCTCCCATATCACTGGGGTTCTCATCAGCTTTTTGGGGAGTTGTCAAGGAGGGCTCAACAGCATACTCCCCTGCCCCACTATCACCCAACCTCTGACTAGGTGGTTCTTGTGTGGGTGAGGCAGACTGAGCATCTCTATCACTAGTCACCACTGGTGCACTAGTCCCATCCTCCAACTGCCTTGCACCACCTGCTACCTCCTGTTGTTCTTCAAGAATAAATGCATCCAACTTGTGATGAAAGGCCCTGAGATGGATTGCATTGATTGCCTGGGCATCTGTGAGATTGAAGAGGTCCTGCAGTTCCCTTCTTACTCTTTGAAAATATGTGCCCTTAAATTGATCCAGTCTACTTTGGTAGGTTGGATAGATGTATTTGTTGGCAATTGTACCTATATTATGAACAAGATAGTCAGCCACCTGTCTTGACAGAGGTTGAATTTGAGAGATCCATTGAATGGCTGTCCTGTAGGTAACTCCATTATCCCAAATTGCTTCATAGTTAAAAACTGGTTGCTCAATCTCAGTTTCCAACTCAACAACAGACTCTGAGGCTCTCCTTTTGTGGACCTTAAGCTTTTTAGGCTTCTTTGTAATTTGCTGTTCAGAGTCTGGCACACCTAGTGCTTTGAGAACTGCATTTGTTCTGCCTTCTATGAGCCCAGCGCTTGTACTTGGAATGAAGAGTTGAATAGGTAGCTGTAGAGATTTTTGACCACATCCTGTGCAGACATTTGTAGCTCCTGTTCCATTCTCTTCCTTAGGGCTTCATAGGTTGAAAGAAAATCCAAGACTTGAGATTTAGTCTGATATTGTTCTGGATCTTCAACTGATTCCACCAAAGGATATAAGAATAGCAGTGCCTCATCACTTGGAGTAATGATCTCATCAATTAGGCATGAGGCGGCATCCAATGGCATTCCTTCCCAAAATGTGTCATGATCAGAGTCTAAAGGCAGTCTAGACTCTGACTCAACATTAGACTCTGGTTCAGGTGTTTTCTTGATTTCAGAGTCTGGCTCTGCAGGAGCCTTGGGAGCATCTGTTTCCTGCAAAACAGGGTTAGTACTAATAACAGGCTTGTGTGTGTGTGCAGAATAAGCCTTCCTTAACCTTTTGTACTTCTTAGCAAAAGATTTCTCAGGAGACTCAATGTGAGAATCCTGAGGTGCTCCCCTAGGTTTTTCAGAGTCTGTAGCCTTTTGAGAGTCTACAGACTTGGCTTGAAGGTTAGAATCAAGTGTATCATGACCTTCCTTTAGCAAAGAAAGTCCTTCAACAACTTGCTTCTCTAGTGGATTGAGCTCCTCATCACTGTGCTCATCTATAAGCCTAGATTGAATCAATTTTCTTCTCTTTACAACTGGTGCCTGTTGAGAGACACCAGAGGTTGGTTTCTTTTTGGATTTTGGTTTGGAAGATTGTATAATTGAAGGGGATTGGGTGACTTGGGTAGGTGCAGGGGGACTCTCTATTACTTGTTCCTGCACCATTTCACCACCAAAAAATGAAGCATTGTAGATAGAAGGTTTGTAGGATGAGAGTTTTACCTGCATTACCTGTGGATATGTCATTGCAGGTAGACTCTTCTTTTTGTCATCAATTCTCTTAATGTCAGAGAATATCCTCCTTTGCTGTTTGTATGCCTGCACACAGCAATCATCTGCCAACTTGGTTGACATGTCAGGAATGAAGTGATTGAGGAGAATCATAAGAAATCTATGATAGTAGACTTTCTTTCTCCCCTCATGCACATTATTTAATTTTGCTCCCATTTGAGTGAGCAACATATCACCAATGTTGATTATTCTATCAAATAGGAGACTATGACCAATTTGATAAGTAATAGCAGTAATAACATCAAATCCACTACACTTACCAGTAAAACACTTAGCAATTTGATCGAAGAAAAATGACCATTCTTTCCTTAAGTAAGGCCTAGTTATCTTGCTCATGTTATCTAAGCTCCAGAATAACCTATTGCCTTAAACATGCTTTTAATGTCATCATCAGATACAATTTCATCAAAAGTAGACTTAACAGGCAGTTTAAACACAGAATTAAGCACATCTGCAGTGACATCAAATGTAGTCGAACCAAAGGTAAACATTATTTTACCTGGTTGATCCTGAGAAGGATCAACTACCTTTGCATTGCTCCATGCTTGTGATACAGCATCCATGTGAATGACTGGTGATGCCTTGAGAATGTAGTGTAGCTCGGATTGCTCCAAGAAATCCATCACAGGGTAGTAGTCAGCGTCTACCCCTTTCCTATCTCCAAGAGCAGCAACATGATTTGTGGTCATGAACTCGAAATCCCCAAATGTGAACGCAATCGCCTTGGGTCCTCTCATGACAGTAGAAACGGCAGCCATTAAAGTTGTTAAGTTGAAAGTGATGGAGAAGCTTGAAGAATTTAGCTAGGGTTCGTAAAAAGCTCTGTGAATATTTTTGCCTTAGAAATCAATTGCAATAAACAAGTGAGTAAATTGTATGAAAAATTCTATTTTGTTCAAGTTGCATACAATACACACGAGTCTACAGCCTGTATCCGGTCAAAAAAAATAACTGTTACCGCCTATTTCAAGTCATTTGAACATTTTAAATGCAATCAGAGTCTGCAGGCGCGAATTTTAACCGTTTCAGAGTCTAGGCGATAATTTTCTCAGAGTCTACTGACTTTCAGAGTCTACAGACTCGTCAGAGTCTAGACTCTGTCAAGGTAAAATACCAAACAAAATGTTGCACTAACAATTAATCACAGTGTGTTAAGACAGGGACTATAATTAAAGTACATACCTTGCTTCTTTAATTTTGATCACTTACATATTTAACATACCTAATTCACCTACCAGTTTGAGAAAGGTAGATTCATCAAGTGGTTTTGTCAAAATGTCTGCAATCTGTCTGTCAGTTGGAACATAGTGAAGTGTCACAGTACCATTTTCAACATGTTCTCTAATAAAGTGATACCTGACATCAATGTGCTTTGTTCTGGAGTGTTGGACTGGATTCTCTGCAATTTTAATAGCACTAGTATTATCACAATACATAGGAATATTTGAGAATGTTAGTCCATAATCAAGTAATTGATTTCTCATCCACAGGATTTGAGCACAGCAACTTCCAGCTGCAATGTATTCAGCCTCAGCTGTTGAGGTTGATACAGTCTGTTGTTTCTTGCTAAACCAAGAAATTAATCTGTTGCCAAGAAACTGGCACTGTCCTGTTGTGCTTTTCCTATCTACTTTGCATCCTGCATAGTCAGAGTCTGAATAGCCAATTAGAAAAAAATCTGACTCTCTAGGATACCAAAGTCCAAGAGTTTGTGCCCCCTTGAGATATCTAAAAATTCTTTTTACAGCTATTAAGTGTGATTCTCTAGGGTCAGCTTGAAATCTAGCACACAGACAAGTTGCAAACATTATATCTGGTCTACTAGCAGTTAAATATAACAATGAGCCAATCATACCTCTGTAACTAGTGTTGTCAACTTTCTTACCCTTTGGGTCAGAGTCTAGCTTAGTAGCTGTTGACATGGGAGTTTTAGCAGATGCAGCATCTTGCATATCAAACTTTTTCAACAGTTCTTTTACATACTTTGTTTGATTGATGAAAATTCCATCATCATTCTGTTTGACTTGAAGCCCCAAAAAGAAGTTTAATTCTCCCATCATGCTCATTTCATAATTTGACTGCATTAGTTGACTAAACTTTTCACAGAGATTATCATTAGTAGATCCAAATATAATATCATCAACATAAATTTGGACAAGCAAAATATCACCTTTATATTTTCTAATAAAGAGAGTTTTGTCAATGGTACCTCTTGTGAATCCATTTTCAAGAAGGAATTTTGAAAGAGTTTCATACCATGCTCTAGGTGCTTGCTTTAATCCATATAGTGCCTTGTCTAACCTGTAAACATGATCAGGAAACTTTGGATCAACAAATCCTGGTGGTTGCTCCACATAGACTTCTTCTTCCAATTTTCCATTTAAGAAAGCACTTTTCACATACATCTGATACACCTTGAATTTTGAATGAGCTGCAAAGGCAAGAAACATTCTGATAGCTTCCAATCTTGCTACTGGTGCAAAAGTTTCATCATAGTCAATTCCTTCCTCCTGTGAGTATCCTTTTGCAACTAGCCTTGCTTTATTTCTTACTACAGTTCCATTCTCATCAAGTTTATTTCTATACACCCATTTTGCACCAACCACTGATCTATTTCTAGGTCTTGGTACAAGTTTCCACACTTTATTTCTCTCAAATTCATTCAATTCTTTTTGCATTGCAATAATCCAATCAGGGTCTTGCAAGGCTTCCTCAATTTTCTTGGGTTCATTCTTTGAGAGAAAACAGCTATAAAGACATTCATTTTGAGTGGTTGTTCTTGTTTGTACACCACTCTCAGGGTCACCAATTATTAAGTCAGGAGTGTGATCCCTTGTCCATTTTCTAGCTGGTGGAAGATTGGTTCTTGAACTTGAAGCTCCCCCTAAGTCATTTGCATCTTCTGTATTTGAGTGAAATTCAAATGAAGAGGCTCCCCCTAAATTGCTTGACTCTGACAAGGCTTCAGAGTTGCTTGACCCAGACCCTGATGAGTTAGACTCTGTCTGTCTAGACTCTGTCTGGGTAGACCCTGACCTGTTAGACTCTGAATTATTTGGAGTTGAATTTTCTGACTCCCCCTTAGAGTGTGCAGATTCCTGTGTTGGTTCAGGAGTTGTTTGAGGGTCTTCATCCTCTTCTTCTTCATTTATCTCAGAACTTTTTAGATTTTCAAATTCCAGTGTAGTAGACTCTGACTCATCCTGCAATCCTGTAAACTTTTTATCATCAAATGCAACATGAATAGATTCCATAACAATTTTGGTTCTGAGATTAAACACTCTGAATGCTTTTGTGTTTGATGCATATCCAAGAAAGATTGATTCATCTGCCTTGGCTTCGAATTTGCTTAGATTTTCAGGATGTACTTTCAGTACATAACACTTGCATCCAAATATGTGAAAGTGTTTTACACTTGGCTTCTTGTCCTTTATCATTTCATAGGGAGTCTTTCCATGCATGTTTATTAGAGTGCAGTTTTGAGTGAAACATGCTGTATTGACTGCCTCAGCCCAAAAATATACTGGCAGCTTAGACTCTGCCAACATTGTTCTGGCAGCTTCTATGAGTGTCCTATTCTTTCTTTCCACAACTCCATTTTGTTGAGGAGTTCCTGGCGCAGAAAATTGTTGAGTAATTCCCTTTGATGCACAGTGGTTCTCCATGATTGAATTCTTGAATTCAGTACCATTGTCACTCCTCAGAATTCTTACTATTTTCTTTGATTTTCTTTCCAGAAAAGTGATATGATCTATTATGTGTTGAGAAGCTTCATCCTTTGAATGTAGAAAGAAAACCCATGTGAATCTTGTAAAATCATCTACAATAACAAGAGTATATTTATTTTTGTTAATTGACATAACATTTACTGGACCAAATAAATCAAGATGTAGTAAACAAAAGGGTTCAGAAATGGTATTTATTGTCTTGCTCTTGAAGGATGATTTCCTTTGTTTTCCAAGTTGACATGCTTCACAAAGTCCATCTTGTACAAAATCAACATGTGGTAATCCTCTTACAAGATTCTGTTTAACCAACTTGTTGAGTGTTTTGAAGTTGATGTGTGACAGTTTCTTGTGCCATTTCCAGCTTTCTTCAGTTGAGGCCTTGCTGTATAGACATGTGACTTCATTGTTTATGCAATCCTCCAAGCTGGCTTCATAAATGTTACCATGTCTGTGTCCTTTGAAAACCACAATGCCTGTTTCTTTGTTAGTCACAAGACACTCTTTGTTGTCAAAGCCAGTATGGTAACCTTTGTCTCCAAGTTGACTTATGCTTATTAAATTATGCCTTAAGCCATCAACTAGAGCTACTTGTTCAATGATGACATTCCCGAGTACAATCTTGCCATATCCCAGTGTTTGTCCTTTGTTGCCATCTCCAAATGATACTTCTGGGCCAGCCATTTCCTCAAAGTCTGTAAGCAGGGATTTCTTTCCAGTCATATGTCCTGAGCATCCACTGTCCAGGATTAGGGTTACTTTCTTTACCCTAGCTCCCTGCATACATAAAGCAACTAGTTAGATGTTTTGAGGACCCAAACAGTTTTGGATCCTTTTCTACTATTTTTAGGAGAAACAGGCTTAATAATTTTCACCTTTGGCTTACCTGTCTCTTTTGTTGCTCTAGACTGTGGTGGAGTCTTATCAGTGTCATACCAACTCTTATCAATAGAAGATTTTAGCTCATAAAAATTGTAATACAAATCATGATAGTCCCTACACATATATATAGAATGAAATATGCTACCACAGTGATAACAAGGTTTCTGTGGTATGTAGTGACTTTTCAGAGTCTGAGAAGGACTAGACTCTGATTTCTTCTCAATCTTTGCTTTACAATCTATAGCCAAATGGTTGTGGTTGCCACATCTATAACACTTCTTTCTAGGAGCATTAGGATCCTTTTGGTAATTGTTTGCCTTATTAATTCCTTCCTTACCATTCCTATTTCTCCTAGTTTTGGTAGACTCTGATAAGTTCTCTAGCCTTTCTTTTAATTTTGACTTAGACAAGTAACCTATATTAATATTTTTCTTAGAGTTATTTGCTCCTGTTTCATCTGTCTTTTTGTTATCAACAGGGGGACTAATGACAGATGAGTTTGTGGTTTCAGATTTTTCTTTAGGTGTCACAAACTTAACAGGAACAAATGTACTTTTGTCTTTAGTCTTATTAACTTGGCTAGCTTCTTCACTGTTATCATTCTCAACAATAGGTCTTTTGTCTTGACTCTTGTCATAGCCTAGACCAGCAGTTTGACACACATTTTGATTATTGAGAATTTCTTGAACTTTTCTACCAGAGTCTGTCCAAACTTTAAACTTAAGCCTTTCTTCTTCTAGTTCTTTCCTAACATAGTCATAGGCTTTCAAAATTTCAGTGTAGTTATGACTATATTTCTCAGAATCCTTTTTGTATTGTTCCATTAATAATAACTCAGATTCTACATGACAATTCCTTTTAGTTAAGGCTAAATTTTCTTCTCTCAACCTTTCACTTTCACTAGTGAGAGACCTACATGTTGTCATAATTTTATTAACCTCACTTTTCACAATCTCTATGCCATTAGAGTCTAAATTAATTAAGGATTCAGGAGTAAAGATTGATACCTGAGTTTTAGGAGATGAGGGTTCTTTGGGAGATTGTGATTTTCTTGAGGAGGATGCCATCAGTGCTAGATTTTCATAATCAATTTCATCCTCTGAGCTTGAATCTGCCCAATCCTTTCCAGTTGATAGAAGTGCTTTTCCTTTTCCTTGACTTTTTGACTTTCTGCATTCACTAGCAAAGTGGCCCAATATTCCACAGTTGAAACATTTGACCTTTGCTTTGTCAAGTTTGATTATTGTACTCTTGCTCTTCTCAACCTTCTCATCTTCCTTCTTGAATGATGGCCTCTTGCTAAATTTTCCAGTTCTTTTGTTAAATTTCATTCTTTTGAAATTTTTTGCAAACATAGCCATCATTTGACTTAGGTCAATCTCTTCATCAGAATCAGAGTCTGTGTCAGTAGACTCTGACTCCACAACAGCTTTACCCTTCTTCCTTGAATCCTTGATTCTAGCTTCTGTGGGTTGTTCCTGTTGTTCTTTCTCAGACTCCAGTAAGAGTGCCACAGATTTTGTCTTCACAGACTTCTTATTCTTCCTCTGTTGCATCTCCAAATCATATGTCTTGAGTCTGCCATACAATTCTTCTAGAGTTAGTTCATCCAAATCTCTAGCTTCTCTTATGGTTGTAGTCTTATTGTCCCACTCTTCAGGAAGTGCTCTCAGAAACTTGGTATTCGTATCTTCAGAATCATAAACCTTACCAAGCATAGCCATCTCATTCAAGAGTTTTGTAAACCTATCATACATCTCAGTGATAGATTCTCCAGATTTTGCTTCAAAGTACTCATACTCTTGAATGAGCAAAGACCTAGCATTCTTCTTGACATCTTTAGTCCCTTGACAGTGCACCTCAAGTTTTGTCCACATCTCCTTAGCAGTCTTGCATGATATGACACAGTTAGTTAGAACAGAATCTAAACTGTTAAAGAGAATGTTCTTTACTTTTGCCTCCTTAAGGACATTTTCTTTGTCCTCTTTTGTCCATTCAGCCTTTGGTTTCTCAACGAGGTGTTTTCAGTTATTTTGCCTTCCTCATTGATTTGAGGCACAATTTTTAAGGGCACAAAGGGTCCTTCATTAATCTTGTCAAGATAGTCAGGGTCTGTTGCTTCCAGATGGTGCAGCATCTTAACCTTCCAGTGGGTGAACTCGTTTCTCTTAAGCATAGGAATCTTAGAATTGCCATCTTTGTTTCCAGACATCTTTGATCGATTTTAAACGTTAGGCTCTGATACCAATTGTTTTCCCAGTCGTACAAGTAGAAGGGGGGGTTGAATACTTGTATGTCTTTTCTGCCCGATTTAAAATCAAATTAAGAACAAACTCAAACACAAAAATATGAATAAGTACTGTTTTGTATTATTGATTTGTGAATACAAAACTCTCCTAGGGTGTACACAAACCCTAGCAGCTTCTCTGTGTTTATCACAGCAACTCTCTCTATTTCTATGCTCTCACAAAATTTCACTCAGATGATTATGTTTCGACTTCCACACCTTTACAATTAGGTTACATAGAGTTTATATAGAGAGCTGCCTATCAACTAATAACAGAAAGATAAATTACAATAGGAATAGAATTCCTAATTATTAGTTGACAGTTTCCTTCTAGAATTCTCTTTCTTTCCCACAGCATATCTGCAATATATTTATCCTGATCTTCGAAGACTTTCCATTCCTGTGATCTTCTTCCAAATTTATCCTCAACTGTATAGACTCTGAAATCTTCAGACTCTGATGATCTTCAGACTCTGATCACATGTAGACTCTGATAGATCACAGACTCTGATAGTCTATAGACTCTGATCACCTTCCAGACTCTGATCTTCATGCAGACTCTGGTTTCACTCTCTACAGAAATTCTTCTAAGTACAAGTAACATGAATGTTGACCATCTAGACTCTGATTATTCATTTCAGAGACTAGAAAGACTTATTACAGATAAACTAATCTAGACCCTGTTCTAGTATTTTGTACATCATCAAATGAATATATCCCTAACATGTACTTCCTGGATGGATTGAGAATCTTGAACTGTGCGCATCGTGCAAAATTTAATCTTTCAATTCCTTAACATTGGGAATCCGTACACGTGAAGAATATCTTAAAATGCCTTTATCGTCCTTTTGACTTCTTAACTCTTCTCCCATCAATTGAGCTTTGTCTTGTATCAATACTTGTTCTTGACATCGCTTGATCTTCTCTAACAACTCTGGCTGGAAGGTCATTGTATACACCATCTCTTCTATTGAATCAGAACCACATACTTCTATTTCCAACCTTTCAAATTCTTTGATTAACTCTTCAGATGAAATTATTATATTCAATCTCTCCTTTCTACTTAAAGCATCTGCCACAACATTCGCTTTGCCTGGATGATAGTTAATCGTGCAGTCGTAGTCTTTAATCAATTCCAACCATCTTCTCTGTCTCATGTTCAGCTCTTTTTGAGTAAAGATATACTTCAAACTTTTGTGATCAATGTAAATCTCACACTTTTCTCCATACAAGTAGTGCCTCCATATCTTCAGTGCAAATACAATAGCATCTAATTCTAGATCATGTGTAGGATACTTCAATTCATGAGGTCTTAACTTCCTGGAAGCATACGCAATTACCTTTCCATGTTGCATCAAAACACATCCCAAGCCTTTGTGAGAAGCGTCACTGTAGATAACAAAATTCCCTTGATCATCAGGTAATACCAACACTGGTGCAGACACTAATCTTCGCTTTAGTTCTTTGAAACTTTCTTCACACTTTTCATTCCACACAAACTTTTCATTCCTTCTGGTCAACTTGGTCAGAGGGGTAGCTATTTTCTAAAAAATTTGAACAAATCTTCGATAGTATCCCGCTAATCCCAGAAAACTTCTTACTTCTATTGGAGTTCTTGGTCTTTCCCAATTCATTACTGCTTCTATCTTTGCAGGATCAACTTTGATGCCTTCGTTGCTGACAACATGTCCTAGGAATTATACTTCCTTTAGCCAAAATTCACATTTAGAAAACTTTGTATACAACTTTTTCTTTCTTAAAATCTTTAAAGCAATTCTCAACTGTTCAGCATGATCTTCCTCCGACTTTGAATATATCAGGATGTTGTCGATAAATACAATCACAAATTTGTCCAAATACTTCTTAAAAACTCTGTTCATCAAATCCATAAACGCCGCTGGAGCATTCATCAATCCGAAAGCCATAACTAAAAATTCGTAGTGTCCATACCTTGTTTTGAACGCTGTTTTAGGTATATCCTCGGGTTTAATCTTAAGTTGATGGTATCCGGACCTAAGTCAATTTTGGAAAAACATACGACTCCTTTCAACTGGTCAAATAGATCGTCGATTCTTGGCAACGGGTACTTGTTCTTGATAGTCAACTTATTTAACTCTCGATAATCTATAAACAATCTCATACTTCCATCTTTCTTCTTTACAAAGAACACTGGTGCTCCCCATGGGGACACACTAGGCCTTATAACTCCCTTATCTAAAAGATCTTGTATTTGACTTGCCAATTCTTTCATCTCAACAGGTGCCATCCTATATGGAGCTTTAGAAACTGGCTCGGTGCCTGGGGCTAAATCAATAGAAAATTTGATTTCTCTATCGGGAGGTAAACCTGGCAATTCTTCTGGAAACACGTCGAGAAATTCATTGACTATGGGAACATCCTCTAATTGTATTGACTTCTTCTCAGTATCTACTACATAGGCTAAGTAAGCCCCACATCCTTGACGCAAAAACCTTTTCGCTTGAACGATATTCAGAAACTTCTTAACTTGCCTGGTGCCTCGAAATTCAACTTCCTTACGTTCTGGGGTTTTCACTTTTAACTTCTTATTTCTATAATTTATCTGAGCCTCATACTCTGATAACCAATCCATTCCTAGGATTACATCAAATTCACCTAACTTAAAAGGTATCAAGTTGGCGAGAAAAAGACAACTGTCTATTTCAATATCACACTTAGGACAAACTTGACTCACTGGGATCTTTGCCTGATTGGCTACTTCTATAACCAAGTCTTGTTCCAAAGGTTGAACTTCACATTGTAATTTACCAATAAATTCTTGAGATATAAAAGACTTAGTAGCTCCAGAATCAATCAACACACTAGTTTGAACTGAATTAACAGGAAGTGTACCTGAAATCACATCCACATCTTGAACAGCTTCTCTCTGGGTCATATTGAAAGTTCTTGCTCTGGTTCGTGGTACTGAAGACTGCGATGGAGTTCCAGCTATCCTGAAAACATTTGTAGTCTGAGTAGGCTCCTTGCACTCTCTTGCTATATGGCCTAGCTTGCCACACTTGTAACACTTGATTCCAAACTTCTGAATTTGACTCTGAGTCTGACTATTACATTCTACAGCATAGTGTCCCTTCTTGTTGCACTTGAAACAAGTAACATTTGGCTTATTACACACTCCGGAATGCTTCCTTCCACAAGTCTTACATTTAGGAACATATTGTCTTATTGCCTTCTGCTGATTGAAACCTTGGGCTCTACTATTCTGTCTTCCATTACCATTCTTAGATTGCTAAAAGTTATTCTTCTGACCTTCTGATCTTCTGTTGAACTTTCTTCTGAACTTACTTTGTCCTTGGCCTTCTTCTCTAGCCCCAAACTTCCTTTTCCTGTTATCCTTTTCCTTTTGAAACATATCACTTTCATTTTCCACAATCATTGTCTTCTGAACCATTGCGGCAAAGCTCTGTAGCTCAAAAACTGCCACTCTGCTTCGAATCCATGGCCTCAAGCCCTGCTGAAATCTTTTGGCCTTCTTTATATCAGTATTTACAAACTCCGGTACAAACCTGGCCATTTCGGAGAACTTGACTTCATATTCTGCCACGCTCATGCTTCCTTGTTTTAATTCTAAAAATTTGATCTCCATTCGATCCTTCATAAAACTAGAAAAATACTTTTCTAAGAACAACTCTATGAACTGGGTCCATGTAATCACACCTTCGCCTTGCAGTACCTTTGTAGACTCCCACCAATAACTAGCTTCAGCTTTTAGAAAATAACTTGTATATTCTGTCTTCTTGTCTTCACTTACATTTACTAACTGGAAAGCTTTCTCAATCTCTTTAAGCCATGACTTGGCTTCTATCGGGTCTACTGATCCTCTAAACTCAGGAGGTTTAACCACTTGAAATGATTTGAAAGTGACCGCTGGGGGTACTGGGAATCTTTGTTGTTGCTGAGTCAAAATAGCCGTCTGTTGTTGTAACAACTGGATAAGTTAGGCAACAGTGGGGTCCATAGGGGGTTGATCTTGTGTATCACGATTTTGGGATGAATTTGATGTGTTTCTGGTCTTTGGCGGCATTTTACTATAGGGAAAACAAGCAACTTATTAAGCAATACACTACATCATATCGTAAACAGTTCAAATACTTTTAAAACCATTTGGAAATTAAAAACACCATTTAAAATCAACATTATAGCATCATTACTACATAAGTTGCCTGTACAACAAGGGTATAAAGGTTCTATAGAAAACATGTTAGCACAACAGGTATGAATAAGGCAATCATAAAGGTTAACAACAGGTATAAACAAGGTACTAATAAAGGTAAGAAACAGTTATGGACAAATGTGCGAGGGGTAAATAACAGATATATAAGAAGGTACTGGAAACTGAAGAACAACCATAAATAAATACGAGGAATATCAACATTAAAGTGCAGAACAAGTTCAAATCAAAGTACAACAATAAGAAATAAAAGTACGAGATGAAAAGCGGAGATAAAGTCTGATCGAGTATGCTAGAGGGCTCTAATAGATGTCCCATCTAAGCACTCAAACACCCTAACATCTAGTCACCCCGGTGGTCCCGGTCTCGGGCAGCCCTGAGTCCAACCAACAATCTGCTAACCACTCGAGTCAACTCTCTCGCCTGCTCCACCACATCATCAGTGAAGGCTCTAGCTGCCATCTGCCGACGACCTTCCTCCTTCACGGCTCTAATCCGCTCCTCCCACCACTCAACGGGGTGCTCAAGAACTCGCAACTGGGATCGGGTAATGGCTGGCCTATAGATCCTACGGCGTATAAGGGCATGCGCACTCTCTTACGGTGGGGCACTCCCTGATGGTAGATCAGTCTGAATAAGAGGCTCAGGAGTCAGCTCCTCCTCACTCTCGGAACTAGAAATGACGATAGTATCATCAGAATCCGCAGTAGAATCCGAAAAAGTACCAGGAGCGGGTGGTGGTAACTCATAAATGCCATGAGCCTGCAATAATATAAAATAGTATGCAGTGCAAAAAGGAGATAAAGATTATCTTAAATCTAAAGTTGAAATCCTAATGTCTATACCACTCTTCGTTATCTAATCCTATCTTAATATCATTCATATATCTTTTATTTAGTGAACTACTTCGTTAACCTAATCCTGGCTTGTTCAGTGACCAAAACCTTTGCTCTGATACCAACCTGTGACGCCCTCCCAACCCGGGGTCTAGATAGGGGAGTCACTAACACTCTATATGCATGCACCCTAAATAACAATAACAGAATATACACATATACACGACCCCGACTACTACCCTGGACCTTTAAAGGTATTGGTATGAAACAAGCACACATCTACATTCATTTACATTTATATTATAATAACAAAATAATATTATTACAACTTTTGCAACATCTCAAAATCTATTAACAAAAGTACAAGACTTAACAAAGTCTTTCCTGCTAGCACGCCCTCGATCCTACCTGTTCACTGGCAGCCAGCCTAACATAGTTAATGAAAGACATGTTCTTCCTGGCAGTCTGCTTACGACGTACCATGATTCTCAAAAGCTGTAGAGGTTAAAAAATAAAATAATGAGCCACAAAAGCTCAGCAAGTAACCATACAGGTTAAAACAGTTCTACAGTATTATATAAAATTTAGAAATCTTTTCTCATAATTGTACTTAAAAATCGTTCCTGGACATCATTGCCCCATAATTATACTCCACAATTTCAAATCTTTGTATTCATTACACGAAAAGCTTTCTTTCATGGCTTTCACTGATAGAAGCACATGTATTTGAAGAGTTCAGTTCAGGGTTAATGTTTCTAATTGTCTGGGGTGAAAGGTTTTAAGAAACTTTTAAAAATAATAATTTCAAGGTTTAGGAATACTTCACAGGGGTTAGATGGATAACAGGAAGCAATGTACAATAAATGAAACGAAGTCAAAATCAAGATATATCTGACAGTTCTATGCTATATAAAGCAGGGTATTGTAAGACATTTCAAACTTCATTACTAATCATTTCAAAAATCATTCTTGTAAAACTACCCTTTCATTAGGATATTGTTTTCTAAATTATTTCATAAAATTGTCCTTTCATTAGGACTTTTTTTCTCCAAATCATTTCATAAAACTGTCCTTTCATTAGGTCTTTTACTTATAAAACCAAATCATTTTGATTGGAGTTTTCTCACAACGCCGGACAATACGGGTGATCAGCCACGTAAAGTCCCCATAACGGACCGAAGTCCCTCTGGACATAAGGAGTACTCATAAAGGCACTTATTGCCATTGGCCTTGGGCTACCTCATTATTGTCATTGACTATCTCATTATAGTCTTCACATAAAAGTGCTGGACCGGTGTCACTCGGCCTCTTACGCCTCCAACCTATAGGAATCCGCAGAAACCATTTTGATCGGAATTCCTATAATATCAACACCATTTCTTTTAAAATAACCAAATCATTTGATGAAAAAGACTTCTTGAAAGCCGGCTTTCATATTTAAATCCATCTTTTAAAAGTTAAGAGATAGAGGTAAATTTTATTCGAAGACAAATTTATATACAAGTCTCTTTTACAGTAAAGTAAGCAAGAATCATGACATAGGGATCAAAATCATGTTATAGGAGTAAAGTCCGGTTGTAGTGTCAATTTCACAGATATAACAAGAGGTTTTAAAACAATTATAAAGCATCTGATTTAAAATAGTGATTAGGTAATAGCAATAGGTTACTCATCATGGTTAAAGTACAAGTAAATAAGGTTAAGGAAATGGTGAAAAACACAAGTCACAGTTAAGGTTGATGGTTTAAGATTTTAAAACTAGTTTATAAGTTATCAGTAGCAGTTCAGGGATTGAAAAGTTTAAGGTATAGTCAAAAATTATATAAGGTTGCAGTTTAAGTAAAACAGTTAAAGTAAGGCATGTTGTGTCTTAAAACAGTTGAGATAAAGTAAAACAGTCGCAGGATTATACAACAGTTCATAAAACCCTTCATGAGTTTAAAGAGATTAGGCAATAGTTACTTGCCTAAAAAAGATTGCTACAGCTGCTGAACAGGTGGATCTCACTATCACCGACTCTAACTCTCTACTTTTGCCTTTCCTTTATCTTTCACCTCAACGTCCTTTGTAGCTACACATAAATAGTACCATATCAGTATCTTATATACTCTCGACGTTCTCTTTAACGTCTAGCTATTCTACCCTTTCGTTACTGTAACCCCTTAACATATATAAATATACGGTAGACATACTCTACTAATCAACCAATTATACACTGGCAGACAAGTAACACATAATCATTCACCTTAATTATATACTACCACCATTCCTGACTGGTAGCAATGTCTATACAGAAGTGATGTGCCGATAATGTTTTAACAAGATCATTGGTTTTATAAAATTTTGGCAGAACTTCCTCTATTTATAGAGCTATCCGTCGGAATACAACCGACAAAACCGATTACCAAGTTACTTATGTATACAGTCAATCACCTATTATACCAAATCCATGTCATACAAAGCAATGTCCACAAAACTATATAATTAACATTACCATTGCCATTTACTCATAAAAATTCGAATATATTATATATATATATATATATATATATATGTATGTATTCGAGAATATGCTATTGTAATTCAAAAATTTCGAGTACTCAAGCAATTACATCTCCAATTCCCATATATCATTCGACTAGCAGTAATCACTTAGTAATCAACATCACATTCACGTAAAACACATATTACAATTCAAGCATTAACCAAATTTGAACATAACAATATAATAATTTGGAATGTTACCCAATAATTATATAAAACTTCATTAACTAGTAGAACATAACAAGTAGCACCAAATCAAGCTTAGCCTCACATATATCCAATTTCGAATATAAATATTTAGTATAGAATTCAAATTTTTCGAATTAATTACAAGAACTTGACATGCAATCATGGAAATGCATAAATTGGTACTCACGCTAGTTACTACCCCTGAAAGTACCAAGAGACAAAACTATATGAAACCAATCCGCTCGCCGGCTCACCGGAGCTCATCGCCGGCGATGGCAGTTGAAGGTTAAAGGCTTGTTATCGAGCCCTTTAAACTCAAACTGCTCCCAATTTGCGGATAGAGCTATGTAAAATCAATACAAACACAACTACGGAGATAAAAGGGCTTGCATGCAATCCATACCACATATATACATACTGCAATCATGGTTATATACATACAAATCAAGTATCATATGCTACCATCAAAGATTAGTTCGGGTAATAGCAAGAATCAAAGAAAATCACTCGATTTTTATCATGTTTGCTATGCAGAATCGAAGAGAAAAAAACAAAAAGATTGTAGAGGAGAGAAAGATATGACCTGCACAGCTGAATACACTGCAATGAGGAAGAAGTGGGCGGTGAAAAGTGTTGTATAAGGCTAAGGGCAAGTCGGTAATTTCACAATTGCTATAATCTGATTTAAAATAATTTAAAAATCGAATTTTGATAGAAAACGGGTACAAAAATAAGTTTTATATTTTTAAAATAAAGAACACGATTTTAGAAGCTCTTTCATATTTTTAAAATATTTTTCAGATAAGTAGATATTTAACTAAAAATCTTTGAAGTTTTAGCACAAAAAACAAAAAATAAAGGTAGGAAAATCATTAAAAATATTTTTGGGCTCGAATAAAATAAACTTTTATTTTTAAAAACTTTCTGAATATCCAAAGAGTATTTTGGAAAAGGTTTCATGATTTTTGGACATTCCAATACTTAGATATGGAATTTAGAAGAGAAATATCTCTAGAATAAAACAGGAATTACAGATTTATATAAAATCACAGGTACTAGAATCAAACACACCACCATTTTTAGAAAGTCTCTAAAATCACATAGAAGATACATATAAAATTTCATAATTATTGGACAAACTAATAAATTTATAAAAATCAAACAGTACCTCAATTTAGCATAAAAAATCAATTAATCACTTTAATAAATTATTTAAACATATTGCGGTCAAACAGACAGTCAATTAGACATATAAAATGACCACATACATCATCTTATCATATTGGAGCACAAAAATAATATAATTCATATTAATTAAATATATATAAATATCTCAATCTTTACAATGACCTTTCTCAATAATAACTTGGATGCATTAACCATGGTAGAACCACAGGAGGTAGCAGGTATTGCAATTTGCAAGGAAGTTGAAAGATGGGACTAGTGCACCAGTGGTGGTTAGTAAGAAAAATGCTTAGTCTGCCTCACCCACACAAGAATCACCTAGTCAGAGGTTGGGTGATAGTGGAGCAGGGGAGTATGCTGTTGGGAACCCCAATAATATGGGAGGATAAATTCTGATGGATTCTTATGAAGACATTCCACACTCTATTCTATCAGAGTTTATCCACTTTGAGGGGGAGTCTCAAGCAACAACAATCAAAGATGGTGGCACTCAGACTCTGGCTTCTAATGAAGTCATACTGAAGTAGTCAGAGTCTAGAGTGGATCCTGAGATTGGAATATTGGAACCAACACACTCTAGAAAGAAAGAAGAAGTTTGTATGGGTTCAGGGTCTGTTGATGCTCACCCCTTGGTGGAAATCCCTAGCCTTCAGACATTTGAAGGGGTACCCCTCCATCAAGGTGGTTCAGGTATTGAAGCTAATTTTCTTTTCTCACACCCTCTTCTGTAGGACTTATGAGTGCACCTATCCAAATGAGTAAAAAAAATTAAATGAGAGGCTGACACTGGTCTAGGTAAAAGGAGAGGTAGAAAAGGTTGTAAAGAGCCTGCGTGAGATTGAAAGAGTGGGTGCCCAACCCCACTGTGAGGATGAGAGATTAGGGTATCCTGAACCTAGCTTTACTTATTGGGATCAAGATTTTCCACAGAGTTGGTCCAATGAGTTGGAGCAGAGGATGGATGAAATTTTTTTAATGCAGATTGACAAAAAGAAGAAGGCTCTAGCTGCACAAGAATCTGCACAACTCAAAGGAATTAATGATAAAATAACTTTTGAATGCATTTTGGCTATACACCAGTCTAAGAGACTAAAGACTTTTCAAAAGAAGACCTTATTACAAGAACATGGCCATTATCCTGATGAAGATGTTGTTGATTCATTGGTTGACAGAATTCATTCCCTTCAAATATCCAATGATGTTATTGCTGATATCACTGCTAATCAAGCCAGCCTCCAAGTTGATCCCTTCAGGAGCAATAAGGGAGAGAAGAAATTTGATGATAATGTCAAAGAGAGCGAGAAAAAAGTTGATTCCTCCAGGAGCAAATTATATTGGCTGTTATGATGATAATGTCAAAAAGGGGGAGAAAAAAGTTGATTCCTCTGGGAGCAATAAGGATCAAGATTGCAAGGATGCTAAACAGAAGGGAATGAAAAGGAAGAGAGATGGTGATGATAATGAAGCTGGTGATAGTTCTCATGGTCCTAGAGGTCCTAGTGGTGTATCACAAAAGCAGTCAAGAGTGGCTGTATTATCAAAATCTCAAACACACCAGTCAGGGACTAGACATGGGAAATCAGAGTTTAGGACAAACTCTGATAACCAGAGAAAGACTTTGAGAATATCAAGTGAGATGTAATTCTTTTTCCTTATACACTTTTTATACTATTCTAGATACTGTTCTAGATTAATTATTTCATTCTTTAGTTTTGACATCATCAAATCTTAATTTATGCTTACAATTTATAAAACATAAGTAGGGGAAATTGTTAGGAATATATTCATAGGGGAAATTGTTATGAATATATTCATTTGATGATGTACATAATGTTAGAACATGATTCAGTATAGTTTATCTAGACTATCAGAATAGTTGATGTCTGTATAGTTGCTGTCATGAAAGTTGCTGTCAGAAAAGTTGTTGTCAGAATAATTACTGTCAGAATAGTTGTTGTCTGCATAGTTGCTGTCAGAAAAGTTGTTGTCAGACAAGTTGTTGTCAGAATAGTTACTGTCAGAATAGTTGTTGTCTGCATAGTTGCTGTCATAAAAGTTGTTGTTAGAAAAGCTGCTGTCAGAGTTTATGAATCAGCGATTAAGATCAGAGTTTATCTCCGAGTTTAGTGATCAGAGTTTATGATCTATCAGAGTCTACAATATGTCATAGTACAAAAATTATCAGAGTTTAGCCTATCAGAGTTTATAGTCCGGCAGAGTTTGAAAATTTAAGAATTTATAAAGTTGAAACTGAATTTGGAAGACGATCACAGAAAAAGGAAGTCTTCGAAGATAAAGCCAAATATATTGCAGATATGCTATGGGAAGGAAAGTGAATTACAGACGGAAACTGTCAACTAATAATTAGGAATTATATTCCTATTGTAATTTGATTTTCTATTATTAGTTGATAAGCAGCTCTCTATAAAAACACTCTATGTAACCTAATTGTAATAACAGAAGTTTAGAAGTTTGTGAGAGCATAGAGATATAGAAAGTTGTTGAAAAACACAGAGAAGCTGCTAGGGTTTGTGTACACATTAGGAGACTTTGTATTTTATCATCAATAATACAAATCATATTCATTCATATCCTTGTGTTTAAGCTTTGTTCTAAATTCAAGTCTTTAATTCATACTGAGTTGATTTTAATCAAGTAGAAAAATCACACAAGTATTCAACCCCCTTCTACTTGTGCAACTGGAAAAATAACATGAAACATTAATATAAAGATAGTTGATCTAAAACTTTTTAAATATTAATTTTTTTAATATTTTTAAAAATTTTAAAAACGGATTTTACATAAGAAAATATTTAATGACTGTAATTAGCGTACATAAACTAATATATAATTATATTATATACTTACCTTAAATAAAAGATTCTTAATAAATATTTTTATTGTTATATCAAAGTTTCTTGATTTGTTTGACCGTATATGTATACAAAACATATATTGTATACCCATGATTGTTCCATTTATTTACATAAATACTATTATATACTGTATTTATAATTATTTAAATACTATATATAATGAACGGTGAATACCAGAGGTCTCTAGGGTCTGTTGACGATTAAGGTCTCCCTAGAACCTTACACTATAAATATATATATATATAAAGATTCCTGGAGAAATCTTACTGTAAAGAAAACTGAAAAAACTCATCTAGACCGTTGATTATTAGATATTCTAATGAATTGTATTAATTAAAAAATAATGGCAATCTTGTGAATAATTGTAATTCTTATATGGATATCAATTCAAAATGTTTCTATAAATAACTTAAATCATATTTGACTAAATTTTTCCCAAATATCTTATATTTTAGCAAGAGAATAAAATCTAAATAATTATAATTTATATTATATGTATAGTTTTTTACATGTATAGGTGATGTTGAAAAATAGCAACCCTCCTCACTCACTGCCGTTCCTCGCCGGATTCTTATCGCCTCACCTCATCCCCTGTTGTTCATCGGATTCTTGTCTCTCTCCCTCTTTTCCCGTCTCTCTCCCACAACAATTATAGCAACTTGATAATGTCCATATTTTACCTTTCCGTTTTTTCATATAGATTCTATAGAGGAATTATCTTATATATTATTATTGATTATTATTTATTTGATTGAAGTTCTCTAAGAAATTCAATAATGAGAAATTATCTCATCCGTTATTTCGTGTCTAAGATATCAATTGGTGTCATATGTTTATGATGTATTCGTGATTTTTCTATTTTTTGTTTAAAGAATACAAGAGAGATTGAATCGCCTGCATATTTTCCTGCTTTGGAGCAAGTACTAAGATAAACATAATGCTATGGCTATGAGATTCTGTTATTGGTTTCATCAAATTTCTGTTTGTTATGCTCTTTAGATCTTGGAAGCTATTTTTCTTTAGTGAACTTGACAGTTTCTTTGTACAATCTTTGTTGTTCTGGATTCTCTTTGATTTTTATGTCTATCAAAGTGTGTTGTGGAGATGGTAATCTTAAAAAGGGTGGATTTTGATGAAGCGCTTGTAAGGGCCCATATTTGGCATTTTTTTATGAACTTTATAGTCTCTTACATTTTGATTGTTTTTTCTTATTTTTGGTTTATTGAGAGAGAGTTGTGTTGGTGTGAGCAAACAGGGGAAAGCAATGTTGAACAATGATAAAAGATAGTTGACAAAGGAGTTGCGATGCCACATATATAGAAGTTCACATATGAACGTTCCTCGCTTGAAATCACATTTTGGCGATTGTCAGTCCTCATTTCCTGCTGCTCTACAACAAAATGGTTGTCTAGTGCTTCAATCCAGAAAACTGAGTGTTGGCAAGTTCTCTTAAGTTATCCTTCATGTAATGATGTTCTTTCTGGAATCAACTGACCTCTTATATATGTGAATATAGTTTAACAGTAGTTGGCCTAATATATGCTATTATCTAGCTTATCATGTGAAAGTTTTTTGTTATGTGGGCTGGTGTCTGTTGTTTATATTATGCTTCTGTGTGTTTTCTCTTGCTTATTTTCTTAAGCATAATGATGATTAGCCAAACTTTTCTATATTCTATTAAATATTGAATTATATGGTTGTCATACATATTACTAGGTATTGGAGATCATTTATTAGTATTTATATACAAAATTAGCAACGAAGATTGTTTATTATCACACCTAAACAATTTTTTATATATAAGTTCTGATGTGTGTTCCTCAAAGAGATTTATATTTTGATTCTATTCCAAATTTATTTATTTGAGTTTTACAGCAGGATCTCGTTGATGCTTGAATCCAAGTGCTATCAATTACAAGCAATACATAATGGAGGAAAATATACCTCTTTCGTATGCATTGCAGGAAGCACGAAAAGAAAGGTCAACATTTATATCTTCCTTAATGCCCCTTCTTGCAGAACATGACTTGCAGCTACAAGTTGTGGATGCCCAATCTATTTTTAGTAGTGTCAAGGTTTTTTTTAAACATTTGCGGAAAAGATGATTATCATAGAGGAGAGACTTAAAGAGTCGCAGTATCAAATGGCATCATTGCACTCTGATATGAACCAGTGTTCTGGTTAATCTTCATTCCGTTCTTTGGGGAAAATTGGGCTGAAATTAGTGCCTCAACCAATCTATGCTAATGGAACCTCTAAGTTATTGTCTGATCTAGTAAGTTCGCCAGAGTTTGTTAGGTGGAGGTGCAGTAAAAAATTTGGAAATAGATGATTTCGGAATGTAATCACCTATTTCAAGCAGGAATACTACTTCACAAAGCATACATGCGCATTTTGCTCTGAGTCAGGGTGATTCACACCTAGATAGTAATGAAACTACCTCAAATAAACAATTCAAAATTTGTGATAATGTCAGCAGAATTGAAATGGATGAACCAGATATGAAAGGAAACCAAATCGTTACAGATCCTCCTGCTACTTGGGCTTCTAAAAGTTTCCCTTATGTACAAAATGATCCCAGCTCGTCATACACTACTTATCTACCTCCGGTTCTTGAAGAACCTTCTTCTTCCCTCTCGGAGGCTGCTGATGCTGACCCATTATCTGCCATGGAAGGCCATGAGATTTCAGGGGAAGCTTATCCAGGACATGAATTTCAAGCTAGCAGATACTCTATACATGGAACTACAGGTTGTAATTTTGAGTGGGTACAGATGATATTGGATACATATCTTGCTATAGAAGTTCAATCTATGGATGACAGAAAGAGAAAGGGTGAGCTTGTAAAGGTCTTTGCCAATGAGCATATGAAGATTACTTGCGAGCCTAAAATGCAGAATGTTATAAAGAAGACCCTGTATATTGTTCATGGTTCATATCTGGTGTCTCTCCTGGTGGATGATGGGTGTCTCTCCTGGTGGATGATCTTAACATGTGGGAGCCAGCTACTTTGATCATCAAGAGGAATGACTTTAGCATTAAGGTTATTGAAACCAATATCGGTTCAATGAGCAAGAAGTTTTCACCAGCCACAACTATTTCTATTCCTTGTGATAGTCCTACAGAATTCTCAATAATTGGCTCTAGTGGGGTTGAAAAAAAGAAGAAGAATGGTTTATTTTTTAACAAGTGATGCTGAAGTTTTGGCCATGCAGATAAAATTCATCTTATTGTTGTAGATTTTATGTATTAGTAGTTGGTAAGGTGTTGTTTTAATAGGTGACTAGGTATTTACTATTTATATAATTTTGTTTTTGAAATCTTTGATCCTATAAGTTCTCATTGTTGTCGTCCAGGTTCTACTGCAATTCAAATTTTGACTTAAAAAATAATATTTTTGGGTTTAACAATAATATCCTAAAAACACTTTAAAAATCTAATTATTTTGAAAAAAATTAAAATTTTGAAAAATAAAAGAAGTATATAATTTTAAAATATGCTAATATTATAGTGAATATGCAACTGAACATGTTAGGGACTCTCAATACTATAAAGAATCTCAATGATGAATATTTAAATAATTAAAATAAAAAAATATATTTATAATTTTTTTTAAAGAGTCCAAATATTATGAAAAATACTTAGCAGAACAGTTTAAAGAATCTCAATGATTCTTTAAATATTGTGTTCATGATATTAGATTTTCTTGAATGTTTTAATTTAAACCCTGATAGAGATTCCACAAAATATTTTATAATGTATTTTAGGGAATATGCTAATATTATAATGAATATGTAACTGAACGTTTTAGGGAATCTCAATACTATAAAAAATATCAATGATGAATATTTTAAAAATTAAAATTAAAAATTACATTTATAATTTTTTTTAAAGAGTCTGAATATTATGAACAATACTTAGCAGAACAGTTTAAAGAATCTCAAAATGATTTTTCAAATATTGTGTTCATGATATTAGATTCTATTGAATGTTTTAATATAAAATTCGATAGAGATTCTACTAAATATTTTACATAATGTGTTCAAGATATTAGATTCTCTTAAATGTTACTATAATAACAATACAATTGGATAATTGAGTTTTCTGACCTTTATATTGCCTAGTTTAAGGTCTTCTTTTGCGAAAAATCTTTATTCTTAGTCATGATTGGTAAATTTTTCATCTTTTCTCATTTTATGAAAAAGAAATTTGAAAAAAGATTCACAGTTTAAGACTCTATAGTGGATATATAATGCCTGATTCAAAGCCTTTATGGTGTTCCCTGTATTCTACTATTTGTCTATTTGGTTGTATTTAATATGTTTGGTTGTGTTGATGGTTGCCGAGCTATTCTATTAATATTATTAGTCTGGATGGTTTTATTAATTTTGAGCATCAACCAACCATATCACATGTTCTTAGCAACATATTATATCACATAATTAAACAGAAATTCTTTATTAATTTGGAATTCTTTTATGTGCGGTTGTGTTTTTCAAATTATGTCATGAAATTTATTAATATTAAGATTATGTTAACTGTTTATGTAAGTTCTAGTTGGATAACTTTATTTGTTGATTATAAATCTAGCAAAATTTTAATATAAATATTTAATTAAATGTCCTTTTATACAAGTTTTTAATAATTAATTTTTTTAACTCAATTTAATTTAATTCCAAAATACAAAAATATTAATATGGATGTATCATCTTAAGTTTTTAAATTTTTTCATGGTATGCAACTACTAAATATTTCAACTTAATAATTAATGGTTCTAATAAACGATCTAACATAATTAAGTTATTGTTTTAATTTTATACAATATAATATATTTAACCAAAATCGTATATAACCATTCATCTACGTGTTTTTATGCACAATTTCACATAATGAATGGGCTTTCATAATAAATTGATTTTTAATTTAGAGTTTTCAAAATTCAAAAATAAAATTAAAGCAAATCAATATTTCTACATTCATTCTTTTTTTATAAGTAATATCCAATTATATTTCACTTATCATATGTCACAACTAAGTGCATATAATCTATAAATTGTCCAATTAATAAATAAAATACTTGATCAATCTTAACTTCAAAATACTTAATAGAATCTTAATATTAATATATTTTATCGAATCTTAATACAAATATTAAAAACAATTAGGAAAATTATATTAGAACTGTAACATCCCATATTTTTTTATAATATATTTAGTTATATTATTTAATATTTAGTATAATATTAGTGAGTTATTATTGATTTATTAGTTGGATATATTTATATTTAATTTATTATTATGATATTTTAGAGAATATTATTAGTGGATAAAAGAAAAAAAAGAAAAGGAAAGGGGTTTTGGAAAAAAAAAGAAGTTAAGTAAGTTTTGCAGGAACAATCATATGGAAGAAAGAAAAAGAGAAAGATAAGAAGAAAGGGATAAAGAGGAGATAGAGAAAAAAATTAAGAAAATAAGTTATGGTGTTTAAATTGAGGTTCTTGTGATTGAGAGCAATTCATAATATTTGACTCTTAAGGTACACATATCTTTTTAGAACTTTTTATCTTCGAATCATTAATCGAAATTGGTATTGTTGATTAGAAATTGTATGTATATGGTATATTCATATGTATCAGTTTGTCTCCATTTTCATTCTTGTTAAATTCGTATCTTCTTCATTATTTATCGGATTGTTACGATTTCTTGTGCCAAGAAAGCTATTTCAATTATCTACAATTTTCATTTTTTGTGTTTTCCGAAATTCTTTTTACAAACATGTTGAAATCTCCCTTTTGTGCAATCTGATAGAAATTTTGAGTTGTTATTTTGTAACTTCGAAAATTCATAGTAAATTAAATATTTGTTCAATAATTATGTGTAATATCATTCTGAAAATCTCTTTTCGATATTTTTATTCTTTGTTTATATTCCGCTATGAAATTCTGTGATTTTGTTGTCGTAAATATCGAAATACTACTGTGATCATAGCCTGATTATATTATGGTAGTCCACATTTTAAATGATTCTGAATTCGTTACTTCTCCGTTTTTAACGAGACTTACCATTCTGGAAAGACCTCGGAATTTTCTACGATATTCGTGTTCTGCACTTTTTCAGTTGAGTTCAGCTTGATATAGTAAATTGTCATATTTCTGGACCGATCAGATCTAATTTTATTTGTAATAATCTATGATATTTGATGTGTATGATATTTTGAACAAGATACTTTCAGTTTATTTGTGATATATGTATGATTTGGGAGATTTCGTAATATTTTCGTCATGAGTGGATAATCTCTTAATTTGGCATCACCTATACGGTGTATTTAAATTCTATGGGTGTGTTTCCGGAGTTATGAGATACGTAGAGTCACGACTATTGTGTATGTATGTTTGGCCATTTGGGTAATAATGTGTTTTGTACCGTGCAAGGTCCTGTAAGATTTTGGGTAGCATTTGATTTGTTCAATGCAAGCTCCTGTAAGTTTTGATGATTAAATATTCTGGAGAACCGAAATGTAGGATATCCTGTAAGTGTATGATTGTCTCTTATATCAGTAAGTATATTGATTTTTGGCTAAATAATTTTGAGTATAACTTATAAGTGGTAAACAGGGGCGGACCCATAGCCTAGGCTATGGGTGCCGCGACACCCACTCAAATTTTTTATAAGGTGAAATTATTACTAATTTTTAATAAAAATATTATATAAGAATCCATTAATATTACAAATTTAATAGATAAAAGCTTAAAAATTTTAAAAATTTCAACATAAACCACTATATGAAATTTAATATCTAAATTTTCATATAAATATAGAGTTAAATATATATTAAAAATAAGTATTATATGAGAAATTAAGTATAAAATGTAAAAATATTTTTGATTTGTATACATTTCAGTTTTTTAATTATTATAATATATATATATATATATATATATATATATGTTTGCCCAGAAAGATAAACTATTATAGAAGGGGAGTTGAATGTAATAGTACCAGTAAATCGATTAAGAACACAAGTATGTAAAAGATGAATATTGTTCTTCTTTAAATATTATGAATAGATTACAAAACTCTTTCAAGAAGTTGTTTGTTCTTAAGAGCTGCTAGATTATCAAAAATATGACTTGACCGATACTTAATGTTAACCTATGTCTGTGTTTATATAGACACAGTTACAATTCAGTTATAAATCAGAATAGAAATAGAATAGCTTTACATAAGGAAATAATCTTGCATTCGGATTCCTTCTTACTTTTCTATTCAGACTCTGATTTGAATTGCTTCTTGACAAACTTTGATATGAAACTCTGTCGGTTGTTATTCTCTGATAAAACATTCTCTGTTAAAGTAAACTCTGATTGAGTATTTTCTGATAGAGTAAACTCTGTCCGACAGTTCCTTAAACTCTGATGATGTCAGTACTGTAAACTCTGACTTGTATTCTCTGACAGCCACCAGTGTTTGCTTCCTAACAATCTCCCCCAATTTATGCTTTAAGAAATAAAACATAAATTTCACTTATGATGTCAGAAATCCAAGACAAATGCATCAGAGTTTTACCATTTTTAACTTAGATTCTTCTGTAAGAGAAATCATCTTTCATAAATTGATTCAGAAGATTATCTTCAACAGCTTTCAGCAAATCAACCATCTTCTCTTTCAGTTCCCTCATTTGATCAGAAGAATCATCAATATGATAAATAGCAGCCCTTAAAGCATAGATAGATGATCTGTTCATCCTTTCATCCAAAGCAATGCAACAAGCCTTCATACCATCAGGATTTAAGATTAGTGTAGAAATCCCTAACACCATCTTGACTTTTGCATCTCCCTTTCTCATTGCTCTTCTTGATCCATCTTCAAGTAAGTATCCAGGCTCATACTCCTCAGAATTTATCATCATTAATCTTTCACTTTTCTTCTTTTCAGCTATTGCTCCTTCAAGAATTTTTACCCATCTAGAAGTAGCCTCATTTTCATCATTTAGGAGAAACAAAACATGTTCAAGTTCTTTAGATGCTTTCTGAATTAAATCTTCTTGAGCAATCTTCATAACTCTCCCATCCTCCAAGAAATAAATGAGATTCTCCTTAGCTTGAGCACCATCAAAGATATCCTTCACAATATTAACAGATATTAGATTGTCCACATATTCTTGAGACAACTCTTCTTCAGGTTTGTCTTTCAATGAATAAGGATCTCTGAAGATATTTGTTTCACTTCTATAGACCTTAGCATGTGCATCACTAATACCACCTTTATCTTTTCCAAGTCTGGCATTGAGAGTTAGAGTTTGAGTATTTGTCCACAGAAGATCAGACTTTTTCTTCCTTATCAGAGATTGTTGTTATTCTTCTTCCTCATCATCAAACCTTGAACCACCTGGAAGAAAAGTTGTTCCAGACATAGTGAGAGGATTCTTTGGCTTAGCTGGAGCTTTTTGTTGACTTCTTGTAGATGATCTTGTTTGTATTTCTGAACCTGGTTTTGATTGAGCAACTGTCTTTGAACTTTCAAGATTCTTAATTTGAATGGGCTTAGTTTCTGGCTTCTTCTGTTGAGCAGGTACCTTCTTCTGAATTGGACCTTTTCTTACATATCTTCTATTTTTCTGGACTTGAGAAATGTCAGTACCAGACTTCTTCAATTCAGCTTTTACAGCAGCTGGATCTATTCTAGGATTTTCTTCTTCAAAAACTTTCCTTGCCAGTTCGGCATATTTCAGATTTTGTTCTTCAATTTTCTCAGGCTTCTCTTCCTCTTCAAGCCTTTTTGCAAATTCTAAATCAGCTTCTATCAAAGTTTGCTGCTTGTTCTGTTTGTCAGAGATTGATGCCATCAGAGTTTGAGTAGTAGTTGATAGAGATTGACTTTGATCAATCAGAGTTTGTTGCTTCAGAATTTGTTTATCCTCCCTGTGACTCCCTTGATCTGCATCATCAGGTTTATTAGGTTGTTGTACAACATCCTCCTTGCATTTGTCTACTAAACTCTCCCCCTTTCTGACATCAGACCTTTGCTTAATATTAGTGGACTTTTTGTCCACTATATACGTTCCAACTAGAAGAACACTTAGACGAGGAGAGGGAAATTAAAGTTCCAGAAATTGAGCCAGAAATAGTGATTGGGGATCCAGTGAAAGCTCTAAGGGATTATTCCCAGCCGAAGATCAATGACATTCAGTCAAGCATTGTTAGGCCGGCTATTGTGGCTAATAATTTCGAAATCAAGCCGGGCACGATTCAAATGGTTCAGAATTTTGTGCAGTTTGGGGGTTCACCTGCTGAGGATCCTAATATGCATATCAGAGACTTCATCGAGATCTGTGACACCTTCAAAACCAACGGGGTTTCTGAAGATGCTATAAAGCTGAGGCTGTTTCCATTCTCTCTACGAGACAAGGCAAATAGCTGGTTGCACTCGCTACCAGCAGGTTCTATAACTACTTGGGAGGATCTCGCACAAAATTTTTTGACTAAATTCTTTCCTATGGCTAAGACGGCAGCCATGAGGAACGCTCTTACATAGTTCAATCAACATTCTGGAGAAACGTTGTGTGAGGCTTGGGAAAGGTATAAAGAAATGCTTCGAAAGTGTCCCCATCATGGGATGCCAGATTGGATGGTCATTAACGGTTTCTATAATGGGTTGAATCATTCACGACCGATGCTTGATGCAGCATCTGGAGGAGCTCTTTGGGCCAAGAGCTATGAAGAAGCTTATGACTTGATTGAAATGATGGCTGCTAACGAGTATCAGAATCCTACTCAGCGATTACCATAGAGTAAAACTGCAGGTGTTTTTGAAGTGGACGCTGCCACAGCTATAACAGCTCAGCTACAGGCTTTATCTATGAAGGTGGATGCATTGTCTAAGGCAGGGATTCAGCAAGTCGCTATGGTTTGTGACTTGTGTACAGGTGCTCATGAGACAACTCAGTGTGCTATTTCTAGCGATTCGGTGCATTTTGTCAGCAACTTTCAAAGGCCTACACAATAACAGGAACCATCCTAACTTCAGTTGGAGCAACAATCAGAATACCATGCCGCAACGATCGCAAGGTCAGCAATTCGGACCAAGGCCTTTCAACAATTCTGGTCCTCAACAATCCTATGCACCAAGGCAATCATACAATCCTCCTGGTTTCCATCAACAACCTCAAGGAGGACAAGGGCATTCGAATGAAAAGTCAGAGATGGAGGAATTGAGAATGATGTATAAGAGTCAAGGTGTAACTCTGAAAACGTTGGAAAACCAAATTGGTCAACTAGCAAGTGCTCTTCTAAACAGACCTCAAGGACAATTACCAAGTGACACAGAGGCTAATCCAGGCAAGAAAGAAAGCAAGGAACAGATACACGCTATTACATTGTGTTCTGGAAGGGTTATAAACAATCAGGAGGTCGAAATTCCATAAAACGAAGAACGCAGCATTCTGGACAGGAGTTGGAGAGCGGGCGCGCTTCCTTAGGCGCGGGCGCGCCTCACCTCACTGCTGAAGTGGAAATTTTTGCAGAAAATGTAGTGCATGAGGAGCCGATCAAGAAAAAAATGAATAATTCAGAGGAGAAAAGCAGTTCAGAGAAAGAGAGTGATAACAAGGAAGTTCCTCCTCCACCATTCCCTAAAAGGCTTCAGAAGCAGAAATCGGACAAACAGTTTGCTAAATTCTTGGAAGTTTTCAAGAAACTACACATCAACTTACCTTTTGTTGAAGCGCTGGAACAAATGCCAAGCTACGCCAAATTCATGAAAGGCATTCTGTCGAGGAAACTGAAGCTAGAGGAGTTAAACACCGTTGCTTTGACGGAAGAGTGTAGTGCAGTATTGCAGCAGAAGTTGCCACCAAAGTTGAAGGATCCTGGTAGTTTCACTATACCATGCACAATTGGGAATTTGTCGTTCGACAAATGTTTGTGCAATTTGGGAGCGAGCATCAACCTCATGCCATACTCTGTATTCTTACAACTTGGCCTTCCTGAGCCAAAGCCGACCAACATGTCACTAGAGTTGGCGGATCGTTCAATCACTTATCCGTGAGGAATTGTCGAAGATGTTTTGGGGAAAGTCGACAAACTAATCTTTCCAGCAGATTTTGTCATCCTTGATTTTGAAGAAGACAAGAAGATCCCTATCATTCTTGGTAGACCATTCTTGGCAACAAGAAAGACGTTGATTGACGTACAGAAGGGGGAACTCACCATTAGGGTGCACGATCAGAATGTCACATTCAATGTGTTCAAAGCAATGCAATTTCCAACAGAAGAAGAACAATACTTTAAAGTAGACGTAGTGGAATCTGCTGTGCAAGCAAAAATTGAACACATGCTCATGAATGATATACTGGAAAAGGCTTTAAGTGGGGACTCTACATTTGAAGAGGATGAGGTTGAAGAACAAGTACAGTTTATGAATGCTTCTCCTTGGCAACGAAAATTTGAGAGACCAGTGGAATCTTTGGGTTTATCTGAATTGAGAGAATCACATCAGCGGTTGAAACCATCTATCGAGGAAGCACCGAAGCTAGAGCTCAAACCATTACCTGATCACTTAAGGTATGCTTCTCTTGGGGAATCATTTACTTTGCCTGTGATTATTGCTGCTAATCTTACAGGTCCTGAAGAAGAAAAGCTGTTGAGGGTTCTCAGGGAATTCAAATCAGCCATTGGTTGGACTATTGCAGACATCAAAGGAATCATCCCTGCCTATTGCCAGCATAAGATTCCGCTGGAAGAAGGAAGTAAGCCAACAGTGGAACATCAGAGACGGCTAAATCCACTCATGAAAGAAGTAGTGAAGAAGGAAATTATCAAGTGGTTGGACGCAGGGATTATCTATCCTATTTCTGACAGTGTTTGGGTGAGTCCAGTTCAATGTGCCAAAGAAAGGAGGCATGACTGTGGTAACTAATGAGAAGAATGAACTCATTTCTACGTGGACAGTTAATGGTTGAAGAATTTGCATGGACTACCGGAAGTTGAACAAAGCTACTAGGAAGGATCACTTTCTTCTTCCTTTCACTGATCAGATGCTAGACCGACTCGCCGGCCATGATTACTATTGCCTTCTGGATGGATATTCGGGTTACAATCAGATCTGTATTGCTCCAGAGGATCAGGAGAAGATGACATTTACATGTCCGTTTGGTACCTTCGCCTTTCGAAGGGTTTCTTTTGGGTTATGTGGTGCACTTGGCACTTTTCAGAGGTGCATGGTGGCAATTTTTTCAGACATGATTGGTAAGACAGTGGAAGTCTTCATGGATGACTTTTCAGTATTTGGTTTTTCTTTTGACGAGTGTCTACACAATCTTGGCATGGTTCTGAAAAGATGCGTGGAGACTAATCTGGTCCTCAACTGGGAGAAGTGCCATTTCATGGTACAAGAGGGAACTATTCTTGGACACAAGGTATCACATCGAGGCCTGGAAGTGGATAAAGCCAAAATTGAGACCATTGAAAACCTTCCACCTCCCAATTCAGTGAGAGGAATTCGTAGTTTCCTCGGTCACACAGGTTTCTACAGAAGATTCATCAAGGACTTCTCCAAAATTTCCAAACCTTTGTGTAAGCTATTGGAGAAGGATATTCCCTTCAACTTTGATGATGATTGTTTGACAGCTTTTGAGACATTGAAGAAGAAGTTGATTTCAGCACCGGTGATCATTGCTCCAGATTGGTCTGAACCATTTGCTATGATGTGTGATGTTATCGATTTTGCAGTGGGGGCTGTTCTTGGCCAAAAGAAAGATAATATTTTTCATGTTATCTACTATGCAAGCAAGACACTCAATGATGCGCAATTGAATTACACAACCATGGAGAAGGAGCTGTTAGCCATTGTATATGGCTTTGAAAAATTCAGATCATACTTGCTTGGTACGAAAGTGACGGTGTATACTGACCACGCAGCTATTAGATATCTGCTCACTAAGAAGGATTCTAAACCCTGCTTGATTCTATGGGTTCTTCTGCTTCAAGAATTCGACGTGGAGATCAAAGATAGAAAGGGGACAGAAAATCAAGTAGCTGATCACCTCTCACGATTGGAAGATCTTGGTAAATCATCACAAGACAGTACTCTCATTAATGAATCCTTTCCGGATGAACAGCTGTTTGGAGTACAAGAAGAAGAACCATGGTATGCTGATATTGTGAATTATCTTGTGAGTCAAATTGTTCCACCCGAGTTGTCTTCAGCCCAAAGGAAGAAATTCATGCATGACGTCAAGTGGTTTCGTTGGGACGAGCCATATCTGTTTAAACAAGGGGCTGATCAGGTTATCAGAAGGTGTGTACCATATAGTGAGACAGAAGCTATTCTGAGGGATTATCATGCCACAGCTTATGGAGGCCATTATGGAGGTGAAAAGACAGCGACTCATATTCTGCAGGCAGGTTTTTATTGGCCATCACTCTTCAAGGATGCTCATCAGTTTGTAACCAGGTGTGATCGTTGCCAGCGAGTAGGCAACATTTCGAGAAGGGATGAGATGCCCCTTAATGTGATGCTAGAGGTGGAAATTTTTGATGTGTGGGGAATCGACTTCATGGGCCCATTCATTTCATCATGCAATAACCAATACATCTTGCTAGATGTAGATTACGTCTCCAAATGGGTTGAGGTCAAGGCACTCCCAACTAATGATGCCAAGGTAGTGCTCAACTTCCTTCACAAGAACATTTTCATCAAATTTGGGACTCCAAGAGTCATTATTAGTGATGAGGGTGTTGGGTTCCGAGGCATAAAATGCAGCGGATTAAACGTAAATATAACGAAAAATTTCGGAACCCTAACGCAGGATCATGTATAATCATGGACTGATTATTGTGAAACGGAATCATACCTTTGTCTGGTCTTGACTTACACGAACTCAACGGAGATCCTAGCTTTCACGACTTGTGTCTTCCTCTCAAAAGCACCTCTATGGTATCCACACGAGCACCTTCAAGAACGTCTCACGATCTTGATTACGGAATGGATGTACTAGCCTCCTTTGATGATTTCGAATTCTGCCTCTGCCTTTTCTCTCTATCTTTGCTGCTACTAGGGTTCGTTTTTTCTTAAAAAACTTAATACCTATTAACCCTACATTATCTATTTATAATGGTTGGTTAATAGGCCCATAATAGCAACCCATAACAGCAAAGCCTAACCCATGTAGGTTTAGGATTAAATAATAAAACCGAATTTTATTATTTAATTAATAACTAAGTCACACTTAATTATTAATGGCAGAATTCAAATTCGAATTTATATTATTTCAATTAATTAAGTCTCACTTAATTAATATAATAAAATTCAAATAATCATCAATTAATTTAAATCTATAATTTAAATTAATTATTCCTTTAAGTACTCTATGTGTGTGACCCTATAGGCTATTATTTAATTAGCAATAATTTTATTCTCCAATAAAATTATAAACAATGAGCGGTATCTAGTAATACATTATTGCTACCCAATTAAATAATAATTAAATCGTGATTCGATAAAACCTTTCGTGATTAATGTTTCAGTGTAATATAATCCCTTTAACCATATATATTATAGATTAAACTCGAGGCATGTATTTAGTCATCCTCTTCAACATTTAATCCGGGTTTACTTGATCCATGAGTAGACTATGAAAACAAATCATTATTTGAGCACGGCCATGCATTTTATAGTCTCACTCAATCAAGAGGCCAATAATATCTCTCCTAATTATAGGAGGGTTAAATCCTTTATCTATCATTCATATTTCTCATACGACTCATGATATACCCGATGTCCACTTTTATCATCACCCGGTCAAAGGTAACTTTTAATGTAGTCAAAGTATATTAATCCTCGTATAGAAATATAATGATCTCAAGTCAAAGGATCATTACACCATTATCACTGTGAGTCTTTCTTATGACTTTATTAAACATGAAGAATCTCACTGTGGGTCTGTCCAATATCATGTACTCCTACATGTACCTATGTATTGACTTTAGTATCCCCATACTTATAACCAATGAGATGTGGTTATCAGTCAAACAACATACTAGTCTATTTGTGTATTATTATTGTCCTATAATAATAATACTCGACTAGGGACATTTAAGAATATGATATATTATATAATCTCAAGTTTTAAGTCATGTACTAAACTATACAATGTGTATCATGATTCTAAGGACATTTATTATGCTAACAAATATATCGCAGTAATTAAAGTCATAATAAATATGTTTATTGAATAATCAATTGACATAAAGGTTTATCAAAATAAACATTGTATTGCCTCTAGGGCACCTACACCAACAATCTCCCACTTGCACTAGAGCCAATCACCCATGTATCTAATACCCATGGAACTAGTGTGACCGTCGTGCTTTTTCTGCGACAAGCCTTTGGTCAGTGGGTCTGCAATGTTATCATTTGTGTGCACTTTACATATGTGTATGTCACCCCTTTCATTAATCTCTCGAATGAGGTGATATCTCCTGAGTATGTGTTTGGTTCGGGAGTGAGCTCTAGGTTCTTTAGCCTGTGCAATGGCTCCATTATTATCGCAGTATAGATCAATGGGATCTGCGATCGATGGAACCACTCCCAAATCAGTAATGAATTTTCGAATCCAAACAGCTTCCTTAGCCGCTTCACAAGCTGCAATGTACTCAGCCTCCATTGTAGAATCAGCTACTGTTTCTTGTTTTGAACTCTTCCAACTTACAGCACCTCTGTTTAGACAAAACACAAAACCAGACTGTGATACAGTATCATCCCTATCTGTTTGAAAACTTGCATCGGTGTAACCTTTTACAACCAGTTTTTCCTCTCCTCCATACACCAAGAATGAATCTTTAGTCCTTTTCAAGTACTTTAGAATATTCTTGACAGCCGTCCAGTGACCTTCACCTGGATTAGATTGGTATCTGCTCGTCATGCTTAAAGCATACGAAACATCTGGGCGAGTACATACCATCGCATACATGATGGATCCAATTGCTGAGGCATATGGAACCTTACTCATGCGGTCCTTGTCATCCAATGATTTCGGACACTGATCTTTAGAGATCGTTATCCCTTGAGACACGGGGACATATCCCCTTTTTGCATACCAAAACGATGCAAAACCTTATCGATGTATGTACTCTGACTTAGACCGATCATCCTTCTAGATCTATCCCTATAGATCCTCATTCCTAGAATGTAGGATGCTTCTCCTAAGTCTTTCATAGAGAAGTTGCTCCCTAACCAAATCTTAACAGCCTTGAGAGAAGGTATGTCATTCCCCATTAGTAGTATGTCATCAACATATAGTACTATGAATGCTACATGGCTCCCACTAACCTTCTTGTAAACACAAGGTTCATCTTCGTTTTGAACAAAGCCATACTCTTTGACTGTTTCATCAAAATGGATATTCCATCTCCTAGAGGCTTGCTTCAATCCATAAATGGATCGACGTAATTTACATACCTTGCTAACATTCCTTGGATCGACAAAACCTTCAGGTTGTGTCATGTACACATCCACATCCTCTTCAAGGATTCCGTTAAGGAAGGCTGTTTTGACATCCATTTGCCAGATTTCATAATCATGGAATGCTGCAATAGCAAGCAAAATCCTTATGGACTTGACCATAGCCACTGGTGAGAAAGTTTCATCATAGTCAATACCATGAATTTGTTTGAAACCTTTTGCAACCAGCCTTGCTTTATAGGTCTGAACATTTCCATCCATGTCAGTTTTCTTCTTAAAAATCCATTTGCACCCTATGGGTTTTACCCCTTCAGGTGGATCAACCAAAGTCCATACTCGGTTTTCGTACATGGAATCCATCTCGGATTTCATGGCTTCTAGCCATCTCTTAGATTCTGGACTGTTCATAGCATCTTGGTATGTGAGAGGCTCATCTTCATCTATGAGCATCAAATCACCACATTGAGTCAAAAGAAATCCATATCTCTCTGGCTCATGGCGAATTCTACCAGTTCTACGAACAACCTGTGTTTGTTGAGCATTATCATTATCCTGCTCCTGTTCCACTTCAGGTTCAATGCTATTTTGTGGTTCTCGATCTTCATCGAGGTCTATAGTTCTCCCACTGTTTCTTTTGGAAACTAAATCTCTTTCCATGAAAACAGCGTCTCGAGCAATAAACACCTTCTGCTCAGAAGGACTAAAAAAAATAATACGCCTTTGTTTCTTTAGGGTATCCCACAAAATTGCACTCTTCAAATTTAGGTCAAAGCTTGTCAGATACTTGACGTTTCACAAACGCCTTGCATCCCCAAACTTTCATAAAGTTCATGCCTGACCGTTTCTTCTCCCATATCTCATATGGAGTCTTTTGAACCTTCTTAGTAGGAACACAGTTAAGTGTGAAAGCCGCTGTTTCTAGAGCATAACCCCAGAAACTAATTGGAAGATCTGCATGACTCATCATCGATCGTACCATGTCCAACAAGGTGCGATTTCTCCTCTCTAAAACTCCATTCCATTGAGGTGTACCTGGCGGAGTGAGTTGTGATACAATACCACACTCATTTAAATAATCTTTAAATTCAGTGCTCAAGTATTCTCCTCCACGATCAGATCGTAAGATTTTAATACTTGCACCTCCGCCAATTTGCTTATTTACTTCAGCCTTGTATTCTTTGAACTTTTCAAAAGAATCGGATTTATTCTTCATAAGATATACATATCCATATCTACTGAAATCATCAGTAAATGTTATGAAGTAGTAGTAGCCTCCTCTAGCCATCACACGCATTGGGCCGCATACATCACTATGTATTAGCTCCAGACGTTCAGTGGCCCTTTGACCCTTACCAGTGAAAGGGGCTTTAGTCATTTTACCAAGCAAACAAGATTCGCATTCTTGGTATGATTCAAAATCAAACTTATCCAAGTATCCATCCTTATGTAATTTGGATATGCGTTTCTCATTTATATGGCCTAGACGACAATGCCAGAGGTATGTTTGATTTGAGTCATTAACTTTAAGTCGTTTGTTTTCTATATTACAGATAGGATTATCTAAGTCAAGAACATATAAACCATTAAACAAACGCGCAACACCATAGGTTAAATCATTCAAAGCAAAAGAGCAACTGTTGTCCTTTATTGTAAACGAAAAACCTTTCTTGTCCAAACAAGAAACAGAAATAATGTTTCTGCGAATCGCAGGCACGTAATAACAATTATCCAGTTCTAAAACTAGCCCGGAGGGCAAAGATAAATAATAGGTTCCTACAGCTAAAGCAGTAACTCTTGCTCCGTTGCCAACTCGTAGGTCCATTTCTCCTTTAGCCAATGTCCTACTTCTCTGCATTTCCTGCACATTTATACAAATGTGAGAAGCACATCCGGTATCCAATACCCAAGATGTAGAAATAGACAGATTGACTTCTATAACATATATACCTGAATTAGAAGCTTGCTCAGCCCTCTTCTTCTTCAGATCCTCCAAGTAAACTGAACAGTTTCTCTTCCAGTGACCAGTTTTCTTACAGTAGTGACATTCACCCTTAGCGACCCCACCTTTAGGCTTTAAAGCCTGTTTAGGACCTGACTTTGGCTTGGGTGTAGAATCAGAACCTGTCTTCTTCTTACCCTTCCACTTGCCTTTCCCTTTGGCCTTACCTTTATTGCCCACCATCAGTATGGGAGCAGGTTCAGCCGTCTTCATGTTGGTCTCATATGTTCTCAACATAGCCAACAATTCAGTAGGTGTTTTGTCAAATTCATTCATATTGTAGTTCATAACAAACTGAGTGAATTTGTTGTTCAAAGAATTCAAGATTAGGTCAATACCAGTTTCCGGACCAATCGGGAAACCCAAAGTATCAAGATACTCAATGTAACCAATCATCTTCAAAACATGTGGGCCAACTGGTTCACTTGCCCCTTGTTTGCAATTAAAGAGTGACTTACTCGTGTTGAACCTTTCTTGACGAGTTTGGCTTGCAAACATGCTTTTCAAGTGCTCATAGATAGTATATGCATCCATATGCACATGTTGTCTTTGAAGCTCAGCACTCATAGTTGCCAACATAAGACATGCAACATCAGTTGCATCATTCTCATCCTTTGTGTGGGCCGCTCGTTCCTCAACAGTAGCGCCCTCAGGAAGGGGACCTGCCGGAGGAATATCAATGACATGAAGCTTGCGCTCCTGCCTGAGGACAATCCTCAAATTCCTCTGCCAGTCTAGGAAGTTATTTCCTCCTGTCAACTTATCCTTCTCAAGGACAGATCGTACGGATAGTGTGTTTGTGTTGTTTGTCATTATTTGGTATCTACAATGATAAAAGCACAAAATTAAACATTAGATTGTCTTAGTTATTTATTATGTTCAAATGATTATGATACATTCATAATATATCTCCCACTATTTTTATCAAATTAATAGCCCTTACTATTAATTTGGAAAGTATATCCCATAATTCTTTCTAGTGAGCCAAGATCCATATTTCGTCATGTCTTAAGTCAACCACTAGAAGTCCTTAAGAATGATTATTTAGGTAGACAACATTTGTCAATTATATCATATATAATTCTTGGATAGTTTGGTGAGCAACGATTGATCTTACCAAACTCTATGCTTCTAAGTTCATAATGGTTGAATATAACAGTTTACTTTCACCTTATTATGACGACTCAGTTAAGTTTGACCCAATGATACAACGGCCGAATATAACCGCTTATATTCGTCGCATCTCACCACGATAGATAGGAGTCCCCTGTCACTGACAGTCTTTCCCCTAATCGATCTAGGATTCGATGAGTGTTCATTCATTGGAAAGCATCCGATTAAAACTTAATATTTTGTTAAGGGGTTTAGAAAATTTATGACGATCACGATCACATCATGAAGAGATCCTCAATTTTTCCTTGAACTAAATATTTCAAATTAACATCTTAAATTGTTCATTTCCCAGGTAGATGGAGGATACCAGTGGTCACACTTAAAACCCATCAGCCTTTCAAATACGCATATTCGTTTTTGTCAGAAAATCCTAATTATAGATATCAAAATCCATATTCAATTCCGTGTTTTAAAAATCCATATTTCATAAACACAAGAATCTCATAATCGTTTGTTAATTTTAAAATCTTAAATCGTTACAGATTTTATCTTGTTTAGCATGACAAGCATGGCATGGGTGACGTATCTAATACATGCATACATCATTAATCTAATTAAAGCATGCATCTTCTACTCTACACATACATTCATACATCAATATGTAAAGTGCAGTATGTAAACGTGCTTGGTTATGGCCCCTTTCCTATGTGATCCTTTCGAGCTAATGAAAGGATCAAGGTCAATCTATGGTGGTGAAATATAAATACAATTACATGTCTTCATTCTTCTTGTATCCATGGGTGCTTGCTCATCTTCTTGGATCATCCTTCAATCTTCAAGTACATTACATGGAATAATTGAATACAACCTATACTAATGTACTTACATAAGAAAACTCGAGTTACATTCGAGGTTAAACAATTACAAGAATGAAGAAAACGACATGCAAGTCGTATTTATAAAACCAAAACCATTAATCTAGGGGTCTAAGGGCCATAACCAGCACCATGCTCAAGTACACAAAATAAAATATTGAGGGGGTCCGGGGGCGGCAGCCCTTGGGCGGGGGTTCGGGGGCGGTAGCCCCCGGGCGGGGTCTGGGGGCGGCAGCCCCCAGCTAGGGTCGAGCTTGGAAATTTTTTTATTTTCGAAGACCAGTCCTATTCAGAAATCATCAATTTCTGAACTACAGATCATATCTGTTGGCCTTTTTCCCCACTGCAATTTATACAGTCCATCAGAGTTTACTGCTAAACTCTGATCAGCACAGTCCATCAGAGTTTACTGCTAAACTCTGATCAGCACAGTCCATCAGAGTTTACTGCTAAACTCTGATCAGCACAGTCCATCAGAGTTTACTGCTAAACTCTGATCAGCACAGTCCATCAGAGTTTACTGCTAAACTCTGATCAGCACAGTCCATCAGAGTTTACTGCTAAACTCTGATCAGAGACCATCGGAGTTTGTTAAACTCTGACCATGCTCTATACTTTGACCTGACCATCAGAGTTTATTAAACTCTGAGCGAGTCCATCAGAGTTTGTTAAACTCTGACCCAGCTCCAATTTCACAAACTCTGATCAGACACAGAATATACATTCTCTGACAGTTACATATTGGCAGAAGCATAGCAGTCTCATAACAGGCATGGCAGTCTCATAACAGAAGCATGGCAGTGGCATAACAGATTATGACAAAGCAGTAACTTGGCATGGCAGTCACCAAAACAGGCATGTATGCATCAAATACATAAAACACGTAACCAAATCAGTCCCTTATACACGTAGCTCTGATACCATTGTTGGGTTCCGAGGCATAAAACGCAGCGGATTAAACGTAAATATAACAAAAAATTTCGGAACCCTAACGCAGGATCATGTATAATCATGGACTGATTATTGTGAAACGGAATCATACCTTTGTCTGGTCTTGACTTACACGAACTCAACGGAGATCCTAGCCTTCACGACTTGTGTCTTCCTCTCGAAAGCACCTCTATGGTATCCACACGAGCACCTTCAAGAACGTTTCACGATCTTGATTACGGAATGGATGTACTAGCCTCCTTTGATGATTTCGAATTCTGCCTCTGCCTTTTCTCTCTATCTTTGCTGCTACTAGGGTTCGTTTTTTCTTAAAAAACTTAATACCTATTAACCCTACATTATCTATTTATAATGGTTGGTTAATAGGCCCATAATAGCAACCCATAACAGCAAAGCCTAACCCATGTAGGTTTAGGATTAAATAATAAAACCGAATTTTATTATTTAATTAATAACTAAGTCACACTTAATTATTAATGGCAGAATTCAAATTCGAATTTATATTATTTCAATTAATTAAGTCTCACTTAATTAATATAATAAAATTCAAATAATCATCAATTAATTTAAATCTATAATTTAAATTAATTATTCCTTTAAGTACTCTATGTGTGTGACCCTATAGGCTATTATTTAATTAACAATAATTTTATTCTCCAATAAAATTATAAACAATGAGCGGTATCTAGTAATACATCATTGCTACCCAATTAAATAATAATTAAATCGTGATTCGATAAAACCTTTCGTGATTAATGTTTCAGTGTAATATAATCCCTTTAACCATATATATTATAGATTAAACTCGAGGCATGTATTTAGTCATCCTCTTCAACATTTAATCCGGGTTTACTTGATCCATGAGTAGACTATGAAAACAAATCATTATTTGAGCACGGTCATGCATTTTATAGTCTCACTCAATCAAGAGGCGAATAATATCTCTCCTAATTATAGGAGGGTTAAATCCTTTATCTATCATTCATATTTCTCATACGACTCATGATATACCCGATGTCCACTTTTATCATCACCCGGTCAAAGGTAACTTTTAATATAGTCAAAGTATATTAATCCTCGTATAGAAATATAATGATCTCAAGTCAAAGGATCATTACACCATTATCACTGTGAGTCTTTCTTATGACTTTATTAAACATGAAGAATCTCACTGTGGGTCTGTCCAGTATCATGTACTCCTACATGTACCTATGTATTGACTTTAGTATCCCCATACTTATAACCAATGAGATGTGGTTATCAGTCAAACAACATACTAGTCTATTTGTGTATTATTATTGTCCTATAATAATAATACTCGACTAGGGACATTTAAGAATATGATATATTATATAATCTCAAGTTTTAAGTCATGTACTAAACTATACAATGTGTATCATGATTCTAAGGACATTTATTATGCTAACAAATATATCGCAGTAATTAAAGTCATAATAAATATGTTTATTGAATAATCAATTGACATAAAGGTTTATCAAAATAAACATTGTATTGCCTCTAGGGCACCTACACCAACAGAGGGTTCCAACTTTTGCAATAGGAAGTTCACTAATCTGATGGCAAGATTCAACATCAACCATCGGGTGGCGACAGCATACCACCCTCAAACCAATGGCCAAGCTGAAGTTTCAAACCGTGAGATCAAACGCATTCTGGAAAAGGTGGTAAGTCCTTCTCGTAAGGATTGGTCATTAAAACTGGATGAAGCCGTGTGGGCTTATCGAACCGCGTTCAAAACACCTTTGGGTATGTCGGCATATCAATTTGTATATGGGAAAGCTTGTCATCTGCCAGCGGAACTTGAACACAAGGCTTATTGGGCATTGCAGAAGTTTAATTTTGATTGTAAAGCCGCGGGGGAAAAACGGACGGTGCAGATCAATGAAATGGATGAGTTTCGTCTTCAAGCTTATGAGAATAACAAGCTCTACAAGGAGAAAGTGAAAAGATGGCACGATCGTCGGTTGATAACAAAGGTATTTGTTCCTGGTCAGTCAGTTTTATTATTTAACTCTTGTCTGCGATTGTTTCCAGGAAAACTTAAGTCAAGGTGGTCAGTACCTTTTGTTGTGAAGACTGTGTTCCCACACGGAGCGGTGGAAATTTATGAAAAGACACCAGATCAAGCGTTTAAAGTCAATGGTCAGAGATTGAAGCCTTATGTGGGAGAAAGAGTAAATCGCGAAGCTGAAATCGCGATTCTGTCTACCTCGGCATGAGGACCTGAAATCTCGTCCGGCTAAATGACGCTAACGACAGCGCTCATCGGAGGCAACCTACGGCTTGAATTATTTATAAATAAAAAATAAAAATTAACAGTAGCCCCAGGAGCGGGCGCTCTCCAGGAGGCGCGGGCGCGCTTGGGACGCTATTTACAAAAAAAAAAGAGAAAAGAAAAAAAGGGAAATCATTCAGACAAATAACCCAAGCCCATTAAGATCTGTTTTATAGCCTGTTACATGCCCTAACCCTAATCCCCACTTTCAAAACCTCCCAACACTTATCTTTGTCCTTTAAATCCTATTCTAACAAAATCTCTACATCTCACCTATACACACAACTATACACACAACTATAAATCAACACATGGCACCCAAGAGAGCTAGGCGAGCAGGAGCTTCTAGTACTTCTTCTTCGAGTGGGGGAGTTTTGCCTCAGTTTAATTCACCGGAGGCTCAAACTGAATTTGCGCGATTAATGACCAAATCTGTGGTCAAGGAGAGAGGATTTACTCCGGGTGTTCTTGATGGGTCTTTGCTTGTGATGATTGGTGAGCGCGGGTGGGAAACCGTGTGTGAGGCTGCGGAGGCGATACCGTTGAGTATCGTTAGGGAGTTTTATGCTAATGCCAAGCAAGAGAAAAATGGGTATTCTACAGTCCGAGGGTATGTGGTGGACTATACTCCTGCCGCTATTACCAAAGTTTTGAAATTGCCGGCACAGCAGGAAGGTGAGGAAGATTTTTGGTTGAAAACTCATGAGGAGGTTGACCTTGAGGCCATTCTGCGGGATATGACAGTTCTAGGCACTAATTGGAAGCGTTGGGTGGGTTCTACAAAGCCGGTTACCTTCTCAGCTATGGCGTTGAACCCGTATGCTAAGACCTGGAACCTGTTTCTGTGTGCTAATATTGTGCCATTATCGCATACTCATGAGGTGACAGTGGATCGAGCCATTTTGTTGTGGGGAATTCTAAGCGGGAAATACATCGATCTAGGCTCCCTTATCTACAGGCACATGATCAGATTTTTGCAAGGCAGTACCACTCGAGCGATTCCTTATGGCTCAGTGGTTGTTCGTCTGTGTATTGATGTGGGTATTCACTGGCCAGCAGAGGAGCAGTTGCAGCTACTTGCAAGTACCATTAATACGGCGACGATAACCCGGCTGCCTGAATGGGACGGTGGTGTACCGCATGCCAGAGGTTTAGGGTATATTGTGAGTGGTGAAGTACCACCTAGACAGTAGATGGAGGCTAGGGCTGGATCTTCTAGGGCAAAACGAGATGTGGCTAGTGCTGGTATGGGTGAAGCTCATTTTAGACGGTTGGCGCGGCGGATGGACGCCGTTGATGACAGACAGAGCCGGTTTGCTTCTTACCTGACTCAGGCTCTCGGTGCAGCTTTCCTAGCTACTGGTGTACAGGTAGATTGGCCTGTTTATGGAGCTGGCACCGTGTATCCACCACCGGATTCACCCGAGGAGGGTGACTCTGCTGAAGATTGAGGTATATCTGCACACTTTCTTTGTTTCTTGCCTTCAATGGGGACATTGAATATTTTAAGTTTGGGGGTGATAAATGGAGATTGTAGTTAGATGCATATAGGACATGTAGTTGTAGTGTTTTCATGCATTTTGTTTTAATTGTCCATATATAGCATTTTGTTTGCAATTTTTTGTTCTGTTTACCATGTGAGTCCATTTTAGTTGCATTTCATAGCATGCATGTTTCATGATCCCTTAGGACGAGCTAATTCTGATTGTTAGGTCGATGTCAAATTGAGTGTGGTATTGATGAGCAGAGGGATGATTTACAGTCCTTATGAAATTGATTTGCATGTTTCAGAAGCACATTATTTACACAGTCTCATCGGTTGCTTTTGGGCTAGGTTGAGTCATGCCTGTTTAGTTGTTTTAGATTTAATCGCCTGTTTATATCTAGCATGTTTGATATTCCCTTGATAATGTAAGGATGCTAAAGTATAAGTTTGGGGAAAACCAGGGATTCATGCTAATTGTTAATAGTTGTCGAGAATGACTAGGCGTCAAATGGCTAGTAGCCGGCTCATATTTTTATGAGTAGTCTAAGGTTGGAATTGAGAATTCTCATTCCAGATTTTATTTTTAAAAAAAAGAAAAAAAAGAGTCGTGTGAATAATTTCGAGGCAAAATTAACCAGGGTGAGCTCTTTAATACTCGAGCAATTAAGTTCGCGGGGACTTTGTGCCTAGTGACCTAAGGCTTTTTATAGTCTGGGATCCACTGACCTAACGCTCGCTACATGGGTATTATTGTATAAGCCTTTAGGGGTCTCATCCATTGCACGGTTAAGTAAGCCTATGTATTGAGTTATGTGTCGTAGTGGTTGTTTAGCAATAAAGTATGGTTCCCTGTCTAACTCAAATGAAAGACGGAGGTGTTTGCATGTTATGGAGTGTTTATCACTCATTCTGTTTATAAACATGTGATTGTCTTGGCGAAAAATAGGTATGATTTTGGTCCAGTGTAAGAGTATATTTGATGAGCATCGCACACACCCACGTTTCTATTCATGTAGTATCGGTATACGGGGGCTTGGTCAAGCTCTGTTCGGATGTATTGCATCTCTTTGAGGTTTTGGCTGGTCGATTGGTTTTGGTGAGTTCGAGGGGGTCATTGCATTTTCATATTAGTTGCATTCATGCATTGCATTGCATTAGATTGTTTAGAGTCTGTTTATGCTTGGGGACAAGCATCGGTTTAAGTTTGGGGATGTGTTAGTGGACTTTTTGTCCACTATATACGTTCCAAGTCGGTTAAATTGATCGCTTTTGCCCAAGTATATAGTGTCTTTTGATGTGTTTTGTGTCTTTGGTGTGCAGATTACCGTTCGAAGCAGGTTTGAGGAATAATTGCATAATTTGGTGGTATATGAGCTGGGATTGCAAATGAGGAGGATCAAGGCTTGAGTTGAGATCAAGAGAGGGCGAGACGAGTCGCTAACAGAGCAAACGGACTAAAAATCAACTGCTGGGCAGAAGCTGCAGGCGCGCCCGTGCCTCACCAAGCGCGCCCGCGCTTCAACAGGAAAGAGCAAGCGCGCTCGCGCTTCATCAAGCGCGCCCGCGCCCAAGTCGAAGTTAAATTATTTATTTTGCAGTTGGTTAGCTTTTAAGGCCCAGCAAGGAGCAAGCCCATGGATATTTAGTTTTTATGTAACCTAGTAGAAAAACATAGGGATTATCATTATCGTAAAAAAGAAAAAAAGAAAGTAGTACTTTGTGAGCCACCAAGGAAGAGAATTAGGTCATCAAGCTATCTTGGGTGATTTAGTTCGAACTATTTCTTTTATAATTTTCTACAACGTGGATGATCGGTTGTTTCATGTACTCTTGCAATTAATATCAGTATTTTATTTATAATTGGTTATCTACTATGTTTTCAATTGATCCCATGATGGCAGATAGTCCAATTATGGGCTAAGCGTTGTCATGGGATTTTAATAGATTTTTCTATCGATTGTAGATATTGATTGTTTTTATGCCAAAGTGTGTGATTGTTACGGATATCCTAGTATGGTTAAGCTTATTCATTGTAAATGCGTCGCGAACATTTATGATTGTTTGTTAAACTCTCGTGAATGCGAAAGTGGATCTAGGGTTTAGAACATGCCATGCTAGCATAGGTTTTTGCATGTTAAGAGCATGTATTAATTTGTGGTGTATTTTTAACCGTCTTGCACTGACTATGTGTTTTTATGGATACTTGTGCTTATGCCATTATGTTTTCAATCTCTATAGACATATAGGGACTAAGCATAGTGGTTGACTATTTGACTTCTATCAATTGTGGATGTTCATTAGGATGGTATGCGTACAACGAAAGTTGGCATTTATCAGTTTTGAGGGTCTAATCAGTTATCATCACTTTCACATGCTAGGTTGAAAAGGCATAAGATTCTAGATGAGATAGTTAATGAAGTTGAAATCCCATGTTTGTTTCATATAAGTAAATCGTTAAGTGTTAATCATTAGTGTAATCAAAACACCAAATTGTTCATTTTCTTAGCAGTGAAACATAACTATGCTCTGGTGTATAAGTGAACTAAACGTAAGCAACTCAAGTCTCTATGGGAACGTATCCTACTTATTACTGTATTACTTGTGACCACATTCTCTTGCGTGGATAAAGTGTGAACACTTAACAGTAAGAATATCAACTATGGTGTGTAGCATCCCCTGTATAGAACTGATAGATTGAGAAAGAGTATCAACCTTTGCCTCCAAAGCATCTTGTCTAGCTGAGACATTATAGAATTTTATCTCCATAGAATTATGTAAAGATTTAACAAAAGCAGAGTTGTTGGTGAGAGAATCCTTAAGTGCACCAACTTCAGTGTGAAGGCCTTTGGATAAAAAAGTAGTAGCCTTCAAAATAGACTTCAGTTCTGCATAATTAATCTCCTTATCAGCTTTATTAACAAAATCATGAACATGTGGCCAAAAGATATCTTTATGTGAATATTTCCAAGAACTGTCCCAAACTTTTTGTTTAAGAGAATCTATTAACACATCTTGAGAAGTTCCTGGTTGAGAAGAGAAATCTCTTTGAACACTGTTAGGTCCTGGAGATCGTAGAGGGGGGGTGAATACGATTCCCAAATAAAAATCTGACTTTTATTTATTTTTGGGACAACATAAAAATTACTTTGGTTCAAACCCAGGTACTGTTCATCATCTTCTTCAACCTCAAGAACACCATTAAAATAACCAAGATAATGAACGGTAAATCATCCAAAACACACAACACAACAAGATCCAAGAATATAACTTTATATTCATTGAAGTGGGGTAGATGCTACAACAAGTTCAAGAACAAAAGCTCAAGAACACAACAAAGAAATGATTTTTGGCTCCTCTAAAAATATTACAAATTCTAGATCTAGGAGACAAAAATCAAACCTATCTTCTAAACAAGATTTAGCAATGTTTACAATAGAAGAATAGATGAGTGGTGAAACAAAGAAATTTATGGCCCCATAATATTCAAGATATGGAGTATGGCCATGGGGGAGAGAGAAAATAATTTTCTCTCTCTCTCCCCATTTTTTCTCTTCCGAATGTTCACCAAAGATGATGACTTGGGTTTCTTCTTTATATATTGAAAAAGGTGTTACTTTTTGTTTTTCCACCTTTTACTTTTGTCCACTCAAATCATATCTTCAAAGTCATGTGCCAAGTATGCCTTTGGAAATATTTAATGTAAAAGTAATATTTAAATAAATATATATAATATAAATAAAGAATGTCTTTATTTATAAAATATATAAATAATTAAATAAATACTTTATTTAATTAAATTAAATATTTCCATTCCACTCTTCAATTTGTGTAGACTTCCTTATCCAAATAATTGGCCCCGTATACGTGACTCCACCACGTCCAAATATTTGGCCTTCTAATCTGTGAAGCTTTAGTAAGATCCAATCAGGTTGTGCCGTTTGTCCCTTATCCATTAGGCTGGCATTTCTCCAACACTGATTTACCACCTTTGTTGATCCTCCACATGACTTAAGAAAACCAACAACTTTAGAATGATTAAAACCATATTAACCGACGAGAGCTTGCCTCCAATGTCCTGACACTTTATGCAACGGTCTGGTTCATAAGTGACTAGTCTTGATAGGGGCTCTTGATTCTGAACATGATTCCACATTCTTCTTTGCAAACCTTACTTGTAGCTTCGATTATAATGCACTAAAATCTTCATAGACTAAGACAATCTTCTATAGTTTCCACATCCTTGAATAGATATCAATATCTTTTATTCTCCACTGAGGCATGAACATGTTAATGAACTTCTTCCAATGGGCTTCAAGTCTGTAGATGATCCTTTGATACTTTGTCTTAACTGAACTCTGTGATCCAAGATTTCTGTGCATCTGCATATTATTACATGTCCTGTTCTATTGTTGAGTTATCATCAACCATTACATAGAGATTACATTTAGCATTTCTATTACACATGAAAGTGCAGTGAGTTACTTCCCTTCACTCCTATCTCCCCTTTCAATCTCCCCCTATTTGGTTGATATGGAATAGCAATCAAATACTATTTCCCTTTACAATCTTCCACCAAAGCAATTAAATGAAATTAACTACTAGAGGATAACTCAACTAACATACAAGAAACAATTAAAGTCCTGGACATGAAAATAATATACAAAAGGTTCTGGAAAGATATAATCAGTTAAATCTAGATTTCCTGAGTTGCTGAAAATGAATGATGAATTTCTGAATTTCATTTTCCTTTAGCTTTCTCCACTTCAATGTTCTTCAAAGATGGGGTTCTTTCAATAAAGAAACAAATCATTAGTAAAGACTTCTGAACAATCATTCTCGTTCATCTTGCAATTCGAACTAGAACATACAGCTCTCTATGTTCCCCATAAGAGGTCAACTCATTATCCCCTTAAGGTTGTTCTCTCTTGGAATGAAAGTCACTTCTTCTTTTTCTTCAGGATGTTCTATTTCCAGGAAACATATTTTTCTTTCTTCCCTGCACTACTCCACTGACTTCATCTAGCACTGAAACAAGAAATAGAACACACTTGGACACTTCTCAGATGCCCCTTGAAAATCTCCTTCACATTCTTCTTTACCCAGAAAACTTCTACTTAGCAAAAACTCCCCCTGAGTTGATACTCTTCAAAGAAATCTTCATTTTCATTCATTGATCGTGCTAGAAAGAATTCTTCTGCCGAACCTCTCCTAAGAATGTTCCAATGACAGATCTTCAAACAAATAGAGCAAAATCCCTTAGATATCTTTTCAGAATAAGATATAGCACTGCAAACCAAGATGTTAAGATTCTCCATAACTTCTCCCCTTAGTACGACAAGTAACTTCTTCCCAATTGACAAAAAGTAACTTCTCCACTTCAGACGAAAAATCAGTTAAATCTACAACACCTTTAGGGATTAGGCTCCAACCAATTACTAAGAAACTCCCCCTTAGTAATTTCTCCATTGCATCACTAAGGTTTCAATTTTATCTAATTCTCCCCCTTAGTTCATGCAAGCTCCAATCCACCCTTGTGTCTTTAGATATCCTCTAAGTAACCTCCACAAGATAGGATTGACGGATCTCATTTCTTGTATCACCAAGAGATCTCGTTTCTTGTATCACCAAATTCTCCCCCTTAGTTGAGAATATCCTTTAAAACAATAAAAGTATCATCTACATCCAATCGAAAAAGAAACTCTCCTCCAATTGAATATAAAATCCTCCTTAGGCCTAAAAATTAATGTCTCCCCCTTTGAGATTGAGAACAACATAAATTAATAGACCCAAAGGTAATAGTTTGGACATTCCCACTAAGCTTCAGCTAGACTCTTCTTCAGCTTGTCTTCCAGAAAAGAATCTCTTCAACATTTCAGAGCTGGAGAATTCAGTAACAGGATTCAAGCATAGTAGCAAGGTTAGTGTTTGGTCTATGGTTTCCTCACTTCTACTACGTTCTGTTGGTGTTTACACTTTCAAGCGTAAGTGTTCCACTCATTTCTCTCCCTATTTCTCTCACTCAAGTGTATCACTCCCTCACTTCACTCAAGTGTTTCTCTCCCTTACTTGCACTCATTCCATTTATAGCAATTTGTACCTGCAAGTAAATCCATGCTAGTCTCACCAAGATATTATGGATCGTTGACTGTAGCATGTTGTCGATCACTAAAGATCTAGGTTCTAAGATGGAATCTCAGACAGGGTTTCAGTTAGGCCGTCATCCAACTCACCATGAGCAAATCCATGCACACGTGGCTCGTCGTCGGGGAATAACCCTTCTGAAATTGGAATTTCCTCCATTCCAGGAGTGACTGAAATCCCAACACCCTGATCCTCAAAAGACTCATCAAATTGGTAAACCAACTGAATCATAGTCTACGAGTTGTTGCTCAGCTACTTTCAGCATCAACAATCTCCCCATATGCAAATCCATGCACTGGATCGTTGAATGTGGTATGCGTACTAGCAGCTATCTAAGCATCAACCGACTCCCCATATGCAAATCCATGCACTGGATCGTTGACGGTGATATGCCTTTAAGTTTTGAGCGATCCATGTATTCCAGAATTTGAATTCCTGGGAGAGTAGACATGTACAAACATCTATCTCAATCACCTGTGAAGATGAATTAACTCACTATTTTCAGTCATGGAAAACTGTTAGTGATTGCCTCTCAACATCAACAGATTGCTCTGCGAATGTGAAATCCCGTTAGGGAACTAGGACTGTTCCTCCTAGGAAGGTTGACAAGGATTCTAATATATGACAAGAAATCCAAGTTTCCCTCTAATACCTGTGAAGGTGGCTCAACAACTTCATTCACCATGAATGGTAAACACAGAAGTTTAGGGGTTTTACCTATACCTCACAATGTGCATTTCTTGCAATGTGTCCTCACAATTGTTAGTCCCAAGAGAGTCTAGAGAACTGTTAAGTCCTATAACATCCCTTAGAAGCAAAAACTTTAGGATTACCATCAGCGTGAATGCTTTTGGTGTGCTTGACTCATTACAAGGTGCTCTGGCTGACGAGCGAATTTTCAATGAAATCACCCTGTTAAGAGAGTTCATTCAGAAACGGTTGAATTGCCTTTTCAGCTCTGCATCCTTTTGAGAGAATACAGATGAGCTACAGATACCTCAATTTGTATACTTCTTTCCTTCTCGAGAGGTAGAGCTGTGGGTGCACTTCCGACACATCCTTATTTGCTGCATCAAGTGCAGTTTCTCCCTTAACAACCGCTAATCTATATAAGTTCCTTATATCACCAAGGGTTGAAAGTTTGAATTAGAATGATAGTGTTTGGTACTAAGGCCTTGGTTAGAAATTGATGGATTATTCAACTTCTAGACCTTCCCCTATAGCCACTTAGGCCAAGCCATTACGGCTAAATAGATAGAGTTGATCAGAGCTATATAAAATCTGGTAGAGTATGATTAAACTTATTCTCTATTCCTTCTCAGAAATATAGCATCGGAGCAATGTGTCCTCAAGAAACAATACACCAGAGCTAAAATGTGGGAATTAATAAAGAATAGGTAAAAGAATATTAAGCCAAATTTCATAAACTCACAACTTTGAAAAAAAGTTTAACAGATTAAGAAAAGTGTTCTTTTGAATTTCTCTTAGACAAATATCCAATTGAAATTCAACTCTTTTAACAAAAACATTTTGATTAATAACTCAAATCTATTTCATCTTGCTCACTGTATGTTTTCAGAAATTGTTTTGCAATTCATTCTTATCGAATATTATCTCCGACTTAAAACATAAATCATTTATAAAAAATCGAATGAATGCTTTAGTCATACAGTCCAAGGCACCAATCCCAAAGCAAACAACCATTGTTTTAATATTACAGGTCAATGTGAAACAGACATTAACAAGAGTTTTGAAAAACGTTTTACCAATGGTTGATACTTTAAGATCAAAACAATTTACTCAAATAAAATAGCCTGATACCATGCAACTTAAGTTACAAGTTATCAAGTAACTTTATTTAAACAAATCGTGGAGAGAAAACAGTTTTCATTACAAAACATTTAGAGAGAGAGAGGATATATGATTTTGAAATAGAAAGATAATCCTCAAGAAATGTTCTCTTTCAAAGAAAACTTTTAGTGGCTTTTCATTCTCTGGTAAATGAATGCATGTTTAGATAAAACATTTTTCACAAGAAATAGACAAGAAATTTCTTTATGCATTCAAGTTCTAAAGAATGAAAAACATATGTTAATACTAATGAATTATCAAAGATATGAGTGACAATACATTCAAAAGTACTAACATCATTCAATCATTTTGTAATAAAATGCATCTTACTACAAAATAATCAAGCACATAAGATACTTACATTATGCTAGACAATTACCATTTGTTGCTTGAAACAAACACATATTGCAATATAGATCATGGTAATTCTAAAGCATAAAACATAAGCATCCGCTAAACACTGAACATACATTGACCGAATGACAGCATTTAACTTCTTACACTATATCTCAACAATTATCACATAAGCATATTGAAAATACTCATGACAATTAGAATATATGTAAGCTCGAGGTACTAGTTGTATCAGAGATCAAATACCTTTAAATATTAATGCTAAAATTTATGATCTTTGACAACCCCTCGCGATGTAGTAAATTACTTTCAATATCAGTGTTTTTGAAATAATCTTTTTGTCACTTAGTGCAGAAATTCTAAGTGGCATCACTAATATCAAAAGAATGACAACTAATATTAATGGATTTTGCAAAAGACATGAATTACATCACTTAAACTACATATTAAGTGGTTCCATTAATATTAGCATTAAACAATTAAAAGTAAATAAAATTACAATTAATTAATATATACAAATACTTATGCTGAAACATTTGATACATATAGCATGAATAACATATGACAGCACAAAGTACGAGATTCTGGATATAAATTGACTATACAAAGAGATGCTACAATGTTAGGTCCCTAGGTCATGTTAGGTCCCGGAAGGTCCTAATTAATCTCATAGAGGTAATATTGGATCCCGGGTGATCACAAGCCAAACATTAACTAGTTCCTAAAGATAGTAGACATCTAAATAGCATGAACACTCTCTATAAACATTATGTTTAAATAAATTAATATTAGACTAGAGTGACATACCTTAGTCAATAGAGCTTTTACTGGTGTATGATCGTTGAATGAACAATTACTCCTCTTTGCCCTAGAGATCGAACGTTTACTCCTTTCGAGATTGAACGTTTACTCCTTTTGGACAGGAATAACTTTTCAGCTACCAGTTAACATTGTTCCTCGAAACAATACCACGCTCATCCAGATGGAAACTGCATTACCTTCAACACCCAAATATTTCCTTGTAGATATTGGTCTTGGCAGCAGCTTCACTAAACTCAGCACTCTAGAAACCAGTAGTCTTGACACTAGCAGAGTAGAACCTTAAAAAAAACTCTGAACTACCTTTCAGCTTCTGTATCAATACCAAGTCTTCATGTGGATTGATTCCTTGCGCTAAGTGTATCTGCCTCTGGTTTAATTGAGTTAGTTCCTTGATTCGAACCCTCCTCAAACTTGATTAGTTAGTGCATCTTCAGTCTTCATTGAATTCACTCAGAAAAACCAATGAAATACACTTATACATGCACGACCAATCACTACTCTACTACCCAGATTCATCAAGAACTGACTCTAGGAAATGTTGTTACACAAAACCCTTTGTCATGACAGATGTGTCCTTAATGTTTCCTTAGATATTCAGTGGGTAGAGTAGTGTTCTTCAAATATGATTGAGATCATCTTGCATTATTTTTAAATTGACAATTTCCTTTCTAATATGCAATCACTCAATCTGGATCACTCAATGTTCCTAAGAATCTCAACTCTTACTCAATGAGCACTGCTAGCCTTTGAACATCAAACACGACTAGTTGATCCAACTTACTGATGCTCCCCCTGTAATGCTGCTTGCAGCTTTTCTTCATCTGGTGTCATCTGATCTTGAACCCTAAACAGGATGTCAACCTTTAGAAATTCGGAGCTAAAATCAAACGAATGCTAGGGAGCTTGATGATGTTGTTCACTGCATCTAGATCATCTTAAATCAATCACAGACTCTGTGTAAGCTCTTAACTCCAAATAAGATAGCCTTCCATCACACCATGTGACTTCAGGCATGATTAATCTTACTTGATGTCTTCTCTTTACATTTGCTGATTAGACTTGCTGTGTCAACTGATTCAGCCATAGTGAATAGGAAACCTTAAGTCTATCCATTATCCTTGTAATTCCATTCAAGGTCTGGATTTCCCTATTAACTCCTCCATTTGGTCATGAAGTCCGAAAACTGAAATTTACTCTAGAATACTCCTTTCAGTGCAGACATAACATAGAACTTCGTTCGTCAACAAATTCCATTACCTGCCCTCAAAGTGTTCTTACAGCAATCTGCCTAATCCTTTGAATGTGATTAATCACTGAGATGCTTCATCTATCGAACAAACACCAAAACTAAACAGGGTAGCCTTTGACTTGACTTCCCTTCAACTGATATACTTCACTAATGTCCTTCTTAAAAGAATTTCATTAGAAGTAGTCCTTTCTCACCAACTTCATCTTTACCGTCGAATCCGTTATCTTGATAAACCAAGTATTAGTTGATAAACCAAGTGTGAGAGCATCACTTGTTGTTGCAGCTAACTCCATTCTGATAAACTTCAACGAATAGTTGACTTCATCATAAGCATTACATTTCGTGTCAGCAATAACCTCACTTCCAGTAGAGTGAGCTTCTATTTCTCTTGACCTCGATCAATACTGTTCATCCTCGAACTGATATTAGGAAACCCATCGCAAAGAATTCCCTAGGTCTTCCTTAATATTGTGCTTCAGATCATTCAAGAGAAATAGGTAACCTTGCTTAACCATTTGAATACCAAAGCAAAAGTAGTTACATGCCTCGAACATGAAAATGTCAGAGATATATAACTTGTACATGTTGAAAGATACTCTGCATTCACAAATGATTAAGACACGTGGTCCTCAATTTTGATTGAGTCCAAGGGTTAGAGATATTTTTAAACATGGTTAACAACAAAGCATTCAAGTTCAACATGCTCATTCTTATTTGACTGATCACTCCTCATCTATATCAGCCTCAACAAGTAGTCTTGGCTATGAGCTCAGTGATCCCAACCTAACTTAAAGTGGACTAGCAGTCTATAAGAATCATGTCATACATATATGTAGTCATAGAAGAATCAATCACTCAGATTCCTAATTCTTCTAAATCACCTTTGTTGTTCACTTCAACATTATATTATCTCTAATTACCTGAGTCAGTTTAAATTTAAAAATTTAATTCATGGTTTATTATACTGACCCCTAGGCAATTCCCAAATTAGAAACAAACTCATCTTAACAAGCACATGATCAAATATAACATTTAATATAACCATGCGAGTATAAACAGATTATAGACAATGTAAACATCAAGGCACCTAGCATGCAGCAAATACTCTTTCCGGTAAATGTACCCCTACAAATACCTAAGACTCTATATGTTAACATGATCAATTATCGTAAAGCAAGCATTAAATCACATAAGATCTAATCATGAAGTCAAATACTGAAAAACAAGCAACACTAACAAACTAGCATAAGTTATCTAATTTATATAGAAATCAAGGTGAGACATGCATTACATCAAACTTATAATATAATGCAGTTCAGCACTTAATACTCTATAATTAAATCAAACAAGTATAAACTAGTTAGAAAGTATACCTGTGCGATGCTTAACATTCCATCTCGAGTGATAATCAATTGATCCAAATCAATTTCCATTCTACTAACACTCATGGAAGTATCCTTGCATTTGACCTCAATAACCAATGATGTTCCTGCTTCAACCCTAATTGATACCTGATTGTTCTGCTTAAAGACCCCGACATAGAATGTCTCATGTTCTGCTTGAAAAGATAACTCTTCTTTGTATGTGTAGTAATAACCCCTTGATTATCATATGTCAGTGATAATCAAACCTTGTGTATTTCTGCCACTGATGTCCTTTAACCAAATCTTCAATTGTTGTTTTGGTTCTTTGACCGATAAACTGAATTCCTTTTCAAAATCCCAAATTCTTCAGATATTGATTCGAAAACCACTGATCGAAGACTCTTCCCTAAATGAACTAATCCCCTTTCAATAACCAAATGATCCACTGAGTAGACCGATGTAGAAATACATCTCCAATGGTAAGATCAGGTCTCAACTCCATTAGAATGTTCTTCAGTCAGTTCGTTTGTCCTCAACGAACGAAGAATCAACTCCTGTTGTTTCGTTTAATAAAACATTTTGTTCAAACAGAAGTATTTAATTTTTTAGGAATTTAAATAATCAAAATAAATTGAAAATGCATTTTTGATAAATAATAATAAATTTCTCAATTTCAAATTATAAATAAAATAAAATTCGAAAAGAAAGTTTTGATATAGAGATAACAAAATTTTCAAGGTATATTAAATAATCCTGAAAAAGAAATTATTTCAAATCAAAATTAATTTCCAAAGAATTTTATAGAATTTATAATCCAAAACAGTTTCAATTATAATTAAAATAAAACAGATTGAAAATATAAGTTTGATATAAAAATAATAAATTTTCAAGTCATCTTAGATATTCTTGAAAATAAATTATTTCAACCAAAATGATTTTCCAAAAAGTTTTATGAGATTTATAATTAAAACTTCCAAGCTTAAATTATAATTAAAATAAAACAACTTGAAAACATAATTTTGAAATAGAAATACTAAATTTTCAAAACATTTAAAATGTTCATGAAAATAAATTATTTCAATCCAAAAAAAAATATTTTCCAAAGAGTTTTATAAAATTTATAATTAAAGTTTTATGAAAAATAAATTATTAAACCTCAAAAATAATTCTCAAAATACTTTTAAGAATATTAAACTCAAAAGAAATTAAATTGGATTTTAAGATTAATTTTAGTTTTCAAATTAATAAAATTCTTAACTAAGAATATTAAAAATATAAAATATTTGACTCTAAAATTTAAAAGAAAATAAAATATTTTCCAAGATGTAAGATAAACTTGAAAAATAAATTATTTAAATTTAAAAATTATTTTCAAAATATTTTATATAATTAAATTCAAATTTAATTATTAAATTAATTATTAAACTAAAAACAATTTAAGAAAAGAAATTAAAAAAAATTCTATCTCATGTTGAAACTGCTCTCTAAGTAAAAAAATTCTACATAGAAATGTTTTACATAGACTCTATCTAGAACATCAAGTAGAAATTCTACATAGAAATGTTCTACTTAGGCTCTATCTAGAACATTAAGTAGAACTTCTGACTTAGAAAATATTTCTAACTCCAGAATTTCTACTTAGGTTCTATCTAGAACATTAAGTAGAATTTCTACATAGAAATGTTCTACTTAGGCTCTATCTAGAACATTAAGTAGAACTTCTGACTTAGAAAATATTTCTAACTCCAGAATTTCTACTTAGGTTCTATCTAGAACATTAAGTAGAATTTCTACATAGAAATGTTCTACTTAGGCTCTATGTAGAACATTAAGTAGAACTTCTAACTTAGAAAATATTTCTAACTCCAGAATTTCTACTTAGGTTCTATCTAGAACATTAAGTAGAATTTCTACATAGAAATGTTCTACTTAGGCTCTATGTAGAACATTAAGTAGAACTTCTGACTTAGAAAATATTTCTAACTCCAGAATTTCTACTTAGGTTCTATCTAGAACATTAAGTAGAATTTCTACATAGAAATGTTCTACTTAGGCTCTATGTAGAACATTAAGTAGAACTTCTGACTTAGAAAATATTTCTAACTCCAGAATTTCTACTTAGGTTCTATCTAGAACATTAAGTAGAATTTCTACATAGAAATGTTCTACTTAGGCTCTATCTAGAACATTAAGTAGAACTTCTGACTTAGAAAATATTTCTAACTCCAGAATTTCTACTTAGGTTCTATCTAGAACATTAAGTAGAATATTCGAGATAATGTTCGAGTTAGACACTATCTCGAATATCAAGTCGAATTTCTACATAGAAATGTTCTACTTGGCTATCTCGAACATCTAAGTAGAATTTCTACATAGAAATGTTCTACTTGGCTATCTAGAACATTTTGTACTTAGAAAAATTCCGGGCTTCAAAAAAAATTCTGGATGCCCAGTGAACCAATTGTACCCTCTTTAATCTCAAAAATAAAAATAGATCCAATCGATTTGTATGTCAATCGAGTAGCTCTGATACCAATTGTTAGGTCCTGGAGATCGTAGAGGGGGGGTGAATACGATTCCCAAATAAAAATCTGACTTTTATTTATTTTTGGGACAACATAAAAATTACTTTGGTTCAAACCCAGGTACTGTTCATCATCTTCTTCAACCTCAAGAACACCATTAAAATAACCAAGATAATGAACGGTAAATCATCCAAAACACACAACACAACAAGATCCAAGAATATAACTTTATATTCATTGAAGTGGGGTAGATGCTACAACAAGTTCAAGAACAAAAGCTCAAGAACACAACAAAGAAATGATTTTTGGCTCCTCTAAAAATATTACAAATTCTAGATCTAGGAGACAAAAATCAAACCTATCTTCTAAACAAGATTTAGCAATGTTTACAATAGAAGAATAGATGAGTGGTGAAACAAAGAAATTCATGGCCCCATAATATTCAAGATATGGAGTATGGCCATGGGGGAGAGAGAAAATAATTTTCTCTCTCTCTCCCCATTTTTTCTCTTCCGAATGTTCACCAAAGATGATGACTTGGGTTTCTTCTTTATATATTGAAAAAGGTGTTACTTTTTGTTTTTCCACCTTTTACTTTTGTCCACTCAAATCATATCTTCAAAGTCATGTGCCAAGTATGCCTTTGGAAATATTTAATGTAAAAGTAATATTTAAATAAATATATATAATATAAATAAAGAATGTCTTTATTTATAAAATATATAAATAATTAAATAAATACTTTATTTAATTAAATTAAATATTTCCATTCCACTCTTCAATTTGTGTAGACTTCCTTATCCAAATAATTGGCCCCGTATACGTGACTCCACCACGTCCAAATATTTGGCCTTCTAATCTGTGAAGCTTTAGTAAGATCTAATCAGGTTGTGCCGTTTGTCCCTTATCCATTAGGCTGGCATTTCTCCAACACTGATTTACCACCTTTGTTGATCCTCCACATGACTTAAGAAAACCAACAACTTTAGAATGATTAAAACCATATTAACCGACGAGAGCTTGCCTCCAATGTCCTGACACTTTATGCAACGGTCTGGTTCATAAGTGACTAGTCTTGATAGGGGCTCTTGATTCTGAACATGATTCCACATTCTTCTTTGCAAACCTTACTTGTAGCTTCGATTATAATGCACTAAAATCTTCATAGACTAAGACAATCTTCTATAGTTTCCACATCCTTGAATAGATATCAATATCTTTTATTCTCCACTGAGGCATGAACATGTTAATGAACTTCTTCCAATGGGCTTCAAGTCTGTAGATGATCCTTTGATACTTTGTCTTAACTGAACTCTGTGATCCAAGATTTCTGTGCATCTGCATATTATTACATGTCCTGTTCTATTGTTGAGTTATCATCAACCATTACATAGAGATTACATTTAGCATTTCTATTACACATGAAAGTGCAGTGAGTTACTTCCCTTCACTCCTATCTCCCCTTTCAAACACCTTCAGCATCTAAAGTAGCTTCAATCTCTCCTTTAAGATCTTCTACCACCAAGTAATCAGGATATCTCATGCTCAGTCTTTCATGTGCATCATGGGAATTGACTGGCCACTTCTTTGAATTGTATCTTTGGGAATAAGGAATGGACAAGTCTGTGACTTCTTCATCAGCAAAAATGTACTCATCAGAGTCTGTGTCCTCCCCAACAGAGTTTGTGACTTTCTCAGAGTTTAATAATGGATCAGAATTTATAACTGATAAACTCTGAGTACCTGTAAAAGATATGGAACATCCTAAATCACTCTTATTTTTTAAAGTAATCTCATTACTTCTCACATCACACATATCATAACTTTTAAGAGTTAGATTTTGTTCATAGAAGTAACTAACTTCTTTCTCAATTCTACCTCACCTTTTTCCAGATCCAGTGTCTGCCTATCATTTATTATGTTTTTCACACATTTTACCTCAGACTCACTAGAAAGGCTCAACACACAATGTCCTACAGAAATAAGAGGTGGTTGATAAAGGTTGACTGTAGTTACATGAGTAGGGGTACCCTTTTCAGAACTATTCATGATCATTCTAGCAGTTAAATTAAGAAAGGTAAAATCTGAACTTAAACTATCAGAGAATGCATATTCTGAATAAAAGTTAGAGTTTATACCTTGAGTTGTGGATGTTGATGTTGTCTCCATTGGCTGTGCAGAGATTGGTAGCACCGTAAGAGCATCAGTGATTGCCAGTGAAGCTTAATCAGGGTTTGTCCGTCCAATATTTGAATCTTAGTCTGCAATCATAAAATGGTTGATTGGTTCTTGTGGGACCTGAGTTATATCTTTAGCTGCTTCACCACTTTGAGGTGAAGGTTCTTGTGGGCTTGACTCTGTCAAATATTGGCCTTCAGCATCAGCAACAACAAGGTCTTCTAGAATATATAAATTGCCTGCATCCAAACTTTGATTGGATGGTTCTTGTGTGGCTAGGGTCTTAACAACTTCTTCAACCCTTTGAGCTTAAGGTTCATGTGGGTTGTACCCCTGATCCAAGCTGGCTTCATATGCTGGAACTGTGGCTGCTGTTGAATTTTGATCAACAGGTTCTTATATGCCTGGCCATGTAGAGATTGCTATCTCACTTTGAGAGATAGGTTCTTGTGGATCCTGGCCAAAAGTGACAGACTTCTTCTTTCTTCTTGAAAAATGTTTTGAACTTGGAGAGGCAGATGATGTAGACTTCTTTTCTTCCATCTCTTTCCTTACTTGTTCTGCCACCTCCCTAACTCTTTCATAAGAAATCTCCTTGATAATTTGCTTAGGTGAGTTTGTAGGAGAATCAGAGATTGCTACAGGAACAGCCTCCTCTGGAGTAACATATGGCTCATTTTTTAGATAATTGTGTTGTCGCTCCTGTTCATCCTTGAGCCAAAGATCATTTAGATTCCCCAAATTTTTCCTGCAGACTATTTTATCAACAGTAGCCCCCCGTCTAATACGTTCACGGTTATAATGGGCAACATTTGTCCACCAATCAGCTTTTGACTTGACATACCGAAGAATCATGTTCTCAATTGAAACTGGTAATCCAGGTTCTTTCCAAGGAATATTTGCCCTCCAGCAACGCCATGCTTCAACATAATTTGTCAAGACATCAGAGTTTATTTCAGATGTTAGAATGTCTTCATAGTTTAGCTCTTGAGATTTTGGCTGATCAGAGATTAGAACATCAGAGTTTATTGTTGCATCAGAGTTTAGTCCTTCAGTGGATGCAGCCTCAGAGTTTACAGCCTTGACTAATCTTCTCCTCTTCTTCTTCACCTCAGGCATTGGATTTACTGTGAATGGTTTCATAAATGGTGCAGGAGGTATCTCAGAAGCCTGTTCAACAGTCTTTCTCTTGGCAAAAACCAACCGTTTATCAGAATCAGAATAAGAATCTTCATCAATTATTTTTCTCCTTTTAGGAGAAGATTCTTTCACTGCCTTCCCCTTTCTTTTGTTGATGCCCTGTTGAGAGGTTTGTTTTACAACTACAGCCTTTTGGGAGACTGTAGAGGTTGGCAAAAGTGTTTGGGTGACATTGTTTAGAGGGTGGCCTGGATTTGAATTAGAGGGTACTAAACTCTAATCTATAGCCACAGAGAAAATCCCTTCTATACATGGTAGGCATTCTCTGATTTAAAAGAAGCCCGACCAATGTGGGATAAAAGAGAGGAGAGATAGTACCTTCTTAGCATCCTTCCTAACTAAATTTAGCTAAACTCTGATCATCCTCAAAATTTACATTAGGCAACAAATAATTAAAAATTAACTGAAGAAATCTAGCAAAATATACAGTGTGAACATCATCATCAATTTTGCTAGCCAGCTGCCTAATAATTAAACAAGGAAAATTGAAATTGAGATTATGGGTCAGAGAATACCCAATCTATTGTGCCAGCTGAGGGATTGCATCAAAATTCATGCACTTGCCTGTGAAGGCCCTTGTAATGCAATCGAAGAAGAAACTCCATTCTCTTCGAAGATTGGGTCTTGTCAGGCTCCCCAACTTTGATAGGCTTCCCCCATAGCCTGTAGACCTGAAAAAATATCTGATTTGATCATCTCCCACAATATCATCATACTCAGCCACTTCCGGGAGATGAAGGGCTTGTCGAACAATAGTAGGTGTTATCATGTGCTTGCCATTGCAGTAGAATGTAATGATTGGTTCTTCATCATCACCTGCATTGTTAAACTTAGCAGTTGACCATATCCTAATCAAGGATTGAGCAGAAAAGTTTAAAGATTCCTGTAACGCATAGCCAATGTAACTTTGTCGTAAAAAATCTTGAATTACATGAAAATCTTCAGGTGCATCAAATTTGTTTAATAAAGCAATATAGTTGGTGGCTGTAAAGGTGTAGGTTTGGAAGGTTTGTCCTTTCGAAGCCATGAAAATGTGTAGTTTGGAACAGTTAGGGTTTTGAGAAACTAAGGAAGAAGAGCAAACGAAGAATAATGGAGACAGATCAATAACAAAAAAATGATAATTAAAATTAATCCGTGCCTTTTGATTTACATGACACCTGTAGTGGGACACGTGGCGAAAATTGATTTGAAGAGCAATAATTAATACAAGTCCCAATATACTGCAAGTGTTTGTATATCTGAGTAAGTATATAAACCGTCATTCATGAGTTACACGTGCCTCGTTTCAAATCCAATCAGAGAATGATAATTATGATGTCACAAAAATGAAATATGATCTCAGAGTTTACCACTTAAACAGAGTTTAACAAGTCAGAGTTTATAAGAGTCAGAGTTTAAAATGAACTGTCAGAGTTTACCACAGACTCTGACAGAGTTTATCACAGACTCTGATAGAGTTTACCATAAACACTGATAATTTGTGATCAGAGATAAGATGTTGTAATGATCAAAGTTTGCTTCATCAGAGTTTACTTCATCTTCTATCAGAGTTTATCTCATACTCTGACATATACTCTGATTATCTGAAACCTGCTAAGTCAAGTTGACCCACTTGTCACCATCCCTAATTCAGAAACCAGTCTATTAAATGTTGCTTCAGGTAATGGCTTAGTAAATATATCTGCTATTTGTTGATCTATGGAAACAAAATGTAATTCAATTATGCCTTCCATAACATGTTCTCTTATGAAATGATATCTGATACTGATGTGCTTTGTCAGATAAAGTTGAACTGGATTTCCTGTCATTGCAATAGCACTTTGATTATCACAGTAAATAGAAATTTTAGAAAAGTTCAAACCATAATCCAACAGTTGATTTTTCATCAATAAGATCTGTGCACAACATCTTCCAGCAGCTATATATTCAGCCTCTGCTCTTGATACTGAGATTGATTTCTGTTTCTTGCTAAACCATGACACTAGTCTTCCACCCAGAAATTGACAACTACCACTTGTACTTTTTCTATCAATTTTACATCCTGCAAAGTCAGCATCTGAATAGCCAATTAATTTAAAATCAGACTCTCTAGGATACCATAAGCCAAGATTAATAGTGCCCTTGAGATATCTGAAACTCTTTACAGCTATCAAGTGAGGTGCTCTTAGATCTTCTTGAAATCTAGCACATAGACATGTTCCAAATATGATGTCTGGTCTACTTGCAGTCAGACAAAGTAAAGAACCAATCATTCCTCTATATGCTGTAATGTCAACAGGTTCTCCAGTGTTTTGATCAAGCTTTGTTGCAGTAACCATAGGTGTTGTAGCAGATGCAGAGTCTTGCATTTGAAATTTTGTGAGTAGATTCTTTATATATTTAGACTGATTGATGAATATGGCTTCCTCAGTCTGTTTTACTTGTAATCCTAGAAAATAACTCAATTCTCCCATCATGCTCATTTGATACCTGGACTGTATTAACTTTGAAAATCTTTCACAGAGCTTCTCATTATTGGAACTAAATATTATATCATCAACATATATTTGTACCAATAATAGATCCTTACCTTGAATTCTATAAAAACAAGTTTTTATCAATTGTATCTCTAGTGAAACCACTTTCAAGTAAGAATAAAGCTAAAGTTTCATACCAAGCCCTTGGTGCTTGCTTTAGTCCATATAAAGCTTTATCCTGTCTGTAGACATGATTTGGATATTTTGGAATGACAAAGCCAGGTGGTTGTTCAACATAGACTTCTTCTTCAAGTTCACCATTTAAAAATGCACTTTTAACATCCATCTGGTAGACCTTGAATTTCTTATGTGCAGCATAAGCAAGAAAAATTCTGATTGCTTCAAGTCTGGCTACTGGTGCATATGTTTCATCATAGTCAATGCCTTCCTGTTGAGAATAGCCTTTAGCTACCAGTCTTGCCTTATTTCTTGTAATGATGCCACCAGAATATGTCTTATTCCTGAATACCCATTTTGTGCCTACAATAGATCTGTTCTTTGGCCAGTGTACTAGTGTCCAAACTTCATTTCTTTCAAACTCATTTAATTCTTCCTGCATTGTAGTAACCCAATCTGCATCCTGCAAAGCATCTTCAACCTTCTTTGGTTCTATTTGAGAAAAAAAACTATGATATAGACATTCATTTTGAGTAGTTTTTCTTGTTTTTACTCCACTTTCCAGATCACCAATAATCAAATCAGGTGTGTGATCTTTTGTCCACTTTCTTGGATGTGAAAAGTTTCTAGAACTAGATGCTTCCCCATGATTTGTGCCTTCATAGAAAAATTCTTCTGTAAATGCTGATCCTCCCCCTTAATATGTGTTGTCATCAGTGTTTGATGTCTCAGAGTTTATATGCTCAGAGTTTGAATTATCAGAGATTGAAGTTTCAGAGATTCTAGTCTCAGAGTTTGATGGATCAGAATTTAAGAGTTTAGAGTTTGGGTTGATCAGAGTTTTGTCAGATTCTGATATTTTAATTACTGTGTTTTGATCTCTAATGTCAGTATTTGAATGATGTTGCTCCCCCTCAACGTGTGCAGAATCTTCACTTTCTATTTCAATTATTTCTGAATCAGAGTTTATAGAATTAGAGTTTACCTCACCAGTGTTTAATTGAATAGAGTTTGTATCATCAGAGTTTGAATCACCAGAGTTTATTTCCTGTAGTTCATTCTCAAATCTCAGAGTTTCCTGTGCATCCTTATCATGTAATCCAGCTATTTTTCCTTCATCAAAAGAGACATTAATTGATTCCATGACTGTCCTTGTCCTTAGATTGAATACTTTGAATGCCCTTAAAGAGGATTTAGAAGTTGTTGCATATCCAATAAAAATTCTTTCATCTGCTTTAAGTTCAAATTTCTTCAATTGCTCAGGGTGTGTTTTAAGAATAAAACATTTGCTTCCAAATATATGAAAGTAAATAACATTTGGCTTTCTTCCCTTCAAAGATTCATATGGAGTCATTCCATGTTTGTTTATTAAAGAACAATTCTGAGTAATGCATGCAGTATTCACAGCTTCTGCCCAAAAGTAAGTAGGTAGCTTTGCTCCTTCTAGCATTGTTCTGGCAGCTTCTATTAGAGTTTTGTTCTTTCTTTCAACTACACCATTTTGTTGAGGTGTTCTAGGTGTTGAGAATTGTTGAATAATATCTTTTGTTGAGCAAAATTTCCTTCATTGCAGAGTTTTTAAACTCTGTTCCATTTTCACTCCTTAGATTCTTCACCTTGTGAATTGATCCATTCTCAATCATTGCAATATGTTCAATAATTATATCTGCAGTTTCATCCTTTTTATGCAAAAAGTGTACCCAAGTAAATCTTGTGAAATCATCAACTATCACAAGAGTGTATTTCTTCTTTCCAATGAACATTATGTTGACAAGACCAAATAAATCAAGATACAGTAAGTGAAAAGGTTGATCAATTGAATTTTCAATTTTGCCCTTGAAAGATGTCTTCTTTTGTTTGGCCTTTTGACATGAATCACAAAGTCCATTAAGGTGAAATTGAACTTTTGGAAGACCTCTAACTAGGTCCTTTTTCACTAATTCATTAATGTTTCCAAAATTCAAGTGACATAGTTTTTTATGCCAATTCCATCTTTCCAGGGATGATGCCTTTCCAAGTAAACAAGTTAAAGGACCATCTGAATTATTATCCAAGCTAGCTTCAAATAAATTTTTATGTCTGTGACCAATAAGAACTACTTTATCATTCTTCTTGCTTTTCACTTCATAATGAGTACCATGAAATTCCACAGAATAACCTTTGTCTGTCATTTGACTCACACTTAGAAGATTATGTTTGAGTCCTTCAACCAGAGCTACATTTTCAATGATGACATTTCCAATCACAATATTGTCGTATCCCAGTGTCCTTCCTATGTTGCCATCTTCATAAGATACTACCGGGCATGCCTTCTCTTCAAACTCTGAAAGCAGGGATTTATTTCCAGTCATATGTGCAGAACATCCACTATCAATTACTAGGATGTTTTTCCTGTTTCCCTGCAATCAGTAAATGCAACTTAATTAGTAAGTTTGGGGACCCAAACTAGTTTGGGTCATTTCTTTGAAAACTTGTTAACTTTTACGGCAGAAGTACTTTTATCTGAGTTTGTGTTAACAGAGTTTACAGAAGCAGAGTTTGCATTTACAGAGTTTGTACTGTCAGAGTTTACACTTCTTTTATTAGACTTTATCAAATATATTTGCTTGACAGTTTGTTTTGGAGAATTCTTTATTTAAGGTTGTGGTTTATAGTAATTATAATACAAATTTTGATATTCTTTGCATTTATAAATGGAATGCCTCATACTATCACAATGAAAACATGGATTATGTCTAATTTATTTTCTATCCTCAATCCTAGGTTTTTCAGGCTTATTCTTTTTCTTTTGTTCGGAGTCAATAGCAAGATGATTTGAATTACCACAAGTAAAACATGTTTTCCTAGGAGCATCAGGAATATTCATGTAGTTAGTCTCCTTAGTAATTCCTATTTTGCCATTTCTATTTCTTTTAACCTTTTTAGGTTTTTCTATAATCGTGACTGCCTTCAACTTTTCTTTAAGTTGCTTTTGTGAAAGTAATCCTATATTTACCTTTTTAGGTTCTGACACACTCTTGTTCTTGGGGCATTCAGTGGGAGTTTCCTTAATACTTGCTCTAAAAAATTTCACAGGTTTATTTAATATTCCTTTTATGTGTGATTTAGTGTGTGTTTCAGATTCATAACCTAAAGCAGAAGTCCAATTCTTATTAGTCAGCATTTGTTGGACTTTCTTTCTAGAGTTTGTCCAAACTCTGAAAGTTTTCTTTTCTTTTGCTATTTCAGATTTTAGATATTCAACTTGAATTTCTAACTGAGTTTGCATGTGAATAGTATTATCAAAATCTTTCTTAATTTTTAACGTATCAAAGTTTTCAGATTCAAGCATGTTATTTCTAGTAGTTAGAGTTTGTATCTCAGATTTTAATCTTTCATTCTCCAATGTCTGAGATTTAAAGCTAATATGTAAAGATCTAAGAAAAGACATCAGTTAACAGATATTATCAGTTTGAAAGTTAAATACAGAGTCAGGTACCTTATCAGAGTTTAGAGCATCAATATTTGCCATGAGTGCATAATTTGTTTCTTGTTCAGAATTTGAGGAATCCATCCAATCCTTCTTTGATGTTATTAAAGCTTTCCCTGATTCCTTACTTCTGCATTCAATAGCAAAGTGCCCCATCTTGTTACACTTGTAACACTTGATCTTTGATTCATCAATAGTTTTTGATTTTCCATCTCTATCTTCCCTTTTCTTAAGCCTTTCTTTCTTTTATGACTCTCCATGCTTCTTTTGAAAATTTGCTTGCTTCTTGTATTTCCTGTACTTCATCTTTTTAAAGCCTTTTACTATCATTGCAATCATCTCCATCATATCAGAATCTGTGGAGTCATCAGAGTTAGCTTCAGAATTTGTCTCAAACTCTGATTCACCGCTTTCTTGAATTACTACCTCTTTTCCTTTCCTTGTTGAGACATTAAGCACCTTTTCTTTTGGTTCTTCAATCTTGGTTTCAACATTCAAAGCAATAAATCTTGCCTTGCTGCTCTTTTTGTTTCTTCTTTGCTGTAACTCTAGGTCATGAGTTTTTAATTTACCATATACTTCATCTAATGACATCCCATCTAAGTCAGACCTGTCTCTAATTAGAGATGTCTGTAGATCCCATTCTTCTGGAAGAGCCCTTAGAAACTTGGTGTTTGAATCTTCATTGTCATATACTTTATCCACCAAAGCCAAGTTATTTAACAGAGTTAGAAATCTGTCATAGATATCTGTTAGAGATTCATTATGTTTTACCTCAAAGTATTCATACTCCTGAATTAACACAGATATTCTGTTTTTCTTGATTTCCCTAGTTCCTTGACATTGAATCTCTAGTGCATCCCAGATCTACTTTGCAATTTTGCATGCTATAACCCTGTTTGACATTATAGAGTCAAGACTATTGTGTAATATGTTCCTTACCTTGGCATCTTTGAGGACTTATTGTTTTTCCTCATTAGTCCACTCCTTTTTGTCTTTGAGGGTATAATGTTCAGGTACTTGTCTTCCATCCACAATAGTTGTAGGTACCAGTTTTGTTGACATATACTAGCCTTCATTGATCCTGTCTAAGTAATCAGGATCTGTTGCTTCTAGGAACATCAACATCTTCACCCTCCATGTAGGGTACTCATCTTTCTTTAAGATAGGAATTCTTATACTCTTATACTTGTTTCCAGACATGATTTATGATCTAACAGTTGAATTTGAACTACCTGCTCTAATACCACTTATTTTCCCAGAAAGATAAACTATTACAGAAGGGGGGTTGAATGTCATAGTACCAGTAAATCGATTAAGAATACAAGTATGTAAAAGATGAATACTGTTCTTCTTTAAAGATTATGAATATATTACAAAACTCTCTCAAGCAGTTGTTTGTTCTTAAGAGCTGCTAGATTATCAAAAATAAGACTTGACCAATACTTAATGTTAACCTATGTCTGTGTTTATATAGACACAGTTACAATTCAATTATATATAGAATAGAAATAGAATAGCTTTACATAAGGAAATAGTCTTGCATTCGGATTCCTTCTTACTTTCCTATTCAGACTCTGATTTGAATTGCTTCTTGACAAACTCTGATATTAAACTCTATCGGTTGTTATTCTCTGATAAAGCATTATCTGTTAGAGTAAACTCTGATTGAGTATTCTTTGATAGAGTAAACTCTGTCCGACAGTTTCTTAAACTCTTATGACATCAACAATGTAAACTCTGACTTGTATTCTCTGACAATCATCAGTATTTGCTTCCTAACAATATATTTATTTAAGGAACCCACTCAACTTTATTTCTGGGTCCACCACTGGTGGTAATAATATATTGTGTAAGATTAAGTTTATTTTTATCAGTACAAGTATATATGTTCATATTTTTATTTTAAGCTTCCTTAATATTTTATCTTCTTCCATTGTTGTCATCACTCATTATTTCACCATTCAGTTTATATTCATATTATCAGCATGTTTAACATCTGTACTCTTTACATTGTTTTATACCCGTATATGAGTCTTTCGCTCACTGTCGGTTTATGTTTTTTGTTTCCCCCGACTGGTTAGTTGGGCTACTTTATGGGAAGAGTGTGAATTGCTGACTTTGAGTAGTTGTAACATTTTATATTTAAATTTGAATTTAAATAGTTGAGTTGTACTTTTAATTTTGGATTGTAAGTTGTTAGATATTAATCAGTTGTATCTTTTTATTGGAATTTTGGAGAATTTTATTTAATTGAATAGGTTCGGGATTTTAAAAGAACACTAATAATTTAATAAGAATTAAAAAAGAACCTTAGAACACTAATAATTTAATAATATTAATATATCTTGTCTAATCTTAATACAAATATTAGATACTTAATAATTTAATACTACCTCCGTCCCTCCCAATTGTTAACGTTTCGAAGAGGAGGTCCGGCACGCATTTTAAGGTGCATATAAAGTATAGTTTCATAACTTATTTTAATTTTTTTTCTAAATAAAAATTTAGTTTAAAAATAAGTTATGGAACTATACTTTATATGCACCTTAAAATGCGTGTCGGACCTTCTCTCCGAAACGTTAACAATTGGGTGGGACTGAGTGAGTAATAATTAAGATTCCCTCATGGGTTCATAATTAAATTACTAAGATACTTTTATTATTAAAAAAATTCTTTTACAAACTACATGTTGATTATTATAATAGGAATATTTAATTTTTTTTTTTTATTAATTAGTAGAGCACTTATCTGATTAAAAAAAATTATATTGAATTTTAACAGCATATCACTAATTCAGATATTAAAAAATACATGTGGAGATGAAATATTAGCAAAAGGATAAATAATAAAAATATATTAAATATAAAGCTATAACAATAAAATCATATTAAATAAAATATTTCTACAAAAAATTGTATTGTAATTTATACTTACTATACAAATAATACCTATAAATAATTTGACTAAAAGAGTTATTTTGGTCGCATAGTCGTTGTGGTAATAATATAAAATATGAGTAGTCATGTAGCCATTTAATTAATATGAGTTATATGGAGACTGTTTTTTATTAGAGACTACGAAGACTGAATATTAACCATTAAATTAAAACATATCATACATAAACTTAAAAGGGCAGGATTGTAAAATACTTTATTAATTAAAATATTGTAATCAAACAATTCCTTATTGAAAACTTTGTCTTCCAAACACTTCCTTGTTGAAAATCTTATCTTCTATTAATAGTTAAGGAGAATTATTAAGGAGAATACTGCATATAAAATACCAATTAGAATCCCACATATCTCGTTTGCAGTACTCACTTACAATACACACAATTTCATCTATAAAATTGAAAATTGTTCCGTGAGACTCTAGGGTTTGAAGCATCTTATGAATATGAACGAATGTATGTTTTAATACCTTATGAATTGATTTCAAATTAGGCAAAGTAGAGATTCATGTTCCGTATGTTATTTTGTATTAGTTTTTAGGATTATTATAATTGAATGAATGTGATTGTGATGATTTATAATTGTGTGTAGTTATTGGTAGTGCATGTATTTATATTTTTATCGGATGTTTAACCATGTGTACTGCAATTGATATTTTAAAATAGGCAAGATAGATATTCATGTTCTATAAGTTATTTTGTATTAGTTTTTTGGATTATTGGAATTAAATGAATGTTATTGTGATGATTTATAATTGGGAGAAGTTAGAGTTTGCAATATCTTATATAATCAAGTGGTATTGTGATGTTGTGGTCTTGTGTGTATTGTAATTATCGGGTATTGTGAATCATCTAATTAACTAGGTATTATGAACCATCTATTTGGTATTGAAAATTAGATGGTATTGTGTATTGTGTGTACTGCAATTGAAGTATTGTGTATACTGCAATTGAAGTATTGTGTATACTGCAATTGTGGTATTGTGTGTATTGTAATTGCTGAGTTGGATTTACTATATCTGTTATTGAATAAAACATGAGAACATAATAAATTATATTAATAAAAAAATTGTATATCTCAACTTTTAGGGATGTAATATAAGGTTACTGATTTTCACTTCAATTTTTCTTACTGACTATTTGTGTTATGCTCTTTGGACATACTTATATGTGATTGTGTTAGAAATACTGTGGTGTCATGTATGTCGCGGACACTTGTTAAATTGTGTCGTAGAGTATGTTATGGTTAATAAATATGTTAAAGGTTTTTGTACGATGCCGATGAAGTAATCGCTTGATGGAAAACCCTTGGTTATATAACTGGCCTAAAAAGAAGGCAAAGTACGTTGATAAGACGGGAAGTGTCAAAGTTCACAAAGAGAACAAAGTGCAACAAGGGAACAGTGAATATACGGAAACTGAAGTGGCGGCCGATAGTTTTTCTATGAACGATGGTGATGAAGATGTCAATGGAGTGCACATGACAATGCTTGTAGAGGTGTCGTGGGGGAAAGAAAATGAAGTTCTAGATAGAATTATAAAGAAAAATTAGTTGAAGATTCAAATGAAGAAGAATGAGAAGTAGGACATTGGATCAAATGCTACTATAAGTGTAAAAATTACTGAGCCGGGAACAAGTTCCAGGAAAAGAAAAATGGAAAGGAGCAATACATATATGTGATGCATTATATTAGTTAGGAGTGTACATTACATTATGTTATGCATGAATGCAATACATTATGTACCAGCAATACATATATGTGCTGCATGTTTGTATATAATGTAAAAAATTTAATCTACCTTGGTCTTGTAAATAATAGAAGCCTTATGTTCTAACTGTAATACAATGTACTACACATAGTACCTCTTGTAGTACATAGTTTAGAAGTATACATTACGTTATGCTATACACGTATGTGTTACATTATACTTTGAAAATATATTTATGCAGATTCATATTAAAATATTCATTCTCTTTGACTCAGATATAATTTAGTTTTTGTACATTTCATCGGTATTGATAATCACGGGAGAATATAACTTGATGATTAAAATACTAATCATTTGCTAAAAATCAATGGAAAACTTGATATTGCTATAAATATAATGTGCGGAACACAATGTATAGCAAGTACAATGTGCGGAAAAAATGTGTTGGATATGACAATGTGCAGTACACTATGGAGAACACAGTGTACTATGTACGAAATGATTGTATTGTTAGAATTGTATTAGAATTCTTGAATTATTACAATAGATAGTACAAGAACTAGTTGAATTGTGTTAAAATGGTAATATCTTGAATTCTTGGTGAAGAGCAAATAAATATGATGAGATTACAGGATAATTGAATCACGATTTACATTTTTTGAGAATCAATGGCAAAACTCGATTTAATTAACCCATCCATATAATTGAGTAACTGATGATGATCCTGGAAATATGTATGTGTGTATAAATATTGTATACATATAATGTTGGGTTCCGAGGCATAAAACGCAGCGGATAAACGTAAAAATAACAAAAAAAATCGGAACCCTAACGCAGGATCATGTATAAGACTTGACGGATTATGGTAAACAGAATCATACCTATTCTTGTCCTGACTTTCACGAACTCAACGGAGATCCTTGCTATCACGATTTTGTGTCTTCCTCTCGAAAGCACCTCTATGGTATCCACACGAGCACCTTCAAGAACGTCTCACGATCTTGATCACGGGATGGATGTACTAGCCTCCTTTGATGAATTCGAATGACTGCCTTTGCTGCCTCCTTGCTCTGCCTCTAGGGTTTTATCATATAAAACGTATCATTCATTTAACCTATCATTATCTATTTATAATGATTGGTTAATGGGCCTTTTCAGCAAAACCTAACCCATGTAGGCATAGGATTAAATAATAAAACATGCTTTTATTATTTAATTAATAACTAAGTCACACTTAATTATTATTGGCAGAAATACAATTATTCAAATTCGAATTTATATTATTTTAATTAATTAAGTCTCACTTAATTAATATAATAAAATTCAAATAATCATCAATTAATTTAAATCTATAATTTAAATTAACTATTCCACTAGGTGCTCTATGTGTGTGACCCTATAGGCTATTATTTAATTAGCAATAATTTTATTCTCCAATAAAATTATAAACAATGAGCGGTATCTAGTAATACATCATTGCTATCCAATTAAACAATAATTAAATCGTGATTTGATAAAACCTTTCATGATTAATGTTTCCGTGTAATATAATCCCTTTAACCAAATATATTATAGATTAAACTCGAGGCATGTGTTTAGTCATCCTCTTCAACATTTAATCCGGGTTTACTTGATCCATGAGTAGACTATGGAAAAACAAATCATTATTTGAGCACGGCCATGCATTTTATAGTCTCACTCAATCAAGAGGCCAATAATATCTCTCCTAATTATAGGAGGGTTAAATCCTTTATCTATCATTCATATTTCTCATACGACTCATGATATACCCGATGTCCACTTTTATCATCACCCGGTCAAAGGTAACTTTTAATGTAGTCAGAGTATATTAATCCTCGTATAGAAATATAATGATCTCAAGTCAGAGGATCATTACACCATTATCACTGTGAGTCTTTCTTATGACTTTATTAAACATGAAGAATCTCACTGTGGGTCTGTCCAGTACCATGTACTCCTACATGTACCTATGCATTGACTTTAGTATCCCCATACTTATAACCAATGAGATATGGTTATCTGTCAAACAACATACTAGTCTATTTATGTATTATTATTGTCCTATAATAATAATACTCGACTAGGGACATTTAAGAATATGATATATTATATAATCTCAAGTTCAAGTCATGTACTTAAACTATATAACGTGTATCATGATTCTAAGGACATTTATTATGCTAACAAATATATCGCAGTAATTAAAGTCATAATAAATACGTTTATTGAATAATCAAATGACATAAAGGTTTATTAAAGGAAACATTGTATTGCCTCTAGGGCACCTACACTAACATATAAGATATGTATTAGACATTTTTACCCTTAACTTAATTAAATCACATTTAAGCATAGATTAAAGATGGACCAATGGATTGAATAGGAATAGACAGTCATGATTAAGTCTCCAGGTCTCTAACAAAAAATAGGTCTCCATTTAACTTTTCCCTATATATATATATGGTTCTACCCAAATAGAAACTAACTTAGCCTAAAAATGAAAAACTAAGGATATTCTTTTAATTTTATCAACCTTGTTCATCAGAGCGGGGGTAAGTGGTGTGGTATTAACTTTCTTATCCATTCTTTCTTTCCCTCTTTTACATCATCTTTTTTTACTTTTCTCATTTCCACGATCAATTTATGTAACCCTAATGATTTTGATGATAACACATTTGAGCAAGTTAAACTGCTTGTACAATGTCTATCGGTTACTTATGTTTATTATACTATTATAGTCTGTTGTATTGCATGTATTAACTTTGTTTTACAGGATATATTTATAACAGGATAACAACAAGCTATATTGAGATTATAGCCTGCTGAAACAGAGTCCTATAGGATACAAAATTCCATCTGCGGTTGCATAACATATTAAGTTTTCGTGTAGGATTAATATACATGTACATTCCTATATATATTACCTTTTTAATATAATATTAAGCTCATATTTTTTATTTAAAAATGTTTTCCTAATTTTTAGGAAGTAGTTGATTTTTTTTATATTCCTTTTTCGAACCACAAATACTTTCCTATCATATCCATAATTATAGGAGCAATTTCAAATCCATTTTTATCTCCACTCCTATAGTTATGCCTTTAAAATATTCTCTGTTTTCAACGTTCTATTCTTTCCTTATTTCAAAGAGCCGTTGTATACATTAGTATATAATGTGGAATAGTTTTTCACTTGGTACACACAACCAATACACTACGACTCGTAATCTTGAAAATATTTATTTGATTTTTTTAAGCTGAGCTTAGTTCTATATTGAAAATTTAATATTTAAAGAATATATTTTGAGTTGTAAACACTTTCATTCTTTGTATTGTTCAAAGTGTATTTAGAATCACTAAGTGGAAAGGGTTCTAAGTGAGAGAACAAGGGGCTGTCGATTCAGTTGTATTAATTCTACAAGTCAGAGAGTTCGAGGAACAGAAGGATTCAAGAGTGAGACTCGAGGAATTCGAGGTTCAAGAACATATTGCAAAGTAGAAGACAATAGCAAGCTGGAATCATTTTACTCAGGATTGCTGGGAGTTTAGCAAGCCACTATAGTGATTGAGAACAGGGAGATATATTATTACTCTTGTAATTGGTTTATAATTGATTAATAATATATTCTCTTACCAAGGTGGTAAGGGACCAGGACCTAGACCAATAAACATAGGGATCAAACCTGACTAAACGTTATGTGCCTCTTTTACATATTGTTCTTAACTATTTTCTACATTGCATTTATTCTAACAAACTATAATTGTTTACAGATTGAAAACAGTAAGCTAGTTTCTTAAGGCACAACAGGCTGTCCACATTACAGTCAGCTATAATGGCTTGGTAACATTTTAAAATTGGATATAGTCAACTAAATCACCTATTCACCCCCCTCTAGGTGCATTCACATTTGGTATCAGAGTAGGCTATATTGACATTTTCTGTAACAGGAAAGTATAGATCATATGGCTGACGTTTATCCTACAATAAACTCCTCTTCTAGGCCACCATTGCTACTTGGGTCAGACAACAACAACTGATGGAAAGGTCGAATGAGATCTCACTTGAAAAGAGAGCCTATATAATGGAGAGTTACTAAAAAAGGCCCATTTATGTTTCTAAAATCTGATAGAAAGGAGAAAGACATTGATGAACTCTCTCCTGATGAACTAATGAAACTGAGCTACAACAACAGAGCTAAGAACACCATCATTACTAGTCTTAGCATCTCAGAAAGTGACAAGGTCTCTTCATGCAAATATGTTATAGAAATATGGAATACTTTGGCATTGTGTCATGAAGACTCGAAATCTCTAAAGAAAGTCAAGTTGAGCAAGCTAATGAACGATTATGGAAATTTCAAGCTCAAGGATGGAGAAACTATCAGAGAAGCTCAAGCTAGATTTTAAATCAATATGAATAACCTAAAATAACTTGGCAAATCTATTCCTCAAGAAGAAGTCAACATGAAGATAATTAGTGTTGTGCCATGGATTTATGAACCGAAGGTCATTGCTTTGGAATCTTCACCAAAAATTGCTGAATTGGAACAATTTGAAGCAAAGATCAGTGCTAGTGAAGCTCAGGGTTCTTCTGATGTTACTCCCAAAATAAAGAATCTGACACTTCATGCTGGAAACAGCAAGCTAGAATCTGATGATGAATCTGATGAAGAGCTTGTTCTAATGTCCAGAAAAATCAAGAAGATGATTGAAAAGAGGAACACATAAAAGATGGAGAAAAATGGCTTCTCCAAAGACAAAAAGTTCTCCAAAGAAGCGAAAGGGGAACATACATGTTTTGAGTGCGGAAAGCCTGGTCACTATAAGAAAGGATGCTATAAACTCAAAGCAAAATAACCTACTGATTTCAAGGATATGAAAAAGAAGTCAGAAGCCTTACAGACCTGGAGCGATGATGATGATGACTTTGACTTTAGTGATAATACTAGTGAGGAGATGGTCAATCTTGCCTTAGTTGGATTGGAAGATAGTGATTCTGTACTTGGATAAACTAATAATGGGCTTGTAAAAAGTGGTTCAGAGGATGATAAGTGTGAGGTAAACTTATTTAAATTTCATATTTCTTCTGATAATGTTGTTTTAAAACAACTAACCTTGCAAGAACCAAATCATATTCCACTAGAGAAATATAATTCAGTGAAAGCGGAAAAAAGCAAGCTAGTTGAGAAGAATGTCTACTTTAAGAAGATGGTTCATGAGTTACTGGCTAAAGTGGAAACTCTAATTGAAGATAAAGAACCAGAGAAGGCAAAGGATGATGTTGAAATCAAAGAGTTGAATGCCAAAGTAGAGCATCTTGAAGCTTTCAATAAAATACTGCTCAAAAGAAGTCAAGCTCTTGGTAAAGAAGTTTCAGAATTAAAGGTAGAGATTGAGGCCAGAGATATATGCCTAGAGACTTTTAAACTCAAGAAATCTACTGAAGCGGAAACATCTCAGCCTACTACTATAACATCTCAGCTTACTGCTACAACATCTCAGCCTGCTGCCAATTCACAACCTGTTGTTTCTACATCTCAGACAGCTGAAAAGATTCAATCTCTGGAATCAAAAGTTGTAAAGCTCAAGAAATGAATGGGGATATTTATTCAAGGAGAAGATGGTCTCAAGTTCATGATGAAAAGTATTAATGTTACTCTACAAAGAGAAAGAGTTGGTCTAAACTTCAACAAGAAGGGTAAAACTCTTAATTATGAAGGAAGAAAAGGTAAGCCATACAAATATGCTATGCCCTGGAACCAGTGCAACAGATGTGGAGGAAAAGGTCACTTAACTCAGAATTGTAAAGTTTAGACCTCCAAAAGAGCCTACCAGAATAAAGCTGTCAACAGACCAACTTACTAGAAAAGTAAAATAGTTTACCAGAATGGGTCTAGCAAAAAGCAGAATATCAAGAAAGTGGCTTCTAAAGTGGTCCAATAATAGATCAAGAAATTATATTTAAATACTTGTTATATACTTCCTACTAACCAAACATGACTCAAACCTATTTGGGTACCAAAATGTTGAATTTTAGTTTGGTTTGTTTTGTAGATGTGTCTTGTCGCGAAGATCAAATCAAAATAATGGATTATTGATAGCGGATGCACTAGGTACATGTGTGGAGACACATCACAGTTTATCAGTCTCAAACTTAAGAAGGGAGTAGGAGTAACTATTAGAGATAACAAGTCTCTTCCTATCCTTGGTAAAGGCAAAGTTCGTAATAATACTATGTCTATCAATAATGTCCGATATGTAAAAGGTTTAAAATATAACTTGTTTAGTATAATTCAATTGCATGATGATGGATATAAAGTTGAGTTTGATAAAGATAAATGTATTATTACTGTTACTACTAACCAAATTCATCTAGTTTCTACAAGGGATGAATATATATATATACTAGACTTTGATTTGCAGAAAACAACCTACTGTTTAGGTGCCATAGACAATGATCTATCCATATGGCATAGAAGATTGGGCCATGCACATGTGGATTTGCTAAACAGGTTGTCAAGTAAGAAGCTAGTAAGAGGGCTGCCTAAATTAAAGTATGCTAAAACTGAACTATGCTGAACATGTGAACTAGGCAAGCAAATAAGAAGCACTCACCAGGCTAAAAAGGTGGTATCTACTTCGAAACCTCTAGACCTCTTTGGTCCAGAAGCCTACAAAAGCTTGGGAGGTAAACAATATGGGTTTGTCATTGTTGATGATTGTTAGTAATTGTGCCCTAGAGACAATTACTTTTATATTTTAAGGAAAATATTTTATTATTAAAGATATATAATACGTATCAAAATTTCAAGGACATTTATTATGCTTTCAATTTATTACGCAGTAAATAAAATATAATAAATAAATAATAATCAATAAATGGTTTATCTTCATTTTGAATAAACCCAAACTCTTTGACAGTTTCATCAAAACGAATGTTACATCTCCTCGAGGCTTGTCTTAATCCATAAATGGATCGACGCAACTTACATACCTTTCTAGAATCCTTTGGATCAATAAAACCCTCAGGCTATGTCATGTACACATTCACATCTTCTTCAAGGCTCCCATTTAAGAAAGCAATTTTGACATCCGTTTGCCAGATTTCATAGTCATAGTAAGCAGCTATAACAAGCAAAATCCTGATGGACTTGACCATAGGCACTGATGAAAAGGTCCCATCACAGTCAATACCATGAATTTGCTTGAAACCTTTTGCCACCAATCGTGACTTATAGGTCTGTACTTTGCCATCCATGTCGGCTTTCTTCTTGAAAACCCACTTGCACCCTGTAGGTTTTACCCTTTCAGGTGAATCAACCAAAGTCCATACTTGATTAGTATACATGGATTCCATCTCAGATTTCATGGCATCCAGCCATCTCTTAGAATCTGGAGTGTTTATAGCATCCTAGTAGGTGAGATGCTCATTTTCGTCCACAAACATCACATCACCATCTTGAGTCAAGAGAAATCCATAATATCTCTCGGACTCATGGCAAATCCTACTAGACCTACGAACAACCTGTGTTTCTTGAGCAGTATTTTTTTCTTGGACATTTTGCTCAGGTTCCTCTATTGGTTCAATGTTATCATGTGAGTCTCGAACTTCATCGAGATCTATTATCCTCCCACTGTCTTTCTTAGAAAGCATTTCTCTTTCAAGGAACACTATAGTTCGAGTAACAAACACTTTGTTCTCGGAAGGATTATTGAAAGAATAACCCTTTATTTCAATTGGGTATCCCACAAAGTTACATTTGTCTGATTTAGGTCCTAGCTTGTCAGAAGTTAGACATTTCACAAATGCCTCACTTCCCTAAATTTTCATAAATGACATGCTATGACGTTTCTCAGTCCATATCTTATACGGAGTCTTCTGAACCATTTTAGTAGGAACTCGGTTAAGTGTATAAGCAGTTATCTCCAAGGCGTAGCCCCAAAAACTAATTGAAAGATTTCTTGACTCAACATTGAACACACCATGTCCAACAAGGTGTGATCCCTCCTATCAAAAAATCTTTTCTTTGATATTTTCTACTTCATATTTATAGTCTTTGAACTTTTCAAATGATTCGGATTTGTTCTTCAAAAGATACCTATATCCGTATCTACTAAAATAATTAGTAAATTTTATGAAGTTAATAAAAGCTAACTTTTGTCATTGTATGCATATGATAACATACATCACTATGTATAAGTCATACTCGTTCAGTGACCCTTTCACCATGTCCGGTAAAAGGACTTTTAGTAATTTTTCCAAATAAACCAAGATTCGCATCCTTTTGTATAATTCATAATCAAACTTATCCAAGAATGCATCCTTATGTATTCTGAAAATGTGTTTCTCATTAATATGACCTCAATGACAGTGCCAAAGGTAATGTTTCATTTGAGTCACTTTAGAACATATAAATTGTTAACTGGTTGTGAAACATTATAAGCCTCATCATCAAAATAAAATAAATAACTATTATTATTTAATTAAAATGAAAAAGCCTTTCTTGTCCAAATATGAAACTAATATAATGTCTCTGCTAATTGCAAGCACGTTATAACAATTATCAAGTTCTAAATTTTCTTTGTAGGCCAAAAATTAAGTAACAAGTTCCTTCAACCAAAGAAACTACCTTTAGTCCAATTTCAACCTGATACTCGAAACTTGACCCTTACTGATCATCTTCTTCCGATCTTCCAAATAAACATGACAGTTTAATTTCCAGTGTCTCGATTTTTCATAGATGCGACAATTGTCTTCTTTGTCAACACCTCATTCAGACTTTAGAGCCTGTTTTGGATTTGGACTTTGATTTGACAAGGAAACTAGATCAAATCTTCTCCTTGCCTTTCCATTTTCATTTCCCTTTTGCATTCCCTATGTTTACCATCATTATAGTAGTAGTTCATGCATTTATCATGCTGCTTTCAGCAGTTCTTAACATGCTTAGTAACTCAATAGGTGTTTCACCAATCTTATTCATTTTGTTTTTCATAACAAACTAAGAATATTTGTTGTCCAAAGATTGTAAGATCAAATCTAGGTGAGCCTCCAGACCAATCTGGAAACCCAAAATGTCAAGGTATTCATTATACCCTATAGTCTTTAAAACATGTGGTGTAACCGGGTCTCACTCTTCCTACTTGTAAGTGTATAGTACCCTTTAATCGTCAAATATATCTTGAAGAGTCAGTCCCTCAAATATCCTTTGAGGGTGCTTAATCGTCTCACAAACATTTATATGTTCGTGTTGCTTCTTAAGCTCAGCACTCAAATTTGTAATATGAGACATAAAACATCAGTCACAACATCAATTTACTTCCAATAATCACTATCATTTACACATGTTACATTCTCAACTTTAATAGCAGGGGAAGAGATTTGACTAACATCGGGGTGCCTGAGGACGATCCTCAAGCTCCTATGTCCGTCGAGGAAATTTGTTCTCGTCAACTTGTCCTTCTCAAGAACTGATCGCATAGAGAAGTTGTTTGTGTTTATCATTTGATATCTACAATATTAAAGTGTATAAAATAAACTAGTTTACATATTTAATATTAATTATGTTTAAATGATTATGGTATATCACCATATACCTCCCACTATTTTTATCAAACTAATAGCCCTAACTATTAATTCGGAAATAATTTCTTTAAATCTTTCTAGTGAGGCAAGATCCATATTTCATCCATGTTTTTAGATAGCATTGGCTAATACACCTAAAACATGACTATTTAGGTAGACAATATTTATCGATTACATCAAATATAACTTTTGGAAAGTTTGGTGGAACAACCCTTTGTACACATTTTTCCAATAAATCTCACCAAACTCTATGCCTCTAAATCCACAATCCTATTGTGATGATTTATTTAAGTTAGACCCAACGTTTCAACAAACTAAGTACACTTACTTATCACGTCTTTTCATGATTGATAAGAGCATCTTGCTTTGGCAAATCCACTCCTTCTCAATCTAGATCTTGACGAGTATTAAACATTGGAAGACATCCAATTAACTTAATATGCATTTAGGGATTTTAATGTTTATATGAACGATCATGATCCCATCATAAAGAGATTCTCAATTTTTTCTTGATCAAATAAACCATTTCAATATTCGTCAATGGTTTGATTTCCATATCGTCGGAGAAATCACAGGCGATCTCCTTTAAAACCCAACTTTCTTACGAATAATAATTCGCTTTTGACAAAATCTCCCCATATCAGAAAAAGAAAATTCATATTTAATACCGTGTTTCATAAACACAAGAATCTCATGATCGTTTGTTCAATTTTAAAATCTTGAATCGTTACAGATTTTATCTTTCTTAAGCAAACATGGCATGGGTGTCATAACAAATACATGCATGATTAATCAATATTAAGCATTCATCTCGATTATATCTACGCATACATACCAATACATGCAATCATATACATATATGTAATGTGTGTAAAATAAACGTGTTTGGTTATGGCCCCATCCTATGTGATATTTCCAAGCTAATGGAATTATCAAAGTCAATCTATGGTGGTTTCAAATACTACACTATTACATGTCTTTATCTTCTTCATTACTCCATCATCTAAATTGCCTCCTAGCTTCCTTGCATCCAAGTCTCCATTGAACAATTACATTGAATAATAAATAAATCTATTCTAATGAAATTACAAGAAGAACTTGAGTTACATTCGAGATTAACAATTACAATGAATAAATGACATGCAAGTCGTATTTAGAAACCAAAACAATAAAACAAAACCACTATCATATGGGTCTTTAGGCCATAACCATCCACCATGTTATCACATAATACATGTAATATATCTCAGATTATATAAACATATCATATAATCATATATAACAAATTTGGAAATTTTAGAAAATCAATTAAATTTCAATAAATAATAAATCGCCATTTTGGGACCTGTAACGTCATCCGATGGCTTACAGATGAGAAGCTGATTTTATCAGTATTTCTCAGTGACATGATTCCAGTCAGAAAATACATATCGTTTGCGAAAATCGGCACTAGACACAGATTTCAGAAAATCTATAGATGTCATTTCAGAATTCGTATCGAATACGATTCCCATAACAAGAACAAATATTTATCATATACATATAACAATACACACAATCATCACATGAATATCATATATTCAAAATCATATAAAACATATATATCAACATATTGCCATGGCATATCATATACATGTTTACATACATCGAAAAACTGTTAAACATGTAACGAATTAAAACGTTTCGCAAGTAGCTTTGATGCCATTGAAGGGTTTCGAGGCACAAACTCAGCAGAATAAACGCGTAAAATAAATATAAAATGTAATATAAATCGAAGCCCTCCGGAGGATCCATGCGAAAACAAAAGATTTAATTCGAAGATTAAGAACAAATAACTTAAAAAGCTTTAACAGTTCATCAATGGAAGCTTAATGGAGGTCCAAATCTTGTTTAATCACCACGTATCCCGCCCACGCGATCTACGCTCTACGGTATCCACACGAACACTTTTCATGAAGGATTGATGTGTACTAGCACCCGAAAACTGCTTATCTCTCTCTATCTTCCTCTTTTCTCAAAACGGCTAGGGTTTTAAAAAAATATATATATTTTTATTAAATCAGCCCATAAAGAGATTATATAGGGAGATGAATAAGTTTTCTAATTATAATCTAATTATAATTAATACTAATCCAAAATTCTAAATTATTTAATTAAGTCTTACTTACTTAATTAATTATTAATTTTAGAATTAGTTTAAGTAATTCATTTATTCTATTTATATAATTAATTAAATCATACTTAATTAATATCATAAATAAAATAAATTATTTATTTAATTGAAATTCATAATTTAAATTATTTCTCCTTCAAGCATTCTTTGTGTGTGACCATGTAGGTTATTATTATGTTGGCAACAATTTTAATATCTAATTAAAATTGTAAACAATGAGCGGCATCTAGTAATACATCATTGCTACCCAAGTAATAATAATAAAATCAGTGATTTGAGTAAGCCTTTCGTGAATAATGTTCCATGTAATATAATCCCTTTAACCTTATATTATAGATCAAACTTGAGGCATGTATCGTGTCATCATCTTCAATGTTTAATCCGGGTTTCCTTGATCAATGAGTAGACTATTAAACAAATCAACATTTGTGCACGGCCATGTATTTTATAGTCTCACACAATCAAGAGGCCAATAATATCACTCCTAAATATGAAGGTTAAATCATTTATCTATCATTCATATTTCTCATACGATTCATAGTATACCCAATGTCCACTTTTATCATCACCCGGTTAAAGGTAACTGTTGGGTCCCAGAAGTATCGTAGAAGGGGGGTTGAATGCGATACTAACAACAATTTAAAATTCTTTTCAGAATTTGCGGAATTAAATTATTGTTTTAGCTGAGGGTTCGGGTCCTTATAGTGTTTGGGAGGCTGACTTACTACCATTCTATTTTCATGATTAAACATTTAAGATATAGAAAATTAGCAAGTAAGTAAATAAGATTCAAGTTAAATATGTAGATTAAACTTGAATGGGTGTTACAGTATTCGGTAGAATAAACATTTAATTCCTAGAACAAATTTGACATGAATTGTTCTACTTAAGTAATTAAACTTAAACGAGTATAAAAAGTCTGTGAATATAACTTTGCAGACAAATTACTGAATTTGAAAGTTTTTCTACTTCTGAAAAATGAAGCTCAAGCCTCATATTTATAGAGGTGGAAAATCTGATATGACTTTCTAGAACATGACATTTTACAGACTTTATTTAAGTCTGTATGACATTTTTAACACTTGTATGACTTTTCAGAAAGCTGGGTATGACTTCTAAAATTCGGTATGACATTTTTTATTAATTAAAAAATCAGTATGACTTTTTAATTAAATAAAAAATCACTCGGTATGGCCTTTTGTTCAACATAAATTCGGTATGACCTTTTTGTTTATTATTTAAAAAATCGGTATGACTTTTAAATTAAATAACAAAAATCTCGGTATGACTTTCTGTCCAGAAGGTCGGTATGACTTTCTATTCAGAAGCTCGGTATGACATTTGAATTCTTCTCTCGGTATGACTTTCTTCAACTCTGCCAATTTCATTTCTTTTCTTCTTGATTGGACAAGTGTCAGCATGTGATTGGTTCCTTTTTAAAAACATCACTGCCATTTCAATTTGAAAAGCAAAGGGGCTTATTTCATCTTTTAGTGGATAGGCTCCGTAGAAATACTTTTAGACCCGCACAGCTTATAATCTTTGTTTAATAAATAATAAATTTAATTCAGAAATTATAAAAATAAATATCTAATATTATTTAGATATTTAAAAATATAATTTACTAAATAAATAAAATATTTATTAATTAAAATAAATCCTTACGCTCTAAGCTGCGGTCTTCTGAACGTCTGGAACCGAACTCCCTTTGACGTGGAAATGATAAATCAATTCCAACCGGGGTTCCACCTTTAAGAATATATGACTCTCTATTTCTTCCGTGTTGTTTCTTTTTCCGTCTTTTCTTCAAGTAAGTACTATCATGCATGTTTAGTTGTATCTACAGTTGCAATTAGAAGTACTTATGTTACTAAAATAATCTGACTCTTGAAACTAGACAATACTTCTTTTCACCACTGCATGTACCTAGTCAAATATTCAATCTTGGATTCTGACTCTTGTACACTGCATTCCAAATAAACATGTATCCCTTTGAGCTTCCAGCTTCTGTCTTCTATCATTCTAAAATAATTCTAAATTAATTAAACCTTTAATTAATTTAAGAAATAAATTAATTATGAGTGAATTAATTTATTAATTAAATTAATTAGTTAATTTAATTAATTAATAGATAATTAAATTAAAGTCTTGACTATTGTTGATGTAGATAAGACTATTATGTTCTTCAACAATAACCTTTTTAACCACTTGAACTTTTTGATGATGAATCTTCATTGACATTATTGATACCCTGTGCACTGGTCTGGTTCACGGATGACTAACTACAATGTTGATTCTCATTTCTGCTATAGTGGTCTTTGTGTCTTGTCTTGGCTTTTTTTTATTCTTCCTCTTTATCCAATATTTATTATTTACTTCGCTTTCTTATCTGAGTTGAGTTGTCATCTACTTATTACAAATAGGACTAGTCATATGACTTTCAATCTCCCCCTATTTGTTGTTAAACATTTAATACACAAATTCCTAGAGGATAACTCAACTAACAACTAAGAAAATAATACGACATTTAAGAACTGTAAATAATAAATTATTTTCTATGATCATATAATACATTTCCAGATTTCAATCATGAAAGATAAATAAGATAAAAGTTCCTCTAGACTGAACAAATTTAATAAAGTTATATCTTAACTTACATATCATTACCAGTTTCAGAAGTATCAACTTCACCTTCTTCTAGAGTTTAACTTTTGTGACCAGGTGTCATTGGTAGATCTTCAGTTGCTGGTTTCTCTGGATCAGATTCTGCATTTCCAGATTGCTTGAGTAACTGAAATGAAAGATGTGTATTCCTCTAGCACTGAACATATTGTACAAGTAGTATTATCTTCATTTCTCATAGGATGGTAGGGATGAAGTTTTGTTCTCTTCTTACCATTTTTCCTCTATTTTTCCAACTTCCATCTTCACTTCTCTCCTAAGGTGACATCGAATTATCTAACATCATAATTTAAACTAATTAAGATAATATTCAAACTTATGCTAGAGCAACTAATTACTTAAAATGCATATATCATTGTAAACATGATAATTAAAATAGTAGCAATAAGCACGAGGTACTGGATTTCAGATAAATTCACAAGTCCTTTAAATATGGAAAATTTAATGCTTGTGAACTCATTTAAGAATTCTTTGCAGATGAGATTTCCAACAAATATGCACATACATAATATCTCAACTTTACTAACCAACTTAGACAAAATGAATTAGCAAGCTGTTTTAGCAAATGTTTGCAAGTAATTCTACCAAGGACTACTCTCGAAATAAGTGATACCTGGTGTCCATACACTTGTTTCGTGAGTGATGAAGAGATTATCTAGTAGAGTTGATGGAGTTTGACAGCTTCTAGTAATTACTTCTATGTCTTTCTTACAACCTGTATTATCTATATCTATATAGTCAATTAGGTTAAACCTAGTATCTTTAGGGTGCCTTATTCTTAGAATTGGTAATCCCTTAAGATATCTAACAATTCATATCTTAGCTATAAGATTAGATTTTCTAGTATCCACGTGAAAACTTGCACATAGGCATATTGAGAATAAAATATATGGTCTTTATGCACTTGAATAAGTAATAAGCTGATGTACCTACTCTGCATTAACTTAGTAATAGTCTTTTGCACAAGTTTTTGTTAGTAGACCCACATATAATATAATCATGGTATACTGGCACTAATATTACATTATGTGTGTGTGACTTGTATTCTAGAGAGATATGTGTATAACGACTCTAATATAAAATCATTTTCAAGTAATTAGCAGTAAGAGTGTCATACTATGTCCTTGATGATTACTTGATCTCTTACCTCCGTCATAGCGAGCTTTATGAAGAGAATGATATAAAAATTTTAGTGGATATGAAACTTCAAAGTCCAGGAGTTGTTGTACATCAACTTGTTCAGCCCTAATAGTATCAAGTCTCGTATCTGGTGCTTTAGTTAGATCTTGAAAGTCCCGAAGATTCTGTTTCCATCATCGTCGATACCTTTTGTAGCAACCAGTTTGGCTTTGTCCCTCATAACAATGCCAAAAATCATCCAGTCTCTGAAAACCCTTACAGTACTAAATACAACTTTGTCTTGTGGTCTGGGTTCCAGATTCAGTAGATTCTGCCTTCGAACTAATTGAGATCATCTTGCATTGCAATCACCCAATCTGGATCAATCAGTGCTTCTTCAATCATCTTTAGGATATTAACTATTTTGACAATTGTTATTTCCCGAAGAATAACCATTTATTTTGCACAGCACTTCTAGTTTCTACTCTAGTATCCGGATCAATAAAAACTAGAATCCAGGAATGAATTTGACTCCAGGAATGAATTTGACTCCAAATCCTTTGTCTCGACATATATGTTCTTAATGTATTCCTTTGATCTTCATTGTGTTGAGTACGACTAGTAGATCCTTCTTTTATTTGCTCCCCCTGAGTTGCTGCTAGGATGTGTTGAAGATCATTCACCCTGTTGAGTTGATTCTGTTAAAGTTCATGAGTTGTGTAGATTCACTACCATTTCCACTACTAGGATCTGAATCATCATCATTAACATTGATTCCTTCTACAACCTCAGTTTCATCATCAATATCTGAATATGACTCTGACTAGATGTCAAGCTTTACAGATTCATAATAGACTTTTATTCTAATGCTCGGGAGCTTGGTGTAATAGGACGACACATACAGACTTTCAATCACCTTCTGATTTTACATCACATCTTGCTTTGAAAGCTTTAGACTTCAATGAGTAGCCGATGACAATTGTTCCATGAGCCTTAATTTCAACCTTGCCAAGATGTTCATATAAATCTTTAATAAATATCAAGACACGAAAGAGCTTCAGTGTTTTCTTCTGGTTGACCATTAACTCATATGATGTCTTTTTATGATCTTTGTTGAATAAAGAAGCATGTTGTGTTAATTACTTCAGCTTCAAAGTACTTTGCTTCAAAACTGATCTGCTTGATGTGATCAATCACCATATGTGATATATTATCTGTTGAATGCACGAACATCACCAATTCACTCTCAGTTGAGTGATCTTCCATCTTTCTTGCTTGAAAAAAACACTTTTCTATTTCAATGCTTTTCCAGAAAATCTTTGAAAAAGAATTCCCTATTGCCCTATAGAGAGTGCTTAGTGCTTAAGTCCGTCGACAAGAAAGATATTTCCAGTGATGACAATTCCAAAATCATGATAGCTAAGTCCCTTGTACATCCTTTGTTGTCATCTCCAAAGGTTACCATTGGGTAGGCTTTCTCAATCAACTGTGATAGTAGAGCTTCAATGCTAGTAATATGCCTCGAACAATAAATGTCACGAAATCACATAACTTTTGACTTTTGTTTCATACTCTGCAATCACAAATGAATAAGCTTCTTGGTACTCAACTTCAATTGAGTCCAGATGGGTTAGAGATATTACTTTCAATAGTGGTAATTACAGTTTCAACCTTAACATGCACAAACTTATCTTTGACTGATCACTTCTCATTCACAGCAGCCTTGACAAGGTAGTCTTAAGGCTACGAGATTAGTGATTCCAACCTATCTTAAGGTGGACTAGTAGTCTTTACCCTATTGTGATTCTTACAGATGTTTTGCCTAAGATTATGCAAGTCCTAAGATATGCATTTTCAACTTTAAATAAACAAGCATGAAAATAAGAACACAAGGTAACATTCAGCTTCAATGCATTATAGATAAAAATTACACAATTCAGGCATGTTATGCATATTAGAAAATTCAGTACTATCTACTTTAACCATTCTACATAAGTGTAACAGGTGTTCAGCAGATTTACAGATATTCAATAATTTTCTAAAAGCACATGGAATAGACGAACTAACAATTTAATTACTAATTCTATCTAATCCATTTCTATTGTTGTCTAACATTTTAATTATCTCTAATTACCTAAGTCAGTTTTAGATTAAGTCTCGAATCTACAAATTTTACTAGCTACTTAGATAATTCTACCATCTTTTAATCTTCTATACCTTAACAAACAATACTTGAAGTGATTTGACATTTAAGTACAACTATGTTAGTGTGAGCAATTCATATGAAAATACGCACCTGCTTTTAACTCAGCACAGTCTCTGTCATCATTTGCTTGTTCAGGCTTCTTGAATATTGTAGCACAGTCTTGTTCTTGTCTTGCTACTTTTAGACACATATGTTTCTTCAGTTGTGACCTCTAACGATTCTTGAATCCGTTTTGTACAAGTACAAAAACTAGAATGATCAGTAGAGTCAAAGATTTTTTTTTCAGAATTCCCTACTACTAAATCTATCATATTTTTACATTTCAGCAGTTTGTGGAACTATAACATAAATAGTCGTATCATCCACCATAAAAACCAAATGCTCCGGAATAAACCTACTAATACGAAATGACCACTTTCCTCGAAATCAGGTCATATGCTCTGAGAATTAAATCTGAGCCAAACCGGAGAATTTTCCAACTACAAACCATTTGGAAAAATGGACCAAGTTTTAATATCTTTATATTATAAATTAAATCTATATAAATTTAACTAATAAATTGACTTAAATTAAATTTATAAAATAAATTTATTTAAATTAAGTTTATAAAATAAACCTTTTCAAGTTTAAATAATAAACTAAATTAAATTTATAAAATAAATTTATTTAAATAAAATTTATGAAATAAATTTATCTAAATTTGAATTCATAAAATAATTTATTTAAACAAATTTAAATAATAAAAGTAAATCTATTTAAATTTAGAGAATAAATTTATTTAATTTAAATTTATAAAATAAACTTATTTAAATTAAGTTTATAAAACAAACTTTTTCAAGTTTAAATAATAAAATCATTTAAATTAAATTCACAAAATAAATTTATTTTAAATAAAATTTATAAAATAAATTTATCTAAATTTAAATTTATAAAATAAAATTATCTAAACAAATTTAAATTATAAAAGTAAATCTCTTTAAATTTAAAGAATAAATTTATTTATTTGAAATTTATAAAATAAACTTATTTAAATTAAGTTTATAAAATAAACTTTTTCAAGTTTAAATAATAAACTCATTTAAATTTAATTCATAAAATAAATTTATTTTAAATAAAATTTATAACATATAATTATCTAAATTTAAATTTATAAACTAAATTTATTTTACAAGGCCTCTAGACATTCAGAGTTCAAACAGCTTCGGTACCCCGAGCTTCACTGGACTACAGATTTTGATTTGTATATCAATCAGCTTACTCTGATGCTAATTGTTGGGTCCCGGAAGTATCGTAATTAAATTATTGTTTTAGCTGAGGGTTCGGGTCCTTGTAGTGTTTGAGAGGCTGACTTACTACCATTCTATTTTCATGATTAAACATTTAAGATATAGAAATTTAGCAAGTAAGTAAACAAGATTCAAGTTAAATATGTATATTAAACTTGAATGGGTGTTACAGTATTCGGTAGAATAAATATTTAATTCCTAGAACAAACTTGACATGAATTGTTCTACTAAAGGAATTAAACTCAAACCAGCACAGAAAGTTTGTGAATATAACTTTGCAGGCAAATTACTGAATTTGAAAGTTTTTCTACTTCTGAAAAATGAAGCTCAAGCATTATATTAATAGAGGTGGAAAAACTGATAAGACTTTCTAGAACATGAGATTTTACAGACTTTATTTGAGTTTGTATGACATTTTTAACACTTGTATGACTTTTCATAAAGCTGGGTATGACTTCTAAAATTCGGTATGACTTTTTTTATTAATTAAAAAATCGGTATGACTTTTTAATTAAATAAAAAATCACTCGGTATGACCTTTTATTCAACAGAAATTCGGTATGACCTTTTTGTTTATTAATTAAAAAATCGGTATAACTTTTTAATTAAATAACAAAAATCTTGGTATGACTTTTTGTCTAGAAGCTCGGTATGACTTTTTGTTCAGAAGCTCGGTATGACAATTGAATTCTTCTCTCGGTATGACTTTCTTCAACTCTGCCAATTTCATTTCTTCTTGATTGGACAAGTGTCAGCATGTGATTGGTTCCTTTTTAAAAACATCACTGCCATTTCAATTTGAAAAGCAAAGGAGATTATTTCGTCTTTTAGTGGATAAGCTCCGTAGAAATGCTTTTAGACTCGCACAGCTTATAATCTTTGATTAATAAATAATAAATTTAATTTAGAAATTATAAAAATAAATATCTAATATTATTTAGATATTTATAAATATAATTTACTAAATAAATAAAATATTTATTAATTAAAATAAATCCTTACGCTCTAAGCTGCGGTCTTCTGAACGTTTGGAACCGAACTCCCTTTGACTTGGAAATGATAAATCTATTCTAACCGTGGTTCCACTTTTAAGAATATATGACTCTGCATTTCTTCCGTGTCATTTCTTTTTATGTCTTTTCTTCAAGTCAGTACTGTCAGGCATGTTTAGCTGTATCTACAGTTGCAATTTGAAGTACCTCTGTTATTGAAATAATCTGACTCTTTAAACAATACAATACTTCTTTTCACCACTATATGTACCCAGTCAAATATTCAATCTTGGATTCTTACTCTTGTACACTGCATTCCAAATAAACCTGTATCCCTTTGAGTTTCCAGCTTCTGTCTTCTATCATTCTAAAATAATTCTAAATTAATTAATCCTTTAATTAATTTAAGAAATAAATTAATTCTGAGTGAATTAATTTACTAATTAAATTAACTAATTAATTTAATTAATTAATAGATAAATAAATTAAAGTCTTGACTATTGTTGATGTAGATAAGACTCTTCTGTTCTTCAACAATAACCTTTTTAACCACTTGAACTTTTTGATGACGAATATTCACTGACATTGTTGACACCCTGTGCACTGGTCTGGTTCACGGATGACTAACTACAATGTTGATTCTCATTTCTGCTCTAGTGGTCTTTGTGTCTTGTCTTGTCTTGGCTTGGCTTTTTTTTATTCTTCCTCTTTATCCAATATTTATTATTTACTTCGCTTTCTTATCTGAGTTGAGTTGTCATCTACTTATTATAAATAGGACTAGTCATATGACTTTCAGTAACTTTTAGTGTAATCAAAGTATATTAATTCTCGTATAGAAATATAATGATTTCAAGTCAAAGGATCATTACACCATTACAATAGTGAGAATTACTTATGACACTTATTAACATGTAGAATCTCACGACGGGTCATTCTAGTGTCATGCATTGAGACACGCACTTATGTTCTTGACTTTAGTATCACCATACCTATGACCAATGAGATGTGGTCATCTGTCAACAAACATACTAGTCTTATTGCATTATTATTGTCCTTAAATAATAATACTCGACTAGGGAATTTTAGGAATAAGATACTATTCATATAATCTCATTTTTAAGTCACATACTTAAAGATATTTAATACGTACCAAAATTTTAAGGACATTTATTATGCTTTCAATTTATTACGCAGTAAATAAAATATAATAAATAAATAATAATCAATAAAACATAAGTTGTCACAGGGTCATTTTTTTCCACCAAATTGACGCATGCGCGGCCTGCCCTTGTACACCAAGAACAACAGCCTAACACCCAAACCTGTGTATGTCACCAACACTTGGTTTATGCTAATATAATTGTAGCAACAGTAAATATAAGCACACAACATAATTTACAGGAGGCTCCCTCCCAACCTTCTCATTGCTATTAACAACCCAAAATGAATATTACAAGAGATATAGGCCAAGCCTTAGAATAGTTTTCCTATCAATCTCTTTACAATTTTTCTATGTGCTGAATATTGAACATAAGATATAGAATATATCAGAATATGCCTATCTATATCTCATCTCATTTTTTCCCTTGCTAAGCAGTTACTCTCAGCCAAGCCACATTTCAGTAGTTACTAGCAGTTACCAGGATATATGTCAGCCTTCCCAACCTTTGTACAAACTGTTGGCAGTTACTAGACCCCCTCACACACATATGTATTAACATATATATGTATATATATCCAGCCCAACACATATGCACGTTTTTTACAAGTCCCAGCAGCCCATTAATAAAGCCCAGAAATAATCCCCCATAAGTAAGCCCAACAATAGCTTCATGTCCATAGGCCCTATGCATATTTTCCTTGGAGTGCACAGCTACACAGCCCAACGCCAATATTAGTGTTAAGGCATCCCAACTATAGCAACCAAGTACATTAGCCCTCCATCTAAGCCAACAACTAAGCCCACAAGTAAACCAGCTTTGACGCCCATGCCTGCGCCATGCCAACACCAGCGCCATGCGCCAACGCCCGCGCCCTTGGTCTTGGTGGCGCTTGGGTAATAGTCACCTCCAAACCAAGTCCATAAAACCTTAAGTGCTTAAAAACCCTCCCCTACATGAAGAGGCCAATGTCCTCATTGGAGGGTGCTCAAGGTACTCCTTAATCTGTTCTTCAAATTGCCACAAAGTCACATCCCTTTCCCAAGTAGCATCATCTTCTGATTCCCCTTTCCATTTCACCAAGTAGTCAGTCCTTCTATTTTGCCTACTCATTCTCATAGTTCGATGATCAAGGATTCTGTCGACCACCTTGTCAAACTCCTTTCGAATAGTAGGAGGTGCAAGATTTAGCTGTTGCCTTTGACCCAACAAACTGTCATGAAAAGGCTTCAAAAAACTCACATGGAAAGTTGGATGAATCTCCATCCTAGCTGGTAGATTCAAACGATAAGCCCCAACGCCAACTTTCTTGATTACCTTAAATGGCCCATCATACCTCTGAACCAGCCCTCGATGCACTGACTTTGCACTAATTTTCTTCCAAATTTGAGGTGTCAATTTGAGTAACACCTCGTCCCCAACTTGAAATTCCAAAGGCCTGCACTTCTTATCAGCATATTTCATCATCCTGTGTTGCGCCTTACTAAGGCTGTCATGGGCATCTTTAAACATTTCTTGTTTCCCAATAACATACCTATACACAGCAAGACAATCACCACCTGTTCTTTGAACCGCTACTTCATTTAGAGTTCGAGGTTGCACTCCCAAAACCATCTCAAAAGGACTTTTTCCCGTAGATGAGGAACGCTGCAAGTTGTAGTAAAACTGAGCAGTGTCCATCAAGTCTAACCAATTTTTCTAACTTGCAATAACAAAATGCCTCAAGTATTCCTCTAGCAAAGCATTCAGCCTTTCTGTTTGGCCATCCGTTTGAGGATGATTTGTAGTAGAAAATTTCACCTCAGACCCCAAAAACCCAAACAAAACCATCCAAAACCTGCCAGTAAACCTTGCATCTCTGTCACTAACCACATCTTCAGGTAAATGATAAGGTGCCTGCTAGGGTCAACCCTATGCATTTGGTGACACTAAAGACTGAACAATCTGTTGAAGGCGACGGGTTAATGTATGTGAAGATTGAGTGAATGGTAAGGCAGTAATGGCTTTGGTAGACACGGGTGCTACAAATAGTTTTATTATTACGCATTGTGTTAGTGAACTTGGAATGGAATGGGCTCTAAGCTCACATCAGATTAAGATGTTGAATGCTGAGGTGCAATAGATTTTGGGCACTTCAAAGGTGGATTTAAAGGCTGGTAAATGGATAGGTAACTTTGGGTTTAATATTGTTACCTTTGATGATTTTGATTGCATTCTTGGCATGGATTTTCTGCAATTGACCAAGAGTGTTGTCATACCACATCTTGGAGGGTTTTTAATTAAGGATAAGGCATGTCCTTGTTTTGCTGAAGCTGTTCCTATGAGGGTTAATGAGGGCAAAAAGAAAGTTACAAAGTTGGGCGCTGCACAGATTATAGTTGATGAAGTGGTTTGCAAAATCCAGCTTAAGGAAGGCGCAACTCAATTTGGTGGCACACTTGGTAGTTTCTGGAGGGCTTGAGTTTTTGTCTCCAAGGGCTGAGGACACTGCTGGGACTTAGGATAGCAAGCATTTGGTGTGTAGGCGACTGGGCGTCTACACATAGTCATCAAGCATGGTTGTTAGGTCCCGAAGTATCGTAGAAGGGGGGTTGAATATGATACTCACTAAATTAAAAAATTCTTTCGAATCTTTTGTGGATAAATAATTTAGAGTTCGGTTAGTGGTTCGAGTTCTTGAGGTGAATATTGTTTAGGAGGCTGACTTACTAATTTTCTGTATTTATGAATAAACAATTAATATCTAGAAAATTAGCAAGTCAATAAATGAGATAAGTTTCGGGGAATATATTTTTCGTATATAAACCCAGAGGTTGCTACACCCAGTTAAAAATATAACTGGCTTCCAAAGAACAGATTAGTTATTTGCTTCTACAAAGAGATATGACTGATTCCTATTACAATGTATAGATCTGTGAATGAAAAAAAAAGAAATCAATCTAACATAGAGTGTTTTATAATAGCCCTATATTTTTACAACATAATGAACCGGCTAGATTATAAAACTCCGGTGAAGAAGGTATGTATATAGCTTCGTATCTCTTCTTCTCCGGTTTCTGTCTCTCTCTGTATCTCTTTGTTTCTGTGTGTATATTTTCACACACACACACATATCAAATGAATTAAATTCATTTGTTTATATAGTGTAGGCTTTACAATAATTGAACTGCTGTTGTGAGTGTCGAATTCTTCTCCCCTGTATGTTGACTTGAGTTGACTTTGAGAAACCCGTGGATATTTTCTAGGTGTCGAATATTGTTTCCATGTACTTGAACTTAGAAAATATTCCTTGGCGTCGAATCCCTTAGTCACATGTAATTGCCTTAGTAACAAATAGGTGGGTGTCGAATTCTATAGTCTTGTATACTTCCCTTAGTCATTTTATGTGGGTGTCGAATTCTTCCCCTCTTGTATAGCTTAGCTGTCGAATTCTTTAGTCACTTAGCTAGGTGTTGATTTTAACATCAATATATATGCCTTAGACAAATCAAAGACCTAGGTGTCGAATTCTATGCTAAGTAATACATGGGTGTCGAATTCTTATGCAATGGATATAACACAGTTTCTTTTAAGTATGTAAAAGCTAGGTGTCGAACTTTTAATTTGACTTGGTCAAATTACAGTTTGATCACCAACCTTTTATACTTCTTGCACTTGATCACTTGCGGTTTGGCTGTTGAGCTGTTTCCGTTCTTCGACTATAGTTCAGAAACTTTAACTTTTCGTACCAAAGTTGTGACACTTTACACCCTGCACCCTTTGAGCTGTTTGGCTGTTGAGCTGTTCAGTTGTTTGACTATTGAGTTGTTCAGCTGTTTTTCCTTGAAATCTTGAACCTTTACAAGCGCTTTAATGATCGACCCTTTTCTTCCATTCCACTCACTTAGTCAATGCTCTACTTCATAGATGTAATTACCATTATCTTTCGTGTTGACGTTTAGTGCACTGGTCTGGTTCACAAACGAGTAACACCAATCCTGATCTTCACATCTCATTTAATTCAAATGACAAGAGTGCTGCAGTTCTTTATTGCTTCGAACACTGATTATAAATAAACATTGTACTTTCACTAGAATCTTTTCTGGTACTTAGACAACGTCTTTACCATGTCTTCAATTCTTCTAGATTCCTATGCTTCGAACACTGTCTATCTTCAATCAATGCTGGTACACTGAAATCTTTTTGTGGCACTTCTATACTGAATCTTCAAAACTTCTGAAACCCTGAAAGTCTTCAACCATTATTCTTCACTGAGGCATGAACATCTTAATGAACTTCTTTCAGTGACCTGTAGTAGACTTCAAAACTTCTTCTAATGTCTTGATTCACTGTTTTTACCTTGTCTTCATTTCTTCCTGATTTCTGTGTAGGCATAGTATTATTTACTTGTCCTGTTCTAGTGTTGAGTTATCATGATTACTATTCATATAGCTTCGTAATCTCACCAACAATCTCCCCCTATTTGATTGTTAAACTTAGCAAACAAATCTCATAGAGAGGATAAGTCAACTAACAACTAGAAAAAGTAATCGTCCGAGACTTGTAAATAATGCTACTGGTTTTTCTGGATCAGATACTGCATTTCCAGAATTCTTGAGTAACTGAAATGAAAGATGTTTGTTCCTCTAGCACTGAACTAATATTCATGTAGTATCATGTTCATTTCTATCTGTTTGAGCTCTCTCTGCTTCAAAATCTTTCATAGTTTGAACTTAAAGAACTTATCATGAAAAGAGCTTCATAAGAATTAAAATTCCTGGGAACGTCTTCAATAGAACATAGAACATAGCTCAAATAATGTTCTCCCCCTAAGAATGTGATTCTTCTTCTTTTTCTTCTTCTCTCTTTAGAAAATCAATGGAAGTGTCAATTCTTTTCTGTTCTTCCCACTTGGATGAGGAATCCTCTGCTGACAACTCCTTTCAAGTATAGGATACAGTTTCTTGATTCTCCCATATTTCTGTTGTTTCCCCTCAGGATCAGAAAATAATATTTTCTTTTTCTTGTCTAAAATCTCCCCCTAAGGATATTAGTTTCTCCCAAGGATATGAACCCCCTTTTCGAAGGATCTTCCCCTAAGGATATTAACTTCTCCCAAGGATACGAAGATAAGACTTTATTAACTTCTCCGTTTTCTTCCTATAAATTCTCCCCCTTAATTGAGGAATCCTCCAAAGGCCCATCTTTTGAATGGTTTGTCTTCCAAAGAAGGTTCTCGTCTATCATTGATTGGGAAAATATAGTAGTTTTTCTTTCAGAAGTAGCAAGTAGCAAGGGTAAGTGTTTGGTCTATGGTTTCCTCACTTCTACTATGTTCTGTTAGTGTTTACACTCAAGTGCCGAGCACTTAGAAGTGTTTCACTCTTTCTCTCCCTATCTCTCACTCAAGTGTATCTCTCCCTCACTTTCACTTAAGTGTTTCTCTCTCTCACTTTCACTCTGCGTTTCAAATATAGCATTTTGTACCTGCAAGTGAAATCCATCAATGCATTTATATTCCCAACACCTGATTCATCAGAATGAACTGAATCACTATCAAGTGGAGAATTGCCTCGTTGAGGTGTTCTTGATCTATCATGCATAAGCACCGTCTCAGCACCAGAGTCAATAGCAATTGCTAAATCACTGTCTAGTGAAGCCTCACCTCTTTGAGATGGGTTATCCCAAGATTTTTAAAATCTTTTTGGGAATCCTGCCTTGTTCTATCAAGGAGTTGCCTCACACCTTCTCCGTAAACGGGAGGTGGACATTCCTTTTCAGGATCTGGAAATGTTCTTTCCAGGAGGGGCGACGTAGTAGGCAATGTAATGAATGGCAAATTAGAGCCTACGTTTCCCTCGTAACTCTGTGACGGGAATTTGTGTAAAATACCCTACTTGACTCATCCGAAGAATTCTTCTCAAGCAGTTGCCTCTCAAGCCCAGATAAATCTGAACAAGAGATCTCCCTTTTGGGATTCAGAAGTTTAACTTCTGTTTGAGGTAGATACATTGGACGATGTAATGTATGGCTAGAGTCCTTATCTCCTCTAAATGCCTATACCTCTCACTGTGCATTCCTTGCAATGTGTTCCTAGAATTTATTTGTTTGGCCTTACCATCAGCGTGAGTGCCAGTGGTGTGCTTGACACAATACAAGATGCTCTAGCTGACGAGCGAATTTCAATGGACTCACCCTGTTGAGAGAATGATTCCAGAGACAGTTTTATTGCCTTTTCAGCTCTGCATCCTTTTGAGAAGATGCAGATGAGCTTACAGTTACCTCAGTTATATTCTACTTTACTTCTCAAGAGGTAGAGCTGTGGGTACACATCCGACTTCATCCTTATTTGCTGCATCAAGTGCAGTTTCTCCATTATCAACCTCTAATTAACATGTGTTCCTTATATCTCCAAGGGTTAATATATGGAAGTGGATGAATCAGTATTTGGTATTAAGGCCTGAGTAAGAGATTGATGGGTTTTCAACCTCCTGGCCAGCTTTCGTAGCCATTGGGGGCTAAACGGATAAAATCATTTAAATAAGATAAAAACTAATAATCACTTTAACATTCCAAAACATATTTTTCATCTCAAGGAGAAAGAAAAATATAAGAAGGAATGGTAATGGATTGCATTAATGCTCTTTTAGTAAAAGAGTTTTGTCGGTTGTAAAGATTTATCATTTAAGAGCGTGAAACTAATAGAAATTTTCTTTAAGATACTTATCCCATAATAAAATACGGGAGTATCAGAACAAAATTATATCCCTTATGAATTTCTTATAAAGCAAACTTCCCATAATAAAACGTGGAAATTTATACCAAAGAAGAAATTCAACTCTCTTATCAAATTCTATCTCAATAAAATGACTCTTTTCCATTAAATCTTAATATTGTATGTTTTGAAAACATTATTGCAAAACATCCTTATCAGATAGAGGACTATGATTTTCCGACTCATAATGCACTTATGATTTACATCATTTTCATCTACCTGATAGTATCCCCGTATTAAAACAAAAACATGACAATTGGGGTGGATGTATGCTTAACAATACAGTACTAGGTTTTCAGAGCAACAACCACTATTTTTGTACTATGAATCAATGTGAAACATACATTGAAACAAGTGTTTAAAAACAAATAATTTTACAAGTGATTGGTACCTCAAAGTTAAAATAATTTCTCCAAATAAAATAGCAGTCACAAAGTTTCTGCCATTTTAAAAAGAAAAATTAAGAAAGATAAAACTTTTAAAAACAGCTTTTGAGAGAGGATAGTAGATTTTGAGATTGGAGAAAAATTATCCTCAAGAAAAATTTGGTTCACACCCTAGGTTTGGGAAAATAAAGTAGGGCTGTAAATCAAACGATTTTCAAAAGAGAAGTTTTGAAAAAGAATTTTGAAGTTTTCTTCTTTAAACTAATAGAAAGATGAATGTATCTTTGAATAATACATTTTGAAAAAGAAATAGACAAGAGTTTCTTTTTAATACGTTCAAGTTTAAAATTCAGTTAAAGAAAGAAAACTAATATAAATACTCATGTAATACTAAACAGTTACCACAGACATGCATATATAAATCAAATAACATGTGGCAATTATTCAGTAGAATAATAAGTATTTAAACATATTTTTATTATTAGTGATTTTAGATAAACAACTTGTGTTATCACTAATATTAAGAATATCACAATTAATTGCACGCTGATACCAATTATTCGATATTTATCAATAATTTCAAGATGCAAGAAATTGTGCTTCTTATATTTTATCAAATCAAAATTATGAAACTGATAATCATTGTATTGCTTCAATCCATAATTTTAATAGGATAAAATAATTTCGCTAAATACTGAAATATTCATAAGATTGAATATTAGCATCTAACTTTCTACACTATATCTAATAATTGTCACACTAGCATATTACAATTATACTCATAACAATTATTATTGATATATGTAAGCTCGAGAAAATAGTTGAATAGAAATTCACAAGTTCTTTAAATATAGACATTTAATACTTGTGTTCCTAATTGCAACTTCTCGCAACAAAAACAAATTTAGAAATATTTTCTAAGTATATAAAATATTGAGAATTTTATACACATAACTTAGAAAATACTTCGTCTTCCAATATTAGTGAGTTTTGAAATATGCATTAATTACTTAGAACAGAAATTCTAAATACTGTCACTAATATCAAAAGTATCACAATTATTTGTAACAAAATATTTAAGAATATCAGAGCAAAATATTAGAGCAATTAAACAAGACATCTTGACTAATACTCATCAAATATTTAACATGCAAATAATTATGCTTCTAACTTATACTAAATAATTTAACTATCACTTATGTATATTGCATTGTAAGCATGATAATTAAACTAGTAGCAATAAGTACGAGGTGCTGGATTTAAAATAAATTCACAAGTCCTTTAAATATGGAAATTTAATACTTGTGAACTCATTCGAGAATTCATTGCATATGAGATTTTCAACAAATATGCATATTAATAATATCCCAAGTTCACTAACCAACTTAGATAAAATGAATTCATCAAGTTGTTTAACAAATATCTGCAATTTATTCTACTACGGACAATCTCAAAAGAAATAATACCTGGTGTCCTTGCGCTTGTTCCATACGTGGTGTGAAGAGCTCAACAGAGTTGCTGGAAATAATGACAGCTTCTAGGAATGACTTCCCTGTCTTTCTTACAACCTGCATTATCTATATCTATATAGCCAATTAGGTTAAACCTAGTATCTTTAGGGTCCCAGATTTCAAGAATTGGTGATCCTCTAAGATATCTAACAATTCATAACTTAGCTATAAGATAAGATTCTCTAGTATCCACTTGGAAAATTGTACATAGGCATATCGAGAATAAAATATATGGTCTCTAGTACTTGAATAAGTAATGAACTGATCATACCTCTATAGCTTGTCACTTCAGTTCATATACCTGATTTGCCCTGATCAAGCATAGTGGTCTGTTGGCAAGAAGTCTTGGCAGGTCTAGAATCTTCCAAATTGCGCATCTTCAAAAGATCCTTGACTTACTTTAATTTCCATCATTCTTTCGAATTACTTATAATCCAAAAAGAACTGCAACTCTTCCAACATGCTCATTTTGTACCTACTCTGCATTAACTTAGCAACAAACTCTTGCAAAAGTTTTTGTTAGTAGACCCACATATATTATAATCATAGTATACTTGCACATATATGACATTGTGTGTGCCAAGTATTCTAGAGAGATATATGTGTATAACTACTCTAATATTAAATCATTTTTAAGTAATTAACAGTTAGAGTGTCATACCATGTCCTTGACGTTTTGCTTGAATTACTACCTCCATCATAGAGGAGCTTAGGAAGAGAATGATATACAAATTCCAATGGATTTGCAAATTCAAAGTCCAGGAAATGTTGTACATCAACTTCAACTTCTAACTCACCATTCAGGAGTGCACTTGTTCACATTCATCTGATAGCTCTTCATGCTTGAATGCTCAACATGTGCTAGGGATATCCTGTTATTAGGTCCTCATCTTGTTTGGTCCTAAAGGATCAAGTCTTGTCACTGGTGCTTACTGTTTGATATTGAAAGTCCCGAAGATTCTGTTTCCATCGTCGTTGATACCTTCTACCTGATAGTAACCTGTAGCAACCAGTTTGGCTTTGTCCCTCATAACAATGCCAATAACTATCCAGTTTCTATGAACCCTTACTGTACCAATTTCAGCTTCGACTTTAGTGGTCTGGGTTCTAGCTTCAGTAGTTTCTGCCTTCGAACTGATTGAGATCATCTTGTATTGCAATCACCCAATCTGGATCAATCAGTGCATCTTCACTATTCTTTGGGATACCAATTTTTGATTGTTGGGTCCCGAAAAATATATGTTAATTTTGATTAGCACTTCTAGCCTTTACTCAAAATCCGGATCACTAAGAACTAGACTCTAGGAATGACTTTGACTTCAAACATTTTGTCTTGGCAGATATGTTCTTAATGTATTCCTTCGATCTTCATTGTGTTGAGTACGACTAGTAGATCCTTATTTTATTTTGCTCCCCCTAAGTTGCTGTTAGGATGTGTTGAAGATCCTTCACTTTTTTCAGTGGATTCTGTCAACGTTCATGAGTTGTGTAGTTTCACTACCATTTCCACTATTAGTATCTTAATCATCATCATTATCATTGATTCCTTCTGCAACCTTAGTTTCAACATCAGTATCTGAATTTGACTCCGACGGGATGTCAAAAATCAAAGATTCATAATTGTCATTCATTTGAATGCTTGGGAGCTTGGTGTAGTAGGTCGACACATTCAAACTTTTAATCACCTTCTGGTTTTTCATCATTAAGGAGTAGCCGAGGAAAATTATTCCTTGAGTCTTAACTTCTTGTCAAGATACTCATTTAAATCTTCAGTAAATATCAATTTCCTCCAAACACAAGAAAGAGCTTCAATGTTTGCTTCTGGTTGGCCATTAACTCATATGATGTCTTTTCACGATCTTATTGATTAAAGTAGCATGCTGTGTTAATTGCTTCAGCTTCAAAGTACCTTTCTCAGTGCAGACTTCATTTAGAACTCCATTCGCGAAATTGAGTTCCAATATCTGACTTCAAAGTTCTCATAACTTACTTTGCTTCCAACTTGATCTTCTTGATATGATCAATCACCATTTGTGACATTTTGTCTGTTGAATGCACGAACATCACCAATTCGTAATTAGGGTTGTCATTAACCACCACTAAGCATATTTCTTCATTGACATAAATTGCTTCAGTGTGATGTTTTCATTGACTTCCTTATGTGACGTACTTCAAAATGTCCTTCTGGATAGAATTCCATTAGAAGCAGTCCTCTCACCAATTTCTTCTTTATCAAAGAATCCATTGTCTTGTTCACCAAGTGTGAGAGCTTCTTTTGCCATAGCTAACTCTTTACTGATGAAGATTTACTGAAAAGTTCGTTTCACCTTTGCATACAAATTCCATGTCAGCTACGAACAAGCTTCCTCACTCTCAGTTGAGTGAGCTTCCAACCTTCTTGTTTGAGATCAAACACTTTTCCTTTTCGATGCTTTTCCAGAAAACCCTTGACAAAGAATTCCCTAATTCCCTGTAGATAGTGCTTAAGTCCTTCCACAAGAAAGATGCTTCCACTGATGACAGTTCTTTAAATCATGATAGCCATATCCATTGTACATCCTTTGCTATCATCTCCAAAAGTTACCATTGGGGAGGCCTTCTCAACAACCTGTAATAGTAGAGCTTCAATCTTAATCATATGCCTCGAACAATAAATGTCACGAAGTCACATAACTTTTATCTTTTGTTACATACTCTATAATAAAAAATGATTAAGTTTCTTAGTACTCAACTTCAATTGAGTCCAGATGGGTTAGAGATATTACTTTAAAAGTGGTAACAACAGCTTCAATATGCATATCAACAAATTTAATTTTCTAAAAGCACATGGATAGAAGAACTAACAAATTAATTACTAATTCTATCTAATCCATTTCTGTTGTTGTCTAACATTTTTAACTATCTCTAATTACCTAAGTCAGTTTTAGATTAATCATCGAATCAACAAATGTTACTGACTACTTAGATAATTCTACCATCTTTTATTATTTTATCCCTAACAAGCAATACATGATATTATATGACATTTAAGTGCAACTATGTGAGTGCGAGCAAATCATGTGAAAATTAGCACATAAATAATTTTAAGAATATGCAGAATATTTGAATAAAACATTATAAGCATTATCAAATTCCACATATACTTATCAAGTCATTTATCATAATAAGAACAAATATAAAATATCTGATCTATGACCTGTTTGTCTATTTAGCAATTTTCACAACAATAGCAGAGGTATTAAATCACAGAAGATTTAACTCAAGTTCCAGTAAATATTTTAGGGATACACCTAACCGTCTAGAACACCCTATCTAATTATAGATATTCATTTTACTGCATATAAAATCAAGTATGAAATGTACTAATTAAACTCATGAATCCTAGCATGCAAAAGCATTTAAGTCCTAAGATGCTAACATGCTGACATAAAAATAATACATTCCATTACTTAATAAACATACAGTTCTGAATTAGATAAACGTATACTAGTTAGAATGTGTACCTGTGAAGTGCTTATTGATTCATCTCCAGTGTTGGTCATTGATGCCAGATATCCATTTGATTCATCACTGTCACTGATAGAATCATCATTGCATTTAACTTCATCAACAAATGTTTTCCCTTGCTGCATCCTCACTAATGCTTGAGATTCCTGCTACAACCCAACACAGTGTCTGTCATCTTTTGCTTGTACAGGCTTCTTCAAACTGTGTAGCAAATCTCTGATCTTGTCTTTCATAATCAACCATCCCTGTCTTGCAACCGCCTCTTGAACTGATCTTGAAAATCTCCTTTATGGAATCTATAGGTAAGGACCTTAGATTTAGAATTGGGATTCCGTCTGAATCTGATGTCACTGAACTTCATGTTTGCCCTGCAGGCTTGACTTGCAGTCCAGTTCTCAGGTTATTCCAAAGTGTAAGATATAACACCTTGACCACTACATCGAGCTTCTACATTTTCAATTCAGCTTCTAGGATCATTTCGTTTCTGTTTAGAAGTTCTCAACCTTGACTTCAATCAAATTTGATTCCTGGGTCACAAATACAGTGGATATGCTAACAACCTGTTTTACCAAATATTATCTTCTTCAGCTTTTGTTCTAGTTCATAGGCCTTCATCACACAAATAGTTCATCTAAAGATAATGTGGTTATATCCTTAGATCCCTGTTGGCTGTGTTAGTGTAGGTGCCCTAGAGGCAATACAATAGACCTTTATGTCATTTGATTATTCAATAAACATATTTATTATGACTTTAATTACTGCGATATATTTGTTAGCATAATAAATGTCCTTAGAATCATGATACACATTGTATAGTTTAGTACATGACTTGAACTTGAGATTATATAATAGATCATATTCTTAAATGTCCCTAGTCGAGTATTATTATTATAGGACAATAATAATACATAAATAGACTAGTATGTTGTTTGACTGATAACCACATCTCATTGGTTATAAGTATGGGGATACTAAAGTCAACACATAGGTACATGCAGGAGTACATGGTACTGGACAGACCCACAGTGAGATTCTTCATGTTTAATAAAGTCATAAGAAAGACTCACAATGATAATGGTGTAATGATCCTCTGACTTGAGATCATTATATTTATGTACGAGGATTAATATACTTTGACTACATTAAAAGTTACCTTTGACCGGGTAATGATAAAAGTGGACATCGGGTATATCATGAGTCGTATGAGAAATATGAATGATAGATAAAGGATTTAACCCTCCTATAATTAGGAGAGATATTATTGGCCTCTTGATTGAGTGAGACTATAAAATGCATGGCCGTGCTCAAATAATGATTTGTTTTCATAGTCTACTCATGGATTAAGTAAACCCGGATTAAATGTTGAAGAGGATGACTAAATACATGCCTCGAGTTTAATCTATAATATATATGGTTAAAGGGATTATATTACACGGAAACATTAATCATGAAAGGTTTTATCGAATCACGATTTAATTATTATTTAATTGGGTAGCAATGATGTATGACTAGATACCGCTCATTGTTTATAATTTTATTGGAGAATAAAATTATTGCTAATTAAATAATAGCCTATAGGGTCACACACATAGAGCACTTCAAGGAATAGTTAATTTAAATTATAGATTTAAATTAATTGATGATTATTTGAATTTTATTATATTAATTAAGTGAGACTTAATTAATTGAAATAATATAATTCGAATTTCAATTCTGCCCTTAATAATTAAGTATGACTTAGTTATTAATTAAATAATAGAAATTCGATTTTTATTATTTAATCCTAAACCTACATGGGTTAGGCTTTGCTGTTATGGGTTGCTGATTGGGACTCTTAACCAGCATTATAAATAGATAATGATAGGGTTAAGAGGGATGATGTTTTTGAAAAAACAAACCCGAGAGGCAGCAGGCAGCAGCAAGGAGAAGAAGGCAGAAAGAAGAACAAATTTCGAAATCATCAAAAGGGAGGCTAGTACATTCATTCTATAATCAAGATCGTGAGACGTTCTTGAAGGTGATCGTGTGGATATCATAGAGGTGTTTTCGAGAAGAAGACACAAGTCGTGAAAGCTAGGATCTCCGTTGAGTTCGTAGAAGTCAAGACCAAGAAAAGGTATGATTCCGTTTCACAATAATCAGTCCGAACTTATACATGATCCTGCGTTTAGGGTTCCGAATTTTTGTTATATTTACGTTTAATCCGCTGCGTTTTATGCCTCGGAACCCAACAGATTGTAGTCCTGTGTTCCAGATGATCTGCAGTGTTAGCACGAACTTCCTGTAATCTCCTTGTAGAATAAACTTTAAGGCTTGTACTGAGATGCTAGGTAGTCCAGTCTGTTCTCCTTCACTACTTCAACCCCTAAGATATTTCATCCAAAAATTCAACTCGAATTAACCAAAAACTGTACCCAAATTAATTTCTTCTTTTTCAGCTTCCAAAATATTAGTGGGATCCTATGGAGTAAACCTCTGAGGAAATTAATACCACTATTTCTTCAACCTGTTCCAGAATTAACTTCATTTGATAATCTTCAGTCAATTTCAGTTGTCTTCAATACCCAAAAAAATCTTCAACTACAAACTCTTGAGCACCCTCGAATTAATATTTAAGAAAAATTTAAATTTACAGAATTTTTAATTTTCTTAAAAAATAAATTAATCAAAAATAAAAATTTATAACAAATTAATTTTCAAGAATTTCGAATTTTCTTAAAAATTAAAATATCGTAAATTAATACTCAAGAAAAATTTTAGTTTTCAAGAATCTTAATTTTTCTGGAAAAATAAATAAATCTAAAATAAAAAATTAAAGGGTACAAAACTTGGGGTACCAAATTGCAATTGTGTGTAGGTGTCGATTTTATGGACTAGGCAATGCATGTCAATTTTCACTGCCTTGTACGTTAGCATGTGTCGATTTTCTTCACCTAGTGTTACTAGGTGTCGATTTGTTAACACCTGTATGAATGCCTTGAACAAGATCACCAAGTCACATCCTTCTATGTGTCGAACTTTACTCTACTTGTCGACTTATGTATACTACTGCCTTAGTACCTGCCTTTGAAATTCTCTAAGTAAAAATTCTTGTCGATTTTCAAATCATGTGACTTGTTGTCGATTTTGTACATTAGCAGGTGTTCCTGTGTGTCGATATCGAATAAATGATTGATGCTTCCTTTCGTAAAAATGGACCAAATAATGTTTAATAAATTTAAAATTATAACCTTAATATTTTTTTAAAATTTATAAAATAAACTAATTAAAATTTATAACATAAACTTATAAAAGTTTATAAAATAAATTTTATAAAAGTTTATAAAATAAATTTTATAAAAGTTTATAAAATAAATTTTATTTAAAATTTATAAAATAAACTAATTAAAATTTATAACATAAACTAATAAAAGCTTATAAAATAAATTTTATAAAAGTTTATAAAATAAATTTCATTTAAAATTTATAAAATAAACTAGTTAAAATTTATAACATAAACTAATAAAAGTTTATAAAATAAATTTTATAAAAGTTTATAAAATAAATTTATTAAAAATTTATAATTAAACTTATAAAACAAGGCCTCCATTCTGAGTCCAACCAGCTTCGGCACGGTGAGTTTCACTGGATTACGGGTCCTGATTTGTATATTAATCAGCAGGATCTGATACCAATTGTTAGGTCCTGAAGTATCGTAGAAGGGGAGTTGAATACGATACTCACTAAATTAAAAAATTCTTTCGAATCTTTTATGGATAAATAATTTAGAGTTCGGTTAGTGGTTCGAGTTCTTGAGGTGAATACTGTTTAGGAGGCTTACTTACTTATTTTCTGTATTTATGAATAAACAATTAATATCTAAGAAAATTAGCAAGTCAATAAATGAGACAAGTTTCGGGGAATATATCTTTCGTATATAAACTCAGAGGTTGCTACACCCAGTTAAAAATATAAATGGCTTCCAAAGAACATATTAGTTCTTTGCTTCTACAAAGAGATATGACTGATGCCTATTACAATGTATAGATATGTGAATGAAAAAAAAAAGAAATCAATCTAACAGAGAGTGTTTTATAATACTCCCTATATTTTTACATCATAATGAACCAGCTAGATTATAAAACTCCGGTGAAGAAGGTATGTGTATAGCTTTGTATCTCTTCTTCTCCGGCTTCTGTCTCTCTCTGTATCTCTTTGTTTTTGTGTGTATATTTTCACACACACACATATCAAATGAATTAAATTCATTTGTTTATATAGTATAGGCTTTACAATAATTGAACTGCTGTTGTGAGTGTCGAATTCTTCTCCCCTGTATGTTGACTAGAGTTGACTTTGAGAAACCCGTGGATATTTTCTAGGTGTCGAATATTGTTTCCATGTACTTGAACTTAGAAAATATTCCTTGGCGTCGAATTCCTTAGTCACATGTAATTGCCTTTGTAACAAATAGGTGGGTGTCGAATTCTATAGCCTTGTATACTTCCCTTAGTCATTTTATGTGGGTGTCGAATTCTTCCCCTCTTGTATAGCTTCGCTAGGTGTTGATTTTAACATCAATATATATGCCTTAGACAAATCAAAGACCTAGGTGTCGAATTCTATGCTAAGTAATACATGGGTGTCGAATTCTTATGCAATGGATATAAAACAGTTTCTTTTAAGTATATAAAAGCTAGGTGTTGAACTTTTAATTTGACTTGGTCAAATTATAGTTTGATCACCAACCTTTTATACTTCTTGCACTTGATCAATTGCGGTTTGGTCACTTGCGGTTTGGCTGTTGAGCTGTTTCCGTTCTTCGACTGTAGTTCAGAAACATTAACTTTTCATACCAAAGTTGTGACACTTTGCACCCTGCACCCTTTGAGCTGTTTGGCTGTTGAGCTGTTCAGCTGTTTGACTATTGAGCTATTCAGCTATTTTTCCTTGAACTCTTGAACCTTTACAAGCGCTTTAATCCTCGACCCTTTTCTTCCATTCCACTCACTTAGTCAATGCTCTACTTCATAGATGTAATTACCATTATCTTTCATGTTGACGTTTAGTGCACTGGTCTGGTTCACAAACGACTAACACCGATCCTGATCTTCACATCTCATTTAATTCAAATGACAAGAGTGCTGCAGTTCTTTATTGCTTCGAACACTGAAGATAAATAAACACTGTACGTTCACTAAAAAAATTTCTGGTACTTAGACAACGTCTTTACCATGTCTTCAATTCTTCTAGATTCCTATACTTCGAACACTGTCTATCTTCAATCAATGCTGGTACATTGAAATCTTTTTGTGGCACTTCTATACTGAATCTTCAACACTTCTGAAACCCTAAAAGTCTTTAACCATTATTCTTCACTGATGCATGAACATCTTAATGAACTTCTTTTAGTGACCTGTAGTAGACTTCAAAACTTCTTCTAATGTTTTGATTCACTGTATTTGCCTTGTCTTCATTTCTTCCTGATTTCTATGTAGGTGTAGTATTATTTACTTGTCATGTTCTACTGTTGAGTTATCATGATTACTATTCATATATCTTCGTAATCTCACCAACAATGGCGCAAGGTGACTTTTCTTTGGAAGGATGGAAACTAGTATTGGGTTAATTTTTGCCAGCTTATGGTAGTTGGCTTAAGGCAATGGTACCTAGATGCATATGGTTGCAGCCTGGGTTTAATAAGGCATTGGGTTTTGATATTGTGTTTTGCTACTCGGGGGGAGGCTTTCTCAAATGGGTCAGCAATTTGATGAGGACATCTAACTCTAAGTGGGGGAGGGTTTTTAACACTTTTGGTTTAAAGATTCTAGTTTGGCACACTAAGGCACAAACCAAAGTCAAGCGACGCTGAGCTGAGCAGCGACGCTGAGTTGGGCAGCGGCGCGCGCATTGGTGCGCTTGGCGTAGGCAGCGCCATGGGACGTCACATTGGTGACAACTTGGGTGCCATGGATTTCTAAGATATTGAGCTAGCTTGTGGGCTAATTTTATGTGAACAAAGCACTTAGATGGGAGCTGAAGTTGAAGTCCAAGTTGGCTAAGTTAAGGCATGAGCTGGGAACATGTTTTGTATGATAAAAGGAGAATTTGACAAGTGTCATGCATGGGAAGGCACCAAATTCGGGAGTAATTAAAATGATATAATTAAAATTCGGGAGAAACAATATGTATGCTATTGGGAAACAAGAAATATTTGAAGATGCCCATGACAGCCTTAGCAAGGCACAACATAGGATGAGGAAATATGTTGATAAGAAGCACATGAATTTGGAATTTCAAGTTAGGGACAATGTGTTACTCAAATAGACACTTCAAATTTGGAAGAAAATTAGTGCAAAGTTAGTACATCGAGGGCTGGTTCAAAGGTATGATGGGCCATTTGAGGTAATCAAGAAAGTTGGCGCTGTGGCTTATCGTTTGAATCTACCAGCTAGGATGAAGATTCATTCAACTTTCCATGTGAGTTTTTGTAAGCCTTTTCATGAGAGTTTGTTGGGTCAAAGGCAGCAGCTAAAGCGTGCATCTCCTACTATTCGAAAGCAGTTTGACAAGGTGGTTGACAGAATCCATGATCATCGAACTATGGGAATGAGTAGGGAAAATAGAAGGAATGACTACTTGGTGAAATGGAAAGGGGAATCAGAAGTTGATGCTACTTGGGAAAGGGATGTGACTTTGTGGCAATTTGAAGAACAGATTAAGGAGTACCTTGAGCACCCTCCAATGAGGACATTGGCCTCTTCAAGTGAGGGAGGGTTTGTAAGCACTTAAGGTTTTAGGGACTTGGCTTGGCAGTGACTATTACCCAAGCGCCGCCAAGACCAAGGGCGCGGGTGTTGGCGCATGGCACTGGCGTCGGCGTTGGCGCATGCATGGGCGTCAAAGCTGGTTTACTTGTGGGCTTAGCTGTTGACTTAGATTGTAGGCTAATGTACTTGGTTGCTAGAGTTGGGATACCTTAACACTAATATTGGCATTGGGCTGTGTAGTTGTGCACTCCAAGGAAAATATGCATAGGGCTTATGGACATGAAGCTATTGTTGGGCTTACTTAGGGGGGATTATTTCTGGGCTTTATTAGTAGGCTACTGGAACTTGTAAAAAATGTGCAGATGTGTTGGGCTGGATATATATACATATATATGTTAATACATATGTGTGTGAGGGGGTTTAGTAACTGCCAACAGTTTGTACAATGGCTGGGAAGGCTGACATGTGTCCTGGTAACTGCTAGTAACTACTGGAATGTGGCTTGGCTGAGAGTAACTGCTTAGTAACTGCTTAGCAAGGGAAAAAATGAGATTAGATATAGGTAGGCATATTCTGATGTATTCTATATCTTATGTTCAATATTTTGTACATAGAAAAATTGTATAGAGACTGATAGGCAAACTATTGTAAGGCTTGGCCTATGTCTTTTGTAATATTCCTTTTGGGTTGTTAATGGCAATGAGAAGGTTGGGAGGGAGCCTCCTATAAATTCTGCTGTGTGCTTATATTTACTGTTGCTACAATTATATTAGCATAAACCAAGTGTTGGTGACATACACAGGTTTGGATGTTAGGGTGTTGTTCTTGGTGTATAAGGGTAGGCCGCGCAGGCATCAATTTGGTGGGGGGAAGAATGACCATGTGACATATGTCCCAATGTCTCATGGGATAATGATCTCAAAATAAAATTGTCCTAAATTATTGGATATTAAGGATCATATGAGTAAAGTTTCATATGCTTCGACAATTAGTTCTATAATGTATGAGATGATATATACTCCTTATGATGTCTCGTAAGCCTTAAGCATGACGAGAAGGTACTAGTCTAATCCAAGTGATGGTTATTGGATGAGAGTAAAGAATATTCTTAAGTGCTTAAAGAGGACTAAAGATTCATTTTTGTTATATGGAGGAGATGTGAAGATAGTTGTAAGAGGTTTCAGTGATGCTGGTTTCTAAAAAGACTACGATGATTTAGTGTTTCTGTCTGGCTTTGTGTTTTATCTATTTAAATTAAGATGTTGTATGCTGGAATGGTTCACTGCAGAGACAATTGTTGATTCTATAATAGGGCCTGAGTATATTGATGCTTGCGAAGCAGCTAAGGAGGCTGTTCGGGGATGTACTTAGGAGATATCACCTAATTAATGAGATTAATGATCAAGGAGATATACATGTATGTAAAGTGCATACTAATAATAATATTGTAGACCCACTGACTAAGGCGTTGTCGCAGCATAAGCACGAAAGTCACACTACTTCCATGAGTATTGGATACTTGGGTAATTAACTCTAGTGCAAGTGGGAGATTGTTAGTAATTGTGCCCTAGAGACAATTAATTTTATATTTTAAGGAAAATATTTTATTATTAAGGATTATGTTTTATTGATTATTATTTATTTATTATGTTTTATTTACTGCGTAATAAATTGAAAGTATAATAAATGTCTATGAAATTTTGATACGTATTATGTATCTTTAAGTATGTGACTTAAAAATGAGAATATATGAATATTATCTTATTCCTAAAATTCCATAGTCGAGTATTATTATTTAAGAACAATAATAATGCAATAAGACTAGTATGTTTGTTGACAGATGACCACATCTCATTGGTCATAGGTATGGTGATACTAAAGTCAAGAACATAAGTGCATGTCTCAATGCATGGCACTGGAATGACCCGCCGTGAGATTCTACATGTTAATAAGTGTCATAAGTAATTCTCACTGTGATAATGGTGTAATGATCCTTTGACTTGAAATCATTATATTTCTATACGAGAATTAATATACTTTGATGACACTAAAAGTTATATTTAACCGGGTGATGATAAAAGTGGACATTGGGTATACTATGAATCGTATGAGAAATATGAATGATAGATAAAGGATTTAATCTTTCTATTTAGGAGTGATATTATTGGCCTCTTGATTGCGTGAGACTATAAAATGCATGGTCGTGCTCAAATGTCGATTTGTTTAATAGTCTACTCATTGATCAAGGAAACCCGGATTAAACGTTGAAGAGGATGACACGATACATGACTCGAGTTTGATCTATAATATAAGGTTAAAGGGATTATATTACATGGAACATTATTCATGAAAGGCTTAGTCAAATCACTAATTTTATTATTATTACTTGGGTAGCAATGATGTATTATTAGATGCCGCTCATTGTTTACGATTTTAATTAGATATTAGAATTGTTGTCAACGTAATAATAACCTACAGGGTCACACACAAAGAATGCTTGAAGGAGAAATAATTTAAATTAAATAAGTAATTTATTTTATTTATGATATTAATTAAGTATGACTTAATTAATTATATAAATAGAATAAATGAATTACTTAAACTAATTCTAAAATTAGTAATTAATTAATTAAGTGAGACTTAATTATATAATTTAGAATTTTAGATTAGTATTAATTATAATTAGATTATAATTAGAAAACTTATTCATCTCCCTATATAATCTCTTTATGGGCTGATTTAATAAAAACACACACATTTTTCTAAAACCCTAGCCGTTTTGAGAAAAGAGGAAGATAGAGAGAGATAAGCAGTTTTCGGGTGCTAGTACACATCAATCCTTCATGAAAAGTGTTTGTGTGGATACCGTAGAGCGTAGATCACGTGGGCGGGATACGTGATGATTAAACAAGTTTTGGACCTCCATTAATTTTCCATTGATGAATTGTTAAAGCTTTTTAAGGTATTTGATCTTAATCTCCGAATTAAATCTTTTGTTTTCGCATGGATCCTACGGAGGGCTTCGATTTATATTACGTTTTGTATTTATTTTTCACGTTTATTCCGCTGCGTTTGTGCCTCGAAACCCTTCAATGATTACTCTAAGTTTACTTGGGTTTTATTTCTTAAATCTAAGCATTATGCTTTTGTTGAGTTTGAGAAAGTAATGAAGTTGCTTGAGAACAAGCTTAAAATAAGACTTGCAGGTATTCAAAGTGATAGAGGTGGAGAATTTTAAAAGGACTTCATTACTTATTGTGAAGAAAGAGGATTTTCTCATGAATTCTCAGCTCCAAGGACACCACAACAGAATGGAGTTGTGGAACGCAAGAACGGTCATTAGAGGAAACTGCCTGGACATTATTGTAGGAAAGCAAGCTACCAAGGAGTTTCTGGGCAGAAGCAGTCAATACAACCTGTTATGTTCTGAACAGGGTGATCATAAGGCTATTTAGAAAAAACTCCATATGAGTTGCTAAGGAATAAAAGATCAAACATTAGATACTTCAAGGTTTTTGGATCCAAGTGTTTTGTGCTTAAAAAGTTCGAAAGAGATGATAAATTCGATGTCAAATCATATGAATATATTTTTATTGGATATTCTTTAACTAGTTGTGCATATCGAGTTTATAATTTAAAGAAACATGTAGTTGAAAAATCTATTGATGTTGTCTTTAAAGTACATAACAATGATCTTCAAAGGGACGAGGATGAGGATGATGATGATGATGCAGGTAATAAAGACAATAAAAGGCATGGAAATAAAGCTGTTACATAATCTGGAAATAAGCAAGCTAAAATCACAGCAGAGCAAGCTGTTACAGACACTACTGCAACACAATCATAAAATCAGCAACCTGGCACAAATTCTCAGCCTACAGTTACTGAAGTCTCAGTTGATGATGCTATTGAAAAACTATCAAAACTGACTTTAGGAGGGATACAAACTCCTGTTGTGAGGACTCCAATACCTGTTCAAGTTGATCAAGAGGAAATAGCTCAACATAGCCTAACAAAATCAACAAGAACAGTAAAGAACCATCCACCAGAATTATTATTGGATCTAAATGAAGGAATTTATGCACCAGCGGAAGCATTGAATAACATTTATTTGCATATATTCCTATGTATACATACATATAGATACAAAAACTATTTTATAAATTGAAGAATACCTCGATTGCTTTCCGGCAACAGCTAGAGAAGATCTTGTTCTTCAAACCTTGTAATCACCCCTCAAGTGTGGAGTGCTCTAAAGATATCCACCAAGAATCAAACTAAAAGATGAAGGAGGAGGCTAGAGAGGAAATTAGGATTGCCTCCCTTTTAAAATATTTCTCACAAATATTAGAGTTTTGTTTATTAGGGTTTATAATCCAATATTTATAGGCAAATATCTCAGCTGAGATATTTTCTATAAATATCTTATTATTAATTCCCTTTTTAATTAATTAATCTTATTAATTAATTAGTTAATGATTAAAACTATTTTAATCATTAATTCCTTTTTCTAAACTCTTTTAGAAAATTATTCTCTCTTCATATTTAATTACTTTAATTAAATATTTAATTAATAATATTAAGATCTTATCTTAAATAATTTATAATCAATTAAATCTCATTTAATTAATTTATAAAATTTTCTAAGTAATTATTTATTTCATAAATAAATAATGACTAGCTATTATTAATTATTCCTTCATCTATAATTTAATCTCTTTTATGGTGTGACTCTTTAGGTTCAATATTAAGCCGGTAGTAAAAATAAATAATAATAAACATTTTATTTATTATTTATATGAATTCTATTAATTCATTAAATATAATTAATCTGATTAATTATATTTATTCTACATCGTGAGTGATGCTTCTCAACATATCGCGACTATCCAGATAATACGAAATCATTGCTTAGAATACTTAGAACCTGTCAGTCATTAGTTACCGTACAATTAATTCCTTCTACCCTTCAATATTCCGATTAAATACAAGGCATGGAACTCGTGTCAAGCCTATCTAATTTAATCATATGATTTCTTATTCATAATACAAAGTTCCTTTTAATGCAAATTAGAAACTCTTTCTAATTTTATTCACTCTGGCCAGAGATTCTTGAACTTGCATATCTAAGAATAACATAGGATATTCACTTCCTTTACTGGAAGGGGCAGATCCTTTATTGATCCGTTAACTATTTCCATACACAAATCACTATGCCTAGAATGGACCTAATGAATGTCCTAGAGACTAAGGACTAAACCAAAGCATAAATCATTGTGAACGAGATTACTCTAACGATCTCAAGTCTAAGGATACTTGTACAACTATTTACTTAATAAACAACTATCGACACGTGAGTAAACTCCATTAGTTGTTCTACTTATCGAGTCATGTTCAGTGAATTTATTCCTTAATAAGCACCTACATACTAGGTATAGTGTCACCACACAAATGTCTATGAGAACAGACATCCTCATAAGAGAGCTAGCATAGTATGTACTGATCTTTACGGATTTACCAATTTCCAATTAGTTATCCTATGATCAGGAACTGTTTAAGTCTAAAGCTATTATCTTCTAGATCTCATTATTACAATCTCATTATAATTCTAGAAGCTTTGCTCTAAATTATGGAACATCTTATTTAATACACTTCAAATAGATTAAGCCCGTAACATAAATACTTTATTATTATAAAATGAAATCAAATAAGAGTAGCAGAAAGTTTTTCCTAACTCATCATACATGATTGGTTTTATGTCAAACACTTTCAATCTCCCACTTGGCCTAAATCCAATCACTCTAGTATCTAATACCCATCTGCTCCTTATGACAATCAAAATTTAACTCAGACAGCGGCTTCGTGAACGGGTCTGCTATGTTGTTATGTGTGTCAACTCTTTCGATCTTGACATCTCCTCTTTCAATGATCTCCCTAATAAAATGAAACCGCCGCAATATATGTTTGGTATTCTTGTGAGACATCGGTTCCTTGGCTTGAGCTATTGCAGCGTTATTGTCGCAATATAACACAATAGGCCCCTCTATGCCAGGAACTACTCCTAACTCAGAAACAAATTTCTTCATCCAAACAGCTTCCTTTACAGCCTCACTTGCTGCTATATACTCTACTTCTGCTGTGGAGTCAGCCGTCGTATATTGCTTACGATTTCTCCAACTAATCGCCCCACCATTTAGAGTAAACACATACCTTGACATGGATGTACTATCATCACACTCTGACTGAAAACTAGAGTCAGTGTAACCCTCTATTTTCAACTCAGACCCACCAAAAACAAGAAAAATATCCTTAGTCCTTCTCAAGTACTTAATGATATTCTTCACTGCTTTCTAGTGGTCTTCACCTGGATTTGACTGATATCTGTCAGTCACACTAATTGAGTGAGCAACATCAGATCTAGTACATAACATCGCGTACATGATAGATCCTATTGCCGATGCATAAGGAATCCTACTCATATGCTCTCTTTCTTCAGGTGTCTTAGGAGACATCTTGTTAGAAAGGGAGACTCCATGGCTCATCGGTATGAGACCTCTCTTCGAGTTTTCCATGCTAAACCTTTTAAGCACCTTATCGATGTACGTACCTTGGGTTAGACCTATCATTCTTCTTTATCTATCTCTATAGATCTTCATACCAAGAATGTAGGACGCTTCTCCCAAGTCCTTCATAGTGAAGTTCTTTGATAACCACATTTTTACTGATTGCAGCATTGGTATGTCATTTCCTATTAAGAGTATGTCATCTACATACAAAATAAGAAATGTTACTGCGCTCCCACTAACCTTCTTGTAGATACATGGTTCATCTATGTTTTTGATAAAATCAAACTCTTTGATTGTCTCATCAAAACGGATGTTCCATCTTCGAAAAGCTTGCCTTAACCCATATATGGTTCATAATAGCTTACATACTAGATGTTCATTTCCTTTGGAAATAAAACCCTCTGGCTGTGTCATATACACTTCTTCTTCAAGTTCCCCATTGAGGAAGGCCGTCTTTACGTCCATTTGCCAGATCTCGTAGTCATAGTAAGCTGCAATAGCAAGCAAAATCCGAATTGATTTGAGCAAGGCTACAGGCGAAAAAGTTTCATCAAAGTCAATCCCTTGTCTTTGTTTGAATCCTTTTGCCACGAGCCTGGCCTTGTACGTCTCTACCTGGCCATTTGCTCCAATCTTTCTCTTGTATACCCACTTGCACCCTATAGGCTTCATATCCTTGGGTGCCTTTACCAAAGTCCATACTTGGTTGGCATACATGGAGTCCATTTTGGATTTCATGGCACTCTGCCATTTCTCTGAGTCAACACTACTCACAGCCTCATTGAAGGTCTTAGGGTCATCTCTATCAATGACCGCCAATTCATTGTCATTCTCAATGACAAGGCCATAATACCTCTCAGATTGGTGAGACACCCTTTGTGATCTACGAATGGGCTATTCTACAGAAGGTTGTTCAATATGAACAGGTGTTTCCTCTTGAACCGTAGTAGTTTGTTCTTCATGAACTTCATCAAGTTTGTTGGGTCCCAGAGATCGTAGAGGGGGGGTGAATACGATTCCCAAATTAAAAATATGACTATTAATTATTTTTGGGACAACATAAAAATTACTTTGGTTCAAACCCGGGTACTGTTCATCATCTTCTTCAACCTCAAGAACACCATTAAAATAACCAAGATAATGAACGGTAAATCATCCAAAACACACAACACAACAAGATCCAAGAATATAACTTTATATTCATTGAAGTGGGGTAGATGCTACAAACAAGTTCAAGAACAAAAGCTCAAGAACACAACAAAGAAGTGATTTTTGTCTCCTCTAAAACTATTACATTTTGTAGATCTAGGAGACAAAAATCAACCCTATCTTCTATACAAGATTTAACAAGTGTTTTTTAATAGAAGAATAGAGGAGTGGTATAGATAAAGAAAATTATGGCCCCAAAATATTCAAGATCTAGTTTGGCCATGGGGGAGAGAAAAATAATTCTTTTTCTCTCTCCCCTTTTCTCAAAACTTCACCCGGATGCACAAAACACCCACACTTCTTGAAAATGGAGACTTGGGTTTCCTTTTTACTATTTAAAAAGGTGTTGCTTTTTTCTTTTTGCTTTTTGCTATTTGTTTTTCCACCTTTTACTCTTGTCCACTCAAATCTCATCTTCAAAGTCATGTGCCAAGTATGCCTTTGGAAATATTTAATGTAAAAGTAATATTTAAATAAATATATATAATATAAATAAAGAATGCCTTTATTTATAAAATATATAAATAATTAAATAAATACTTTATTTAATTAAATTAAATATTTCCATTCCACTCTTCAATTTGTGTAGACTTCCTTATCCAAATACTTGGCCCCGTATACGTGACTCCACCACGTCCAAGTATTTAGCCTTCTAATCTGTGAAACTTTAGTAAGATCCAATCAGGTTGTGCCGTCTGTCCCTTATCCATTAGGCTGACATTTTTCCAACACTGATTTACCACCTTTGTTGATCCTCCACATGACTCAAGAAAACCAACAACTTTAGATTGATTAAAATCATATTAACCGACGAGAGCTTGCCTCCAATGTCCTGACACTTTATGCAACGGTCTGGTTCATAAGTGACTAGTCTTGATAGGGGCTCTTGATTCCGAACATGATTCCACATTCTTCTTTGCAAACCTTACTTGTAGCTTCGATTGAAATGCACTAAAATATTCATAGACTAAGACAATCTTTTGTAGCTTCCACATCCTTGAATAGATGTCAATATCTTTTATTCTCCACTAAGGCATGAACATGTTAATGAACTTCTTCCAGTAAGCTTCAAGTCTGTAGATGATCCTTTGATACTTTGTCTTAACTGAACTCTGTGATCCAAGATTTCTGTGCACCTACATATTATTACATGTCATGTTCTATTGTTGAGTTATCATCAACCATTACATAGAGATTACATTTAGCATTCCTAGTACACATGAAAGTGCAATGAGTTACTTCCATTCACTCCTATCTCCCCTGTCAATCTCCCCCTATTTGGTTGATATGGAATAGCAATCAAATACTATTTCCCTTTACAATCTCCCCCAAAAGCAATTAAATAAAATTAACTACTAGAGGATAACTCAACTAACATATAAGAAACAATTAAAGTACTGGACATGAAAATAATATACAAAAGGTTCTGGAAAGATATAATCAGTTAAATCCAGATTTCCTGAGTTGTTGAAAATGAATAATGAATTTCTGAATTTCATTTTCCTTTAGCTTCCTCCACTTCAATGTTCTTCAAAGATGGGGTTCTTTCAATAAAGAAACAAATCATTAGTAAAGACTTCTAAACAATCATTCTTGTTCATCTTGCAATTCAAACTAGAACATACAGCTCTCTATGTTCCCCGTAAGAGGTCAACTCATACTCCCCTTAAGGTTGTTCTCTCTTGGAATGAAAGTCACTTCCTCTTTTTCTTCAAGATGTTCTATTTCCAGGAAACATATTTTTCTTTCTTCCCAGCACTACTCCACTGACTTCATCTATCACTGAAATAAGAAATAGAACACACTTGGACACTTCTCATATGCCCCTTGAAAATCTCTTTCGCATTCTTCTTTACCCAGAAAACTTCTACTTAGCAAAAACGCCCCCTGAGTTGATACTCTTCAAAGAAATCTTCATTTTCATTCACTGATCGTGCTAGAAAGAATTCTTATGCTGAACCTCTCCTAAGAATGTTTCAAGGACAGATCTTCAAACAAATAGAGCAAAATCCCTTAGATGTCTTTTCAGAATAAGATATAGCATTGCAAACCAAGATGTTAAGATTCTTCATAACTTCTCCCCCTTAATACGACAAGTAACTTCTTCCCAATTGACAAAAAGTAACTTCTCCACTTCAGACAAAAAATTAGTTAAATCTACCATACATTTAGGGATTAGGCTCCAACCAATTACTAAGAAACTCCCCCTTAGTAATTCCCCTTGCATCACTAAGGTTTCAATTTTATCTAATTCTCCCCCTTAGTTCATGCAAGCTCCAATCCACCCTTGTGTCTTTAGATATCCTCTAAGTAACCTCCACAAGATAGGATTGACAGATCTCGTTTCTTGTAGATCTCGTTTCTTGTATCACCAAATTCTCCCCCTTAGTTGAGAATATCCTTTAAAACAATAAAAGTATCATCTACATCCAATCGAATAAGAAACTCTCTTCCAATTGAACATAAAATCCTTCTTAAGCCTAAAAATTAATGTCTCCCCCTTTGTGATTGAGAACAACATGAATTAATAGACCCAAAGGTAATAGTTTGGACATTCCCACTAAGCTTCATCTAGACTCTTCTTCAGCTTGTCTTCCAGAAAAGAATCTCTTCAACATTCCAGAGCTAGAAAATTCAGTAACAGGATTCAAGCATAGTAGCAAGGTTAGTGTTTGGTCTATGGTTTTCTCACTTCTACTACGTTCTGTTGGTGTTTACACTTTCAAGCGTAAGTGTTCCACTCATTTCTCTCCCTATGTCTCTCACTCAAGAGTATCACTCCCTCACTTCACTCAAGTGTTTCTCTCCCTTACTTGCACTCATTCCATTTATAGCAATTTGTACCTGCAAGTAAATCCATGCTAGTCTCACCAAGATATTATGGATCGTTGACTGTAGCATGTTGTCGATCACTAAAGATCTAGGTTCTGAGATGGAATCTCAGACAGGGTTTCAGTTAGGCCGTCACCCAACTCACCATGAGCAAATCCATGCACACGTGGCTCGTCGTCAGGGAATAACCCTTCTGAAATTGGAATCTCCTCCATTCCAGGAGTGACTGAAATCCCAACACCCTGATCCTCAAAAGACTCATCAAATTGGTAAACCAACTGAATCATAGTCTACGAGTTGTTGCTCAGCTACTTTCAGCATCAACAATCTCCCCATATGCAAATCCATGCACTGGATCATTGAATGTGGTATGCGTACTAGCAGCTATCTAAGCATCAACCGACTCCCCATATGCAAATCCATGCACTGGATCGTTGACGGTGATATGCCTTTAAGTTGTGAGCGATCCATGTATTCCAGAATTTGAATTCCTGGGAGAGTAGACGTGTACAAACATCTCTCTCAATCACCTGTGAAGATGAATTAACTCACTATTTTCAGTCATGGAAAACTGTTAGTGATTGCCTCTCAACATCAACAGATTGCTCTGCGGATGTGAAATCCCGTTAGGGAACTAGGATTGTTCCTCCTAGGAAGGTTGACAACGATTCTAATATATGGCAAGAAATCCAAGTTTCCCTCAAACACCTGTGAAGGTGGCTCAACAACTTCATTCACCATGAATGGTAAACAAAGAAGTTTAGGGGTTTTACTTATACCTCACAATGTGCACTTCTTGCAATGTGTCCTCACAATTGTTAGTCCCAAGAGAGGCTAGAGAACTGTTAGGTCCTATAACATCCATTAGAAGCAAAAACTTTAGGATTACCATCAGCGTGAATGCTTTTGGTGTGCTTGACTCATTACAAGGTGTTCTGGCTGACGAGCAAATTTTCAATGAAATCACCCTGTTGAGAGAGTTCATTCAGAAACGGTTGAATTGCCTTTTCAGCTCTGCATCCTTTTGAGAGAATACAGATGAGCTACAGATACCTCAATTTGTATACTTCTTTCCTTCTCGAGAGGTAGAGCTGTGGGTGCACTTCCGACACATCCTTTGCTGCAATTAATGCAGTTTCTCCCTTAACAACTGCTAATCTACATAAGTTCCTTATATCACCAAGGGTTGAAAGTTTGAATTAGAATGATAGTGTTTGGTACTAAGGCTTTGGGTATAAATTGATGGATTATTCAACTTCTAGACCTTCCCCTATAGCCACTAAGGCCAAGCCATTATGGCTAAATAGATAGAGTTGATCAGAGCTGTATAAAATTTGGTAGAGTATGATTAAACTTATTCTCTATTTCTTCTCAGAAATATAGCATCGGAGCAATGTGTCCTCAAGAAACAATGCACCAGAGCTAAAATGTGGGAATTAATAAAGAATAGGTAAAAGAATATTAAGCCAAATTTCATAAACTCACAATTTTGAAAAAAAGTTTAACAGATTAACAAAAGTGTTCTTTTGAATTTCTCTTAGACAAATATCCAATTGAAATTCAACTCTTTTAACAAAAACATTTTGATTAATAACTCAAATCTATTTCATCTTGCTCACTGTATGTTTTCAGAAATTGTTTTGCAATTCATTCTTAGCTGATATTATCTCCGACTTAAAACATAAATCATAAAAAAAATCGAATGAATGCTTTAGTCATACAGTCCAAGGCACTAATCCCTAAGCAAACAACCATTATTTTAATACTACAGGTCAATGTGAAACAAACATTAACAAGAGTTTTGAAAAAAGTTTTACCAATGGTTGATACCTCAAGATCAAAACAATTTACTCAAATAAAATAGCCTGATACCATGCAACCTAAGTTACAAGTTATCAAGTAACTTTATTTAAACAAATCGTGGAGAGAAAACAGTTTTCATTACAAAACATTTAGAGAGAGAGATGATATATGATTTTGAAATAGAAAGATAATCCTCAAGAAATGTTCTCTTTCAAAGGGAGTTTTTTTAAATAAAAAAAAACTTTTAGTGGCTTTTCATTCTCTTGCAAATGAATGCATGTTTAGATAAAACATTTTTCACAAGAAATAGACAAGAAATTTCTTTATGCATTCAAGTTCTAAAGAATGAAAAACATATGTTAATACTAATGAATTATCAAAGATATGAATGACAAGACATTCAAAAGTATTAACATCATTCAATCATTTTGTAATAAAATGCATCTTACTACAAAACAATCAAGCACATAAGATACTTACATTATGCTAGACAATTACCATTTGTCGCTTGAAACAAACACATTTTGCAATATAGATCATGGTAATTCTAAAGCATAAAACATAAGCATCCGCTAAACACTGAACATACATTGATCGAATGACAGCATTTAACTTCTTACACTACATCTTAACAATTATCACATAAGCATATTGAAAATACTCATGACAATCAGAATGTATGTAAGCTCGAGGTACTAGTTGCATCAGAGATCAAATACCTTTAAATATTAATGCTAAAATTTATGATCTTTGACAACCCCTCGCGATGTAGTAAATTACTTTCAATATCAGTGTTTTTGAAATAATCTTTTTGTCACTTAGTGCAGAAATTCTAAGTGGCATCACTAATATCAAAAGAATGACAACTAATGTTAATGGATTTTGCAAAAGACATGAATTACATCACTTAAACTACATATTAAGTGGTTCCATTAATATTAGTATTAAACAATTAAAAGTAAATAAAATTATAATTAATTAGTATATTCAAATACTTATGCTGAAACATTTGATACATATAGCATGAATAACATATGACAGCACAAAGTACGAGGTCCTGGATATAAATTGACTATACAAAGAGATGCTACATTGTTAGGTCCCTAGGTCCCGGGTGATCATAGGTAATCTCATAGCGATAATATTGGGTCCCGGGTGGTCACAAGCCAAACATTAATCAGTTCCTAGAGATCGTACACATCTAAATAGCATGAACACTCTCTATAAAATTTACATTTAAATAAATCAATATTAGACTAGAGTGACATACCTTAGTCAATAGAGATTTTACTGGTGTATGATCGTTGAATGAACAATTACTCCTCTTTGCCCGAGAGATCGAACGTTTACTCCTTTCGAGATCGAACGTTTACTCCATTTGGACATGAATAACTTTTCAGCTACCAGTTAACATTGTTCCTCGAAACAATACCACGCTCATCCAGACGGAAACTGCATTACCTTCAACACCCAAATATTTCCTTGTAGATATTGGTCTTGGCAGCAGCTTCACTAAACTCAGCACTCTAGAAACCAGTAGTCCTGACACTAGCAGAGTAGAACCTTCAAAAACTCTGAACTACCCTTCAACTTCTGTATCAATACCAAGTCTTCATGTGGATCGATTCCTTGCGCTAAGTGTATCTGCCTCTGGTTCAATTGAGTTAGTTCCTTGATTCGAACCCTACTCAATCTTGATTAGTTAGTGCATCTTCAGTCTTCATTGAATTCACTCAGAAAAACCAATGAAATACTCTTATACATGCACGACCAATCACTACTCTACTACCCAGATTCATCAAGAACTGACTCTAGGAAATGTTGTTACACAAAACCCTTTGTCATGACAGATGTTTCCTTAGATATTCAATGGGTAGAGTAGTCTTCTTCAAATATGATTGAGATCATCTTGCATTATTTTTAAATTGACAATTTCCTTTCTACTATGCAATCACTCAATCTGGATCACTCAGTGCTCCTAAGAATCTCAACTCTTACTCAATGAGCACTGCTAGCCTTTGAACATCAAACACGACTAGTTGATCCAACTTACTGATGCTCCCCCTGTGATGCTGCTTGCAGCTTTTCTTCATCTGGTGTCATCTGATCTTGAGCCCTAAACAGGATGTCAACCTTTAGAAATTCAAAGCTAAAATCAAACGAATGCTAGGGAGCTTGATGATGATGTTCACTGCATCTAGATCATCTTAAATCAATCACAGACTCTGTGTAAGCTCTTAACTCTAAATAAGATAGCCTTCCATCACACCATGTGACTTCAGGCATGATTAATCTTACTTGATGTCGTCTTTTTACATTTGTTGATTAGACTTACTGTGTCAACTGATTCAGCTGTAGTGAATAGGAAACCTTAACTCTATCCATTATCCTTGTAATTCCACTCAAGGTCTGGATTTCCCTATCAACTCCTCCATTTGATCATGAAGTCCGGAAACTGAACTTTAATCTAGAATACTCCTTTCAGTACAGACATAACATAGAACTTCGTTCGTCAACAAATTCCATTATCTGCCCTCAAAGTGTTCGCAATCTGCCTAATCCTTTGAATGTGATTAATCACTGAGATGCTTCATCTATCGAATGCACGAACAAACACCAAAACTAAATAGGGTAGCCTTTGACTTGACTTCCCTTCAACTGACATACTTCACTAATGTCCTTCTTAAAAGAATTTCATTAGAAGTAGTAATTTCTCACTAACTTCATCTTTACCGTCGAATCCGTTATCTTGATAAACCAAGTATTAGATGATAAACCAAGTGTGAGAGCATCACTTGTTGTTGCAGCTAATTCCATTATGATAAAATTTAACTAATAGTTGACTTCATCATAAGCATTACATTTCGTGTCAGCAATAACCTCACTTCCAGTAGAGTGAGCTTCTATTTCTCTTGACCCCGATCAATACTGTTCATCCTCGAACTGATATTAGGAAACCCTTTGTAAAGAATTCCCTAGGTCTTCCTTAATATTGTGCTTCAGATCATTCAAGAAAAATAGGTAACCTTGCTTAACCATTTGAATACCAAAGCAAAAGTAGTTACATGCCTCGAACATGAAAATGTCAGAGATATATAACTTGTACATGTTGAAAGATACTCTGCATTCACAAATGATTAAGACACTTGGTCCTCAATTTTGATTGAGTCCAAGGGTTAGAGATATTTCTAAACATAGTTAACAATAAAGCATTCAAGTTCAACATGCTCATTCTTATCTGACTGGTCACTCCTCATCTATATCAACCTCAACAAATAGTCTTGGCTATGAGCTCAGTGATCCCAACCTAACTTAAGGTGGACTAGCAGTCTATAAGAATCATGTCGTACATATATGTAGTCATAGAAGAATCAATCACTCAGATTCCTAATTCTTCTAAATCACCTTTGTTGTTCACTTTAACATTATATTATCTCTACTTACCTGAGTCAATTTAAATTTAAAAATTTAATTCATGGTTTATTATACTGACCCCTAGGCAATTCCCAAATTAGAAACAAACTCATCTTAACAAGCACATGATCAGATATAGCATTTAATACAACCATGCGAGTATAAACAGATTATAGACAATGTAAACATCAAGGCACCTAGCATGCAGCAAATACTCTTTCTGGTAAATGTACCCCTACAAATACCTAAGACTCTATATGCTAACATGATCAATTATCGTAAAGCAAGCATTAAATCACACAAGATCTAATCATGAAGTCAAATACTGATAAACAAGCAACACTAACAAACTAGCATAAGTTATCTCATTTATATAGAAATCAAGGTGAGACATGCATTACATCAAACTTATAATATAATGCAGTTCAGCACTTAATACTCTATAATTGAATCAAACAAGTATAAACTAGTTAGAAAGTATACCTGAGCGATGCTTAGCATTCCATCTCGAGTGATAATCAATTGATCCAAATCAATTTCCATTCTACTGACACTCATGGAAGTATCCTTGCATTTGACCTCAATAACCAATGATGTTCCTGCTTCAACCCAAACTAATACCTGATTGTTCTGCTTAAAGACCCCGACATAGAATGTCTCATGTTCTGCTTGAAAAGATCACTCTTCTTTGTATGTGTAGCAATAACCCCTTGATTATCATATGTTAGTGATAATCAAACCTTTTGTATTTCTGCCACTGATGTCCTTTAACCAAATCTTCAATTGTTGTTTTGGTTCTTTGACCGATAAACTGAATTCCTTTTCAAAATCCCAAATTCTTCATATATTGATTCGAAAACCACTGATCGAAGACTCTTCCCTAAATGAACTAATCCCCATTCAATAACCAAATGATCCACTGAGTAGACCGATGTAGAAATACACCTCCAATGGTAAGATCAGGTCTCAACTCCATTAGAATGTTCTTCAGTCAGTTCGTTTGTCCTCAACGAACGAAGAATCAACTCCTGTTGTTTCGTTTAATAAAACATTTTGTTCAAACAGAAGTATTTAATTTTTTAGGAATTTAAATAATCAAAATAAATTGAAAATGCATTTTTTTTATTTATAAATAATAATAAATTTCTCAATTTTAAATTATAAATAAAATAAAATAATTCGAAAAGAAAGTTTTGATATAGAGATAAATAAATTTTCAAGGTATATTAAATAATCCTGAAAAAGAAATTATTTCAAATCAAAATTAGTTTCCAAAGAATTTTATAGAATTTATAATCCAAAACAGTTTCAATTATAATTAAAATAAAACAGATTGAAAATATAAGTTTGATATAAAAATAATAAATTTTCAAGTCATCTAAAATATTCTTGAAAATAAATTATTTCAACCAAAATGATTTTCCAAAAAGTTTTATGAGATTTATAATTAAAACTTTCAAGCTTAAATTACAATTAAAATAAAACAACTTGAAAACATAATTTTGAGATAGAAATACTAAATTTTCAAAACATTTAAAATGTTCATGAAAATAAATTATTTCAATCCAAAAATATTTTCCAAAGAGTTTTATAAAATTTGTAATTAAAGTTTTATGAAATTTTTTTATTAAATCTCGAAAATAATTCTCAAAATACTTTTAAGAATATCAAACTCAAAAGAAATTAAATTGAATTTTAAGATTAATTTTAGTTTTCAAATTAATAAAATTCTTAACTAAGAATATTAAAAATATAAAATATTTGACTCCAAAATTTAAAAGAAAATAAAATATTTTCCAAGATGTAAAATAAACTTGAAAAATAAATTATTTAAATTTAAAAATTATTTCCAAAATATTTTATATAATTAAATTCAAATTTAATTATTAAATTAATTATTAAACTAAAAACATTTTAAGAAAAGAAATTAAAAAAAAATTCTATCTCATGTTGAAACTGCTCTCTATATAGAACTTTTACATGAAAATTTCTACTTAGGTTCTAAGTCGAATTTCTACTTAGGTTCTATCTCGAACATTAAGTAGAACTTCTATATAGAATTTCTACTTAGGTTCTATCTAAAACATTAAGTAGAATTTCTACATAGAAATGTTCTACTTAGGTTCTATCTAGAACATTAAGTAGAATTTCTACATAGAAATGTTCTACTTAGGTTGTATCTCGAACATTAAGTAGAATATTCGAGATAATGTTCGAGTTAGACACTATCTCGAACATCAAGTCGAATATTCGAGATAATGTTCGAGTTAGACACTATCTCGAACATCTAAGTAGATTTTCTACATAGGAATGTTCTACTTGGCTATCTCGAACATCTAAGTAGAATTTCTACATAGGAATGTTCTACTTGGCTATCTCGAACATCTAAGTAGAATTTCTACATATAAATTTCTACTTAGGTTCTATCTAGAACATCAAGTAGAACTTCTACATAGAAATTTCTACTTAGGTTCTATCTAGAACATCAAGTAGAACTTCTACATAGTATCCTTCCTTGTCTACTTAGAAAGCATTTCCACCACCAGAATTTCTACTTGGCTCTAAGTAGAAACTTATCTAGAATTTCTAGATAGGAATTTCTACATAGGAATGTTCTACTTGGCTATCTAGAACATTTTGTACTTAGAAAAATTCTGGGTTTTAAAAAAAATTCTGGATGCCCAGTGAACCAATCGTACCCTTTTTAATCTCAAAAATAAAAATAGATCCAATCGATTTGTACGTCAATCGAGTAGCTCTGATACCAATTATTGGGTCCCGGAGATCGTAGAGGGGGGGGGGGTGAATACGATTCCCAAATTAAAAATATGACTATTAATTATTTTTGGGACAACATAAAAATTACTTTGGTTCAAACACGGGTACTATTCATCATCTTCTTCAACCTCAAGAACACCATTAAAATAACCAAGATAATGAACGGTAAATCATCCAAAACACACAACACAACAAGATCCAAGAATATAACTTTATATTCATTGAAGTGGGGTAGATGTTACAAACAAGTTCAAGAACAAAAGCTCAAGAACACAACAAAGAAGTGATTTTTGTCTCCTCTAAAACTATTACATTTTGTAGATCTAGGAGACAAAAATCAACCCTATCTTCTATACAAGATTTAACAAGTGTTTTTTAATAGAAGAATAGAGGAGTGGTATAGATAAAGAAAATTATGGCCCCAAAATATTCAAGATCTAGTTTGGCCATGGGGGAGAGAAAAATAATTCTTTTTCTCTCTCCCCTTTTCTCAAAACTTCACCCGGATGCACAAAACACCCACACTTCTTGAAAATGGAGACTTGGGTTTCCTTTTTATTATTGAAAAAGGTGTTGCTTTTTGCTTTTTGCTTTTTGCTATTTGTTTTTCCACCTTTTACTCTTGTCCACTCAAATCTCATCTTCAAAGTCATGTGCCAAGTATGCCTTTGGAAATATTTAATGTAAAAGTAATATTTAAATAAATATATATAATATAAATAAAGAATGTCTTTATTTATAAAATATATAAATAATTAAATAAATTCTTTATTTAATTAAATTAAATAAATACTTTATTTAATTAAATTAAATATTTCCATTCCACTCTTCAATTTGTGTAGACTTCCTTATCCAAATACTTGGCCCCGTATACGTGACTCCACCACGTCCAAGTATTTGGCCTTCTAATCTGTGAAGCTTTAGTAAGATCCAATCAGGTTGTGTCGTCTGTCCCTTATCCATTAGGCTGACATTTTTCCAACACTGATTTACCACCTTTGTTGATCCTCCACATGACTCAAGAAAACCAACAACTTTAGATTGATTAAAATCATATTAACCGACGAGAGCTTGCCTCCAATGTCCTGACACTTTATGCAACGGTCTGGTTCATAAGTGACTAGTCTTGATAGGGGCTCTTGATTCCGAACATGATTCCACATTCTTCTTTGCAAACCTTACTTGTAGCTTCGATTGAAATGCACTAAAATCTTCACAGACTAAGACAATCTTTTGTAGCTTCCACATCCTTGAATAGATGTCAATATCTTTTATTCTCCACTGAGGCATGAACATGTTAATGAACTTCTTCCAGTGAGCTTCAAGTCTGTAGATGATCCTTTGATACTTTGTCTTAACTGAACTCTGTGATCCAAGATTTCTGTGCACCTGCATATTATTACATGTCCTGTTCTATTGTTGAGTTATCATCAACCATTACATAGAGATTACATTTAGCATTCCTAGTACACATGAAAGTGCAGCGAGTTACTTCCATTCACTCATATCTCCCCTTTCAATCTCCCCCTATTTGGTTGATATGGAATAGCAATCAAATACTATTTCCCTTTACAATCTCCCCAAAAGCAATTAAATAAAATTAACTACTAGAGGATAACTCAACTAACATATAAGAAACAATTAAAGTACTGGACATGAAAATAATATACAAAAGGTTCTGGAAAGATATAATCAGTTAAATCCAGATTTCCTGAGTTGTTGAAAATGAATGATGAATTTCTGAATTTCATTTTCCTTTAGCTTCCTCCACTTCAATGTTCTTCAAAGATGGGGTTCTTTCAATAAAGAAACAAATCATTAGTAAAGACTTCTAAACAATCATTCTTGTTCATCTTGCAATTCAAACTAGAACATACAGCTCTCTATGTTCCCCATAAGAGGTCAACTCATACTCCCCTTAAGGTTGTTCTCTCTTGACATAAGCCGGACATCCCCAAATCTTAACGTGCTTAAGACTCGGTTTCCTTTCTTTCCATATCTCATACGGAGTTTGAGGAACAGATTTGGAAGGCACCTTGTTCAATATATATGCTGATGTTTCCAATTCATAACCCCAAAGTGATACTGGAAGATCTGTATAGCTCATCATGGATCGAACCATGTCCAACAAAGTTCGATTTCTCCTTTCGGATACTCCATTCAACTGGGAAGTGGCCAGAGGAGTCCATTGAGAGACTATACCATTTTCTTTGAGATAATTTAGAAACTCACCACTTAAGTATTCACCTCCTCGATCTGATCGAAGGGTTTTAATATAGTTTGTTTCTCTACTTCATACTTATATTCTTTGAACTTTTCAAAGGCTTCGGATTTGTATTTCATCAAATACACATATCCAAATCTAGATCGATCATCTGTAAAAGTAAGAAAGTATGAAAATCCACCCATGGCTTGCGTGGACATCGGCCCACACACATTTGTATGTACCAATCCAAGCAACTCCGCAGCTCTTTCTCCATGTCCACTAAATGGAGATTTGGTCATTTTGCCTGACAGACAAGACTCACATGTAGGATATGATTCAAAACCAAAAGGTTCTAGTAACCCTTCCTTATACAATGTCTTAAGTCTATTTTCACTAATATGACCAAGTCTGCAGTGCCACAAGTAGGTGGGATTTTCATCATCTCTTTTTATTTTATTACTATGTTCAATTTGAAGTAAACTATGTTCTACGTCACATACATACAAACCATTATTTAAAATACCAACACCATAAAGAACATTATTTCTAAAAATTGAACATTTATTATTCTCAATAACAAACGAAAAACCATCCAAGTCTAACATGGGATTAGAAATAATATTCCTCACAATTGAGGGAACAAAATAACAATTATCCAAAATAATAGTCTTGCCCGTAGGCATAAGTAAATCAAACGATCCTACAGCTACAGCAGCAACTCTTGCTCCATTGCCCATACGTAGGATCACCTCTTCTTCTTCAAGAGTCTTACTTCTCCTTAGTCCCTGCAACGAATTGCAAATGTGAGAACCACAAGCGGTATCTAATACCCAAGTAGAAGTTTGATTAAGTGACATATTTAGTTCGATCATGAACGTACCCGAAGCAGAAGCGGTAGTCTCACCACCCTTCTTCTTCTTCAACTCTGCAAGGTAAGCCTTACAGTTTCTCTTCCGGTGCCCCACTTTGTTGCAGTGAAAGCAAACAGCTTTGCTTTTGGGATCTTCAGCTTTTGGCGGAACTGGCCTTTTCTCACCTACCTTCTTCTTCTTCTTAGGAGGGCTCCTCTTCCTCTTCTTAGGGTTAGAGCCTTCACCAATTAGAAGAACGTAACTCTTCTTTGTGGAAAAATTCGACTCAGCAGTTTTCAGCATGTTATGGAGTTCAGGCAAGCTGACATCCAACTTGTTCATGTGAAAGTTCACAACGAACTGTGAGAATGAATCTGGAAGTGATTGCAATACCAGATCTTGATTCAGCTCCCTATCCATGACAAATCCAAGTTGTCCAAGACGCCCAATCAAATTGATCATCTTGAGCACATGAACATTCATAAATGATCCCTCAGTCATCCTACAACGGAACAGCTCCTTCGATATCTCATATCAAGCTGTCATTCCTGCCACATCATACAAATCTTGTAGATGCATAAGGATAGAGTGAGCATCCATATGCTCGTGTTGCTTTTGGAGCTCATCATTCATGGATCCCAGCATAACACACTGTGCAACTCTTGCATCATCTATCCAATTACGATACACAATATGTTCATCATTATGTGCATCCTGAGCAGGTTCAACAGGTTTAGGTGAGTCTAGTACATATTCCTTCTTCTCAATCCTGAGAACAATTCTCAGGTTTCGAAGCCAATCAACATAGTTGGGACCAATTAATTTGTGTGCATCGAGCATGCAACGGAGTGATAGTGCAGAAGACATTATGTATATAGTAAATCTGCAAATAATAAACACATAACAACATTTAGCAAATACTCTATTTCATTATCTAAAACACCATATGAATCGGGTCTTTATTCATAAGTGTCTCCCACTATTCTATCTAATTTCTATATCCCTTATTGAAATTAAGCATTCATAATGATAGTGGGATAGGGATCCTACATTCCATCACACAACCTCGGCTGTAGCACGAAACGCCATGTAACGTTAAATAGGTATACAACTCTTGTCAGCTACATCTCATGTTATTCCCTGATCTTACTTTAGCCTCTTGAATACTTGAGTCACGGCTGTGGCACGACAAACTCAATATTCTAAGTCAATTCAATCCCAACATCTCGTATAATTAAACTAGTTTCAAATAGCCCACGGCTGTAGCACGTAACGACCATAAGATTCTAATTCATCATACACATCTCATGTTATAGACAAGTATCTATTCTTTCGGCAACAACGCCCTCGGCTGTAGCACGAAACGATGGAGTTTCAAAAACAAGAAATACTTTCTATTATGTTGGAAGGCTATGACCAACACAAGCCCTTTGTATTTTATGGCCAATTACTACTTGATATTCTTTATATTTTAGGGGATTATATTATGTTACAATCATAATCATATTATAAAGAGATTCTTTTAGATTGGATTAAATATTTCAAATCAACTATTGATACTTGGAGTCATCCCAGGCCAGGGGTGGAGCATTGTCAAGAGGCGTCTCTTAATAACCCCCTTTCTTACAGATAGAACATCTGTTGTTTGACAGAATCATCTTTTCACTTAAGTTGAAAATTTATATTCAATCACGTGTTTCATAAACACAAAAATATCATGATTGTATTCATAATATGTAAATAAAGGTCCCGAAACAATTTCACTATTCTAGATTGTCTAATATACGCCTTATGTTAATTAAGTTCACCTAAATCTATCATCTCATGATAATTCAAGCATATATCACATATATATAATCACGAATAAACATAAGGTAGGCATGTTAAATCATATATTACAACATATAAGCATTATACATCTCTATGTATCACATGGTGTATTTAAAAGTAACTTAAAACAGTTAAAACTTGCTTTAAAATACTTTTGGAAGCTCTAAACAGTCCGAAACAATTTCAGAAAAATTATTGTAATAAACCATTAGAACCGTCTTGGAAAAACGAATCCAACGGTATATTACACGCTCCATTCCGAGCTCCCACGCGCCCGCACGTGCCCCGAGAAATTCTGACGCATCCCCATGCGCGCACGCGCGTCAGGCGCGTGCAAGACACCCTGTCACGCATCTCGGGTATGCGTTACAAGCCAAAAACCCTTTTTTAGCTTGTAACGCATGCGCAGAATGTGTTACACCCCTTTTTATTTTTTTTCCAGATATTATTATTTAATTATGAATTAATTAAAAACAACTTTAAAATCCATAATAAATAATCTATTGCTCAGAAAAATATTCTAAAAATACCTGGACGATCTACAACACTTGTAGAACACATGAAAAATTTTGAGGAACAGTAATGAATTAATCATAATTAAATCATTATTATTGCTTTCAAAATTCATAATAAATATTCTACGCATCAGAAAATTATAAAAAATTAACTGGACGATCTACAACACTTATAGAACCCAGGAAAATTATCAAAACAATTTTGACGAACAGTATCATATTAATCATAATTAAAACATGATATTGCATGTATAAATCATAATAAATACATACACGCTCATAAAATTCTGAAACTTGACCACGAATCTATATGCATACAACCTATGTATACATACATATAGATACAAAAATTATTTTATAAATTGAAGAATACCTCGATTGCTTTCCGGCAACAGCTAGAGAAGATCTTGTTCTTCAATCCTTGCAATCACCCCTCAAGTGTGGAGTGCTCTAAAGATATCCAACAAGAATCAAACTAAAAGATGAAGGAGGAGGCTAGAGAGGAAATTAGGGTTGCCTCCCTTTTAAAATATTTCTCACAAATATTAAAGTTTTGTTTATTAGGGTTTATAATACTATATTTATAGACAAATATCTCAGCTGAGATGTTTTTTATAAATATCTTATTATTAATTCCTTTTTTAATTAATTAATCTTATTAATTAATTAGTTAATGATTAAAACTATTTTAATCATTAATTCCTTTTTCTAAACTCTTTTAGAAAATTATTCTCTCTTCATATTTAATTACTTTAATTAAATATTTAATTAATAATATTAAGATCTTATCTTAAATAATTTATACTCAATTAAATCTCATTTAATTAACTTATAAAATTTGCTAAGTAATTATTTATTTCATAAATAAATAATGACTAGCTATTATTAATTATTTCTTCATCTATAATTTAATCTCTTTTATGGTGTGACTCTTTAGGTTCAATATTAAGCCGGTAGTAGAAATAAATAATAATAAACATTTTATTTATTATTTATATGAATTCTATTAATTCATTAAATATAATTAATCTGATTAATTATATTTATTCTACATCGTGAATGATGTTTCTCAACATATCGCGACTATCCAGATAATACGAAATCATTGCTTAGAATACTTAGAACCTATCAGTAATTAGTTACCGTACAATTAATTCCTTCTACCCTTCAATATCCCGATTAAATACAAGGCATGGAACTCGAGTCAAGCCTATCTAATTTAATCATATGATTTGTTATTCATAATGCAAAGTGTTCCTTTTAATGCAAATTAGAAACTCTTTCTAATTGCATTCACTATGGCCAGAGATTCCTAAACTTGCATATCTAAGAATAACATAGGATATTCACTTCCTTTACTGGAAGGGACAGATCCTTTATTGATCCGTTAACTATCTCCATACACAAATCACTATGCCCAGAATGGACCTAATGAATGTCCTAGAGACTAAGGACTAAACCAAAGCATAAATCATTGTGTACGAGATTACTCTAACGATCTCAAGTCCAAGGATACTTGTACAACTATTTACTTAATAAACAACTATCGACACGTGAGTAAACTCCATTAGTTGTTCTACTTATCGAGTCATGTTCAGTGAACTTATTTCTTAATAAGCACCTACATACTAGCTATAGTGTCACCACACAAATGTCTATGAGAACAGACATCCTCCTAAGAGAGCTAGCATAGTATGTACTGATCTTTACGAATTTACCAATTTCCAATTAGTTATCCTATGATCAGGAACTATTTAAGTCTAAAGCTATTATCTTCTAGATCTCATTATTACAATCTCATTATAATTCTAGAAGCTTTGCTCTAAATTATGGAACATCTTATTTAATACACTTCAAATAGATTAAGCCTGTAACATAAATACTTTATTATTATCAAATGAAATCTAATAAGAGTAGCAGAAAGTTTTTCCTAACTCATCATACATGATTGGTTTTAGGTCAAACACTTTCACTAAATGGTTATTTAAAAACAAGCTTGATGAAGAAGGAGTTGTTACTCGTAATAAAGCAAAATTAGTGGCTCAAGGTTACAACCAGTAATAGGAATCGACTTTGATCAGATTTTTGCTCCTGTTGCTCATTTATAATCCATCATAATGCTGCTAGCTTATGTTTGCTACATGATGATCAAGTTATATCAGATGGATGTCAAAAGTGCGTTTCTGAATGGCCTGCTGGAAGAGGAAGTCAATGTAAAATAACCTCCTAGATTCGAATATAAACAGTATTCAGATTATGTCTACAGGCTCAAGAAAGCTCTTCATGGCTTAAAACAAGCCCCAAGGTCATGGTATAAAAGGCTTAGTAAGTTTCTCATTAAGAATGGTTTTGTTCAAGCTAAAATCGTTCCTACTTTATTTACAAAATGTCTTAATGGTGAAATCTTAGTAGTTCAAATATATTTTGATGATATAATTTTTTATTCTACTAATGATGATCTATGTGAGTGGTTTTCTAAGTGTATGCACAATGAGTTTGATGTGAGCATGATGAGAGAACTCAATTACTTTTTGGGTTCTCAAATCAAGCAAACCAAAGATGGTATCTATATGCATCAAACCAAATATGTCAAAGAGCTGCTGAAAAAATTTGGATTTGAATCTGTCAAGCCAAAATCTACACCAATGCCTCAAAATATCAAGCTATTTTCAGATGAATCAGGTAAAATTGTGGATATCATAAAATATAGAGGTACGATTGGATCCTTGTTATATTTAACAACCTCTAGACCTGATATCATGTATAGTGTATGTGATTGTGCTAGATTTCAAGCTAACCCCAAGGAATCTCACTTGAATGCTATTAAAAGAATTTTTAAGTATTTAAGTGGAACTATTTCTCTTGGCTTGTTCTTTCCTATCACAAATGTATTTGATCTTGTGGGGTATAGTGATGCAAATTATGCAAGTTCACAAGCTGATAGAAAAAGTACAAGTGGTGTTCGCAATTTTCTTGGTCAAAGCTTAGTGTGTTGGCAAAGCAAAAACCAAAATTCTATGGCTTTATCCACAACTAAGGGAGAATATCTAGCTGCTGGAAGCTGTTGTTCTCAAATTTTATGGATGATACAAAAACTCAAGGATTTTAAAATCAAATGTGAGAAAGTTTCAATTTATTGTGACAACACAAACACAAAAAATATCTCAGAAAATCCTGTACTACATTCAAGGACCAAGCATATTGATGTGAAACATCATTTCTTGAGAGACAATGTGGCTAAAGGCAAGATAAATCTGATATATGTACCTACTGAATATCAACTTGCTGATATTTTCACAGTCTCTACCTGAAGAAAGATTTATTATCATTCGAAGAGAATTAGGTATGTGTAATGTGTAAATAGTAAGCTATTCCGGTACGTAGCTTCCTGTGTTATCTATACTGTCTTTTAGCAAGCTATCGTGATTTATTATGTACTTGTGTGTTTTATTTGAAAGTTGAATTTCAAAATTTACATGCAATTATACATATGTAATACTTGTCTCGGTAGTTGTTACATTTCATCTGTATGCTAAAATTATGTGCTTAATTGATATACATGCAGTTAATTTTAATGATTTGATTTTAATAACTTATGCATTATCTGTTTACCCTGATTATTTGCATAATTTTAATCATTTGTTACATTTGATAATTGGGGACGGGTAGAATTTTATTTTAAACTCCTAAATTCAATCCCGATAATTATCAAAGAGGGATATTTTTTTCGAGAAGGACTATTTAATTCAAGTGGACTCTTGGTTATCCGAGTTATATTACTTCACTTGACTACTCATCAGTCACACGCATCTCACAACTTTCCCAAACAACAAACACTCTCTGTCACAAAACCCTAATGATGAATACAAGAAACTAAAAGGCTCCGGTGATTGCTTCCAAGAAGAAAGGGAAATATGTTTTAGAGGAACCGATTTTTGTTGAGGATGTGATTTCTGAAGAAGAGCTTGATTCTTTCGATGAGGTGACTGATGATAATGTGCCTATGGAAGATATTTCTAGGTTTCAAATTGTTAAGAAGCCGTGTATTGTTGTTCGGTTTGCGTCGAATTATCTCGAGTCTCGTTATAAGAAGTTTAGCCTTGATCATAACCCTATCATCTTTGGTAAGCCTCTATCTTTCGATCTGACTAAGACTACTCAGATTGTAGACTTGTTTAATGCTATAGGTATTGTACCGATCATTGATTTATCTAATGCATGCTATCCCGCACTAGTCCAAGAGTTTTATGCGAATTTGTATCTTGAACATGATGATTTTTATGTTAGTGAAGTTCGTGGTCAGAGGATTAGTCTTAATTCGAGTGTATTAAATGAGATGGTTAAGTTTAAGGGTTTGTTTGATTGTGATTTTATTTTGTATATTAAGAAAGGTGTTCTTGTGTATGAATATTTAACTGAGATGGAGCACAATAAGTTGTTTAGAGGTGTTACTGAATGTGTGGATAATAGTTTGCCCACTACTGTTGTCATGCATCCACTTGCTCACTTTGTTTTCCCAGTTGTAACGATTTCGATAGTCTGAGTTTCTATAGAATAAAAACTAGGGTGTATTAATTGCTAGGTGTGTCGGATCTTTTCAAGCTTTAAAGGTTGATCTTACTGTCAGAACTATCTTTATTCTAACAAGATGCCTACGTATCTAAAGCGTATTCAGAATCAAGTCAAAACGTAGTTCTTGGAATGAGGGGTTAACACCTTTATATAAACGTTGAGAGTCTCATAATCATATTAGGGTTATGATCCTTGGTGGGCAAGACACGTCCTTGAAGGATTCTGAATCATTCCTTGGGTAAAAGTAATTTTCTTGTAGGAATAGGTGTCTTGGAAGCTTCATTTTGATGGTTGCCTTTTATTAGAAGATATCAATTAGGCTGATTATTTGCCTTATTTATTAATTATGAAATTAATAAATAATCAAGTTTCTTGGACCCTAATTATTGGGCCAAACCTTAGCTGAATAATTTAGGTAACATGGTTTAGACCATATTCGACAACAATGGGCTTCTTCAGGCCTGAAATATGGAGGCCCAATTCAATGAGATCCACATCATCGGTAATCACTACTAATTAGGCTTAGTTCAATGAAACTAGTTAGGTATAATTAATGTCATATTAATTATATCTTTAGCGTTATTTTCTAGCCCTTTCACTATACACAGACGATATAAAATTAAAACAAATATATACGTAACTAAAATTCTACATCAAATACCCCTACAGGCTACATGTACCCATTGCCCATTGTCAATTAATATATATTTTATAATTTAAATTATATTTAATTAATTCTTTTTATTCAATACAAATGAAAATAATAAAATATTCAATGATAAAATTATAATATTTTTATAAATATATACATATTCTAAAGTAAATTATAAGTAAACATTATTTTTAAGTAATATAAATTAAAATAAAAAATATTTAGAGATATTTTATTATATTAATATTTTAATATTAAAATAATCGTACAAGTAATTAATAAATATGGTTAACCATAAAATAATATTTTTTATATTTAATATTATAAAAAGTAAATATGTTAAACTATAAAAAACAAATTATAATATATTAAATAAATTAGTATATTAATTATAATAAATATATTTTAAATATTCGAAGGATGAGCCACTACTATTATAAAGCGGAATAGAAAATAATTGGTAGTTTAGTTATTTGATTGGTTGGTTCACACCTTCTAAAAAAATTGTAAACACCTTATACAAATAATAAATACATATAATTTATTTTATTTATAATATAATAATATAAAAGTATATATCTAATAAAATTGTAACAAATACCGTTAAGTTACATATCTTAATTTCATTATCACTTGAACTCTTTAAACTCTATTAAAATTATAAATTATTTTTTAATAAATAAAGTCCTATTAAAATTTCAAAAAATTGCTATAATATTATAAGTGAAATACAGAATAATGGGCAATCTTGAACTTTGGTGGGTTAGTTCACACTTTCTAAAAAATGGTAAACACCTTCCAAAAATACTAAATACATATAATTTATTTTATTTATAATATGATAGTACCAATCTAATACAATTATAACACATATAATTGAGTTGCATATCTCAATTTCATTACCACTCAAATTTTTCAAACTCTATCAAAATTATATATTATTATTTCATTTATAATATAATAGATAATAGTATAAATCTAACACAATTGTAACAAATACCTCAATTTCATCCTTACTCAAACTCTTTAAACTCTATTAAAATTATATACCCAAAAATGTATAATAATAATTGGTGTAAATTATTCAAGTTAATTTTTTTATGAGGTAATAAAATAAATTACCATGTTATTATCAGCGGAATAGGGAATAATTGGTAGTTCGGTATTTTGGTTAGTTGGTTGGTTCACACTTTCAAAAACAATGGTAACACCTACCAAGAATATTAAATACATAGTATTTATTTTATTTATTAGTTATTTGTTCTATTTAAGTGTTTAACCAAAAGAATCTCCTTTTGTTTAGATTTTATTTGGTTATTCTATATGATCTTATTTAAAAAATTTGTAATATTTATAATTTTATTTTATTATGTATAAAACTTAAATTGCCTTTTTTGGTTTTGAGTTATTTTATTAGTTTTATAATATTTATATAAATAAATAATAATCTAGATTTTAATTTATTTTAATTTTTTGATAGTATTTCTTTAAAAATATATGATCATATCTGTGAGACTTACTCTTTTTTGTTACTTTCATTTGATTTTTAGGTACACGGATAGATGTGTGTCTTCAATTTTCAGACATTAAGATTTTATTGTCTAAGTATTGTGAAACATCTGATGCATGTCTTTTAATTAGACGATGAACTTTTTTGAATGAATGAAACCCCACACGGAATATTGTATTTTCATACAATTCATTTTTGGAGTTATTTCTCCAACTCAAAAAAAAAATCTTTAAACTCTATTAAAATTATATATTATTATTTCGAATAAAGTCCTATTAAAATTTTAAAAAAATCAAATACATATGTTAGATCAGATGATATAAAGATATCACAATTTACAAGGATCAAATTCTAATTTTTCTTGAAGCCATAGACCCCTAATTACTTAGACAGATTCAATAATGGTCCTTGTGTTCCTATCAAACTTGTTCCAACCCCTATAAGGGATAGATAGACCATATTAGAGTTTTATATGTTAGGAATGCAAACACTGATGATTGTCAGATAATATCAGATCAGAGTTTATACTGACGTCATCAGAGTTTATGAAGCTGTCAGACAAAGTTTATTCTAACAGAAAATGCTCAAATCAGAGAATAACAAACCGACAGAGATTAGCTTCAGAGTTTGACAGAAAAGGAAATAGATAAATCAGAGTCATAATTGAATAGTAAGAAGGAATTCGAGTGCAAGTCTAAATTACCTTATTAAAGCTATTCTATTTCCATTCTGATTTGTAATTGTATTTGTAGCTGTGTCTATATAAACACAGAGATATGTTATAATCAAAATACGTTTTTCAAGCATTATTATTGTAACCTAGCAGCTCTTAAGAACAATATATTTCTTGAGAGAGTTTTGTATTCAAGATCATTATCAAAACATCATTCCATTCTATATACTTTTGTTCATCATCAATTAGTTGGTACTATTACATTCAACTCCCCTTCTGTAAAAGATTGATTATTCTGGGAAACAATTGGTATCAGAGCAGGCAGTTAATTTCAATTCAAAAGATCAAATAATCATGTCTAGTAACAAGTATAAAAGCATCAAGATTCCAATATTGAAGAAGGCTGAGTACCCTACATGGAGGGTGAAGATGTTGATGTTCCTAGAAGCAACAGACCCTGACTATCTGGACAGGATCAATGAAGGCCAGTATCTTCCAACAAAACTGGTGCCTGCAACTGTTATAGAAGGAAGACAAGTTCCTGAATATTATACATTAAAGGATAAGAAAGAATGGACCAACGAGGAAAAGCAAGAAGTTCTCAAAGATGCCAAGGTAAGAAACATATTGCATAACAGTCTTGACTCTATAATGTCCAACAGGGTAATAGCATGCAAGACATCAAAAGAAATCTGGGATGCACTAGAGGTTCAATGTTAAGGAACCAGGGAAATCAAGAAAAATAGAAGATCTGTATTGATACAAGAGTATGAATACTTTGAGGCTAAACAGAATGAGTCTCTCACAAATATCTATGATAGATTTTTAACTCTGTTGAACAACTTGGCATTAGTAGATAAGGTGTATGATAATGAAGACTCAAACACAAAGTTTCTTAGGGCTCTTCCAGAAGAATGGGATCTGCAGACATCTTTGATTAGAGACCGAGCTGATTTAGATGAGATGTCTTTAGATGAGGTCTATGGAAAACTGAAGACTCATGACTTGGAGTTACAGCAAAGAAGAAACAGGAAAAGTAGCAAGGCAAAATCTATTGCCTTGAATGTTGAGGCCCAGATTGAAGAACCTACAGAAAAAGTCCTTAAAGCCTCAACAAGAAAAGGAAAAGCTGTAATCAAGGAAAGCAGTGAATCAGAGTTTGAAGCAAACTCTGATATAAACTCTGATATAAACTCTGATGACTCTTCAGACACTGACATGATGGAGATGTTTGCTATGTTTGTCAAAAGCTTTAAGAAATACAGAAAATTTAAGAAGCAAGGAAACTTTCAGAAAAAGCATGGTGAATCAGACAAGAAAGACAGATTCAGAAAGAGAGAAGATAGAGATGGAAAATCAAAAACTCTTGATAAATCAAAGATCAAGTGTTACAAGTGTAATAAGATGGGGCACTTTACTACTGAGTGCAGAAGCAAGGAATCTGGGAAAGCTCTCATCACATCAAAGAAAGACTGGATGGATTCCTTAGGCTCTAAAGAAGAAACTAACTATGCTCTCATCACATCAAAGAAAGACTGGATGGATTTCTTAAACTCTAAAAAGGTACCAGACTCTGTTTTCAATTTTCAAACTGATAATATCTATGAATTAAAGTCTTTTCTTAGATCTTTGCATGTTATGTTTAAATCCCAGACTCTAGAAAATGAGAGATTAAAATTTGAGATATAAACTCTGACTGCTAGGAATAACATGCTTGAATATGAAAACTCTGAAATGTTAAATATTAAGAAAGACCTTGATAATGCTATTCACATGCAAACACAATTAGAAATTCAAGTCGAGTACTTAAAATCTGAGATAGCAAAGGAAAAAGAGACCTTCAGAGTTTGGACAAACTCTGGCAAGAAGGTCCAACAAATGCTTTCTGAAAAAAATTGGACATCTGCTTTAGGATATGAATCTGACAAAGAAACACACACTAAAACACACACTAAAGCACATACAAAAAGAACACCGAGTGAACCTGTGAAATTTGTTAGATCTAGTGATTTCAAGAAAACTAAATCTGCTGAAAGCTCTAAAAACAATAGTGTGTCAGATTCTGAAAAGGTAAATATAGGGTTACTTTCACAGAAGCAACTTAAAGAAAAGTTGAAGGCAGTCACTAATAAATCTAAAAAGGTGAAAAGAAATAGGAATGATAAAGTAGGAATTACTTAGGAGAATAACTACATTAATATCCCTGATGCTCCTAGGAAAACCTGTTTTAATTGTGGAAATTCTAATCACCTTGCTATTGACTGCAAACAAAAGAAAGAACCTGAAAGACCTAGGTTTGAGGCTAGAAAACAAACTAGATATAATCCCTGTTTTCACTGTGGTAGTTTATGGCACTCTATTTATACATGCAAAGAATATCATAATTCGTATTACAATTCTTATAAACCACAGCCTCAAGTAAATAATTCTCCAAAACATACTGTCAAACAAATATATGTGATAAAGTCTGATAAAAGGAATCTAAAATCTGACAGTACAAACTCTGTGAATGCAAACTCTGATCATGTAAACTCTGTTAACTTAAACTCTGATAAAAGAACTTCTGCTGCTAAAGTTAATAAGTTTTCAAAGAAAGGACCCAAACTAGTTTGGGTCCTCATAACTACTAATTAAATTGCATTTACTGATTGCAGGGAAACAGGAAGAACATTCTAGTGATTGATAGTGGATGTTCTGCACATATGACTGGAAATAAATCCCTGCTTTCAGAGTTTGAGGAGAAGGCTGGCCCAGCAGTTTCTTATGGAGATGGCAACATAGGAAGAACACTGGGATATGGCAACATTGTGATTGAAAATGTCATCATTGAGAAAGTAGTTATGGTTGAAGGACTCAAACATAATCTGCTAAGTGTGAGTCAAATGACAGACAAAGGTTATTCTGTGGAATTTCATGGAACTCACTGTGAAGTGAAAAGCAAGAAAAATGGGAAAATAGTTCTTATTGGCCACAGACATAACAATTTATTTGAAGCTAGCTTGGATGTCAATTCTAATGGTCTCTTAACCTGTCTACTTGGAAAGGCATCACCAATGGAAAGCTGGATTTTGCACAAAAAGTTGTGTCACTTGAACTTTGGAAACATTAATGAATTGGTGAAAAAAGACTTAGTAAGAGGTCTTCCAAAAATTCAATTTCATCCTGATGGACTATGTGATTCATGTCAAAAGGCCAAACAAAAGAAGACATCTTTCAAGAGAAAAATTGAAAATTCAATTGATCAACCTTTGCATCTACTACATCTTGATTTATTTGGTCCAATAAACATCATGTCCATTGGAAAGAAGAAATATACTCTGGTAATAGTTGATGATTTCACTAGATTTACTTGGGTATACTTTATGCATAAGAAGGATGAAACTGCAGAGATAATTTTTGATCATATTGCAATGATTGAGAATGGATAAAAAATCTAAGGAGTGACAATGGAACAGAGTTTAAGAACTCTGCAATGGAGGAATTCTGCTCAACAAGAGGTATTATTCAACAATTCTCAGCACCTGGCACACGTCAACAAAATGATGTAGTTGAAAGAAAGAATAGAACTTTAATAGAAGCTGCAAGAACAATGCTAGAAGGAGCAAAACTACCTACTTATTTTTGGGCAGAAGCTGTGAACACTGCATGCATCACTCAGAATTGTTCTTTAATAAACAAACATGGAATGACTCCATATGAATCTTTGAAAGGAAGAAAGCCAAATGTCAAATACTTTCACATCTTTGGAAGCAAGTGTTTTATTCTCAAAACACATCCTGAACAATTGAAGAAGTTTGAACCTAAAGCAGATGAAGGAATTTTTGTTGGATATGCAACAACTTCTAAAACTTCTTCAAGAGCATTAAAAGTATTCAACTTAAGGACAAAGACAATCATGGAATCAATTAATGTTTCCTTTGATGAAGGGAAGATAGCTGGGTTGCATGATAAAGATGCACAGGAAACTCTGAGATTTGAGAATGAACTGCAGAAAATAAACTCTGTTGAACCAAACTCTGATGAAATAAACTCTGTTCAACTAAACTCTGGTGAGGAAAATTCTGATTCTTTAAACTCTGATTCAGAATTGATTGAAATAGAAGCTGAAGATTCTGCACATGTGAGGGGGAGCAACATTCATCAAATATTGACATTGGAAATCAAAACACAGTAATTGAAATATCAGAATCTAACCAAACTCTGAACAACACAAACTCTAAGACCTCAAACTCTGAGTACTTAAACTCTGAGACATCAAACACTGAAGGAAGCACATCTTCAGGGGGAGGATCATCATTTACAGAGGAATCATTCTATGAAGGCAGGAATCATGGGGGAGCATCTAGTTCAAGGACTTTTCCACATCCCAGGAATTGGACCAAAGATCACACACCTGATTTAATTATTGGTGATATGGAAAGTGGAGTAAAAACAAGAAAAACTACTTAGAATGAATGTCTATATCATAGTTTTCTTTCTCAAACAGAACCAAAGAAGGTTGAAGATGCTTTGAAGGATGCTGATTGGGTCACTACTATGCAGGAAGAATTGAATGAGTTTGAAAGAAATGAAGTTTGGACCCTAGTTCCAAGGCCAAAGAACAGATCTATTGTTGGCACAAAATGGGAATTCAGGAACAAGACAGACTCTGATGGAATAATTACAAGGAACAAAGCAAGACTGGTAGCCAAAGGTTATTCTCAACAGGAGGGGATTGATTATGATGAAACTTATGCACCTGTAGCTAGACTTGAGGTAATCAGAATTTTTCTTGCTTATGCTGCACATAAGAAATTTAAGGTTTACCAGATGGATGTTAAAAGTGCATTTTTAAACGGTGAAATTGAAGAAGAAGTCTATGTTGAACAACCACCTGGCTTTATCAATACAAAATATCCATATCATGTCTACAGACTGGATAAAGCTTTATATGGACTGAAACAAGCACCAAGGGCCTGGTATGCAACGCTGGCTCTATTCTTACTTAAAAATAATTTCGCTAGAGGAACAATTGATAAAACCTTGTTTTATAGAACTCAAGGTAAGGATTTATTATTGGTACAAATATATGTTGATGATATTATATTTGGTTCCACTAATGAGAAACTCTGTGAAAGATTTTCAAAGTTAATGCAGTCCAGGTATCAAATGAGCATGATGGGAGAATTGAGTTATTTTTTAGGCTTACAAGTGAAACAATCTGAAGAAGGTATTTTCATTAATCAGTCTAAATATACAAAGAATCTACTCACTAAGTTTCAAATGCAAGACTCTGCATCTGCTACAACTCCTATGGCTACTGCAACAAAGCTTGATCAAGACACTAGAGAACCTGTTGATGTTACAGCATACAGAGGGATAATTGGTTCTCTACTTTACTTGACTGCTAGTAGGCCACACATCATGTTTGCCACATGTCTATGTGCTAGATTTCAAGCAAATCCAAGAGCACCTCATTTAATTGCTATGGAGAGAATATTCAGATATCTCAAGGGCACTGTTAATCTTGGCTTATGGTATCCTAGGGAGTCTGATTTTAAATTAATAGGCTATTCAGATGCTGACTTTGCAGGATGTAAAATTGACAGGAAAAGCACACGTGGCAGTTGTCAATTTTTAGGTGGAAGATGTTGGGTTCCGAGGCATAAAACGCAGCGGATAAACGTAAATATAACGAAAAATTTTGGAACCCTAACGCAGGATCATGTATAAGATTGGACGGATTATGGTGATAATCGAATCATACCTATTACGATCTTGAATGTCACGAACTCAACGGAGATCCTTGCTATCACGACTTGTGTCTTCCTCTCGAAAACACCTCTATGGTATCCACACGAGCACCTTCAAGAGCGTCTCACGATCTTGATTACGGAGTGGATGTACTAGCAAACCTTTGATAATTCGAATTGTCTTCCTGCCTCTTTTTTGCCTCTTCTAGGGTTTTTCTATCAAAAACGTGTCGTGCCTCTTAACCCTACATTATCTATTTATAATGTTTGGTTAACAGGCCCATAGCAGCAAAGCCTAACCCATGTAGGTCTAGGAAAATAATAAAACGAATTTTATTATTTAATTAATAACTAAGTCACACTTAATTATTATGGGCAGAAATACAATTCTAATTTGAATTTATATTATCTTAATTAATTAAGTCTCACTTAATTAATATAATAAAAATTCAAATAATTATCAATTAATTTAAATCTATAATTTAAATTAACTATTCCTTTAAGTGCTCTTTGCGTGTGACCCTATAGGCTATTATTTAATTGACAATAATTTTATTCTCCAATAAAATTATAAACAATGAGCGGCATCTAGTAATACATCATTGCTACCCAATTAAACAATAATTAAATCGTGATTCGATAAAACCTTTCGTGATTAATGTTTCCGTGTAATATAATCCTTTTAACCATATATATTATAGATTAAACTCGAGGCATGTATTTAGTCATCCTCTTTAACATTTAATCCGGGTTTACTTGATCCATGAGTAGACTATGAAAACAAATCATTATTTGAGCACGGCCATACATTTTATAGTCTCACTCAATCAAGAGGCCAATAATATCTCTCCTAATTATAGGAGGGTTAAATCCTTTATCTATCATTCATATTTCTCATACGACTCATGATATACCCGATGTCCACTTTTATCATTACCCGGTCAAAGGTAACTTTTAATGTAGTCAAAGTATATTAATCCTCGTATAAAAATATAATGATCTCAAGTCAGAGGATCATTACACCATTATCACTGTGAGTCTTTCTTATGACTTTATTAAACATGAAGAATCTCACTATGGGTCTGTCCAGTACCATGTACTCCTGCATGTACCTATGTGTTGATTTTAGTATCCCCATACTTATAACCAATGAGATGTGGTTATCTGTCAAACAACATACTAGTCTATTTATGTATTATTATTATCCTATAATAATAATACTCGACTAGGGACATTTAAGAATATGATATATTATATAATCTCAAGTTCAAGTCATGTACTAAACTATACAATGTGTATCATGATTCTAAGGACATTTATTATGCTAACAAATATATCGCAGTAATTAAAGTCATAATAAATATGTTTATTGAATAATCAATTGACATAAAGGTTTATCAAAATAAACATTGTATTGCCTCTAGGGCACCTACACCAACAATCTCCCACTTGCACTAGAGCCAATCACCCATGTATCTAATACCCATGGAACTAGTGTGACCGTCGTGCTTCTTCTGCGATAAGCCTTTGGTCAGTGGGTCTGCAATGTTATCATTTGTGTGCACTTTACATATGTGTATGTCACCCCTTTCATTAATCTCTCGAATGATGTGATATCTCCTGAGTATGTGTTTGGTTCGGGAGTGAGCTCTAGGTTCTTTAGCCTGTGCAATGGCTCCATTATTATCGCAGTATAGATCAATGGGATCTGCGATCGATGGAACCACTCCCAAATCATTAATGAATTTTCGAATCCAAACAGCTTCCTTAGCCGCTTCACAAGCTGCAATGTACTCAGCCTCCATTGTAGAATCAGCTACTGTTTCTTGCTTTGAACTCTTCCAACTCACAGCACCTCCGTTTAGACAAAACACAAAACCAGACTGTGATACAGTATCATCCCTGTCTGTTTGGAAACTTGCATCGGTGTAACCTTTTACAACCAGTTTCTCCTCTCCTCCATACACCAAGAATGAATCTTTAGTCCTTTTCAAGTACTTTAGAACATTCTTGACAGCCGTCCAGTGACCTTCACCTGGATTAGATTGGTATCTGCTCGTCATGCTTAAAGCATACGAAACATCTGGGCGAGTACATACCATTGCATACATGATGGATCCAATTGCTGAGGCATATGGAACCTTACTCATGCGGTCCTTGTCATCCAATGATTTTGGACACTGATCTTTAGAGATCGTTATCCCTTGAGATACGGGGACATATCCCCTTTTTGCATTTTGCATACCAAAACGATGCAAAACCTTTTCGATGTATGTACTCTGACTTAGACCGATCATCCTTCTAGATCTATCCCTATAGATCCTCATTCCTAGAATGTAGGATGCTTCTCCTAAGTCTTTCATAGAGAAGTTGCTCCCTAACTAAATCTTAACAGCCTTGAGAGAAGGTATGTCATTCCCCATTAGTAGTATATCATCAACATATAGTACTATGAATGCCACATGGCTCCCACTAACCTTCTTGTAAACACAAGGTTCATCTTCGTTTTGAACAAAGCCATACTCCTTGACTGTTTCATCAAAACGGATATTCCATCTCCTAGAGGCTTGCTTCAATCCATAAATGGATCGACGTAATTTACATACCTTGCTAACATTCCTTGGATCGACAAAACCTTCAGGTTGTGTCATGTACACATCCACATCCTCTTCAAGGATTCCGTTAAGGAAGGCTGTTTTGACATCCATTTGCCAGATTTCATAATCATGGAATGCTGCAATAGGAAGCAAAATCCTTATGGACTTGACCATAGCCACTCGTGAGAAAGTCTCATCATAGTCAATACCATGAATTTGTCTGAAACCTTTTGCAACCAGCCTTGCTTTATAGGTCTGAACATTTCCATCCATGTCAGTTTTCTTCTTGAAAACCCATTTGCACCCTATGGGTTTTACCCCTTCAGGTGGATCAACCAAGGTCCATACTCGGTTTTCGTACATGGAATCCATCTCGGATTTCATGGCTTCTAGCCATCTCTTAGAGTCTGGACTGTTCGTAGCATCTTGGTATGTGAGAGGCTCATCTTCGTCTATGAGCATCAAATCACCACATTGAGTCAAGAGAAATCCATATCTCTCTGGCTCATGGCGAATTCTACCAGTTCTACGAACAACCTGTGTTTGTTGAGCATTATCATTATCCTGCTCTTGTTCCACTTCAGGTTCAATGCTATTTTGTGGTTCTCGATCTTCATCGAGGTCTATAGTTCTCCCACTGTTTCTTTTGGAAACAAAATCTCTTTCCATGAAAACAGCATCTCGAGCAATGAACACTTTCTGCTCAGTAGGACTATAGAAATTGTACGCCTTTGTTTCCTTAGGGTATCCCACAAAATTGCACTCTTCAGATTTAGGTCCAAACTTGTCAGATACTTGACGCTTCACAAACGCCTTGCATCCCCAAACATTCATAAAGCTCATACCTGACCGTTTCTTCTCCCATATCTCATATGGAGTCTTTTGAACCTTCTTAGTAGGAACACGGTTAAGTGTGAAAGCCGCTGTTTCTAGAGCATAACCCCAGAAAGTAATTGGAAGATCTGCATGACTCATCATCGATCGCACCATGTCCAACAAGGTGCGATTTCTCCTCTCTGAAACTCCATTCCATTGAGGTGTACCTGGCGGAGTGAGTTGTGATACAATACCACACTCCTTTAAATAATCTTTAAATTCAGTGCTCAAGTATTCTCCTCCACGATCAGATCGTAAGATTTTAATACTTGCACATCCGCCAATTTGCTTCTCTACTTCAGCTTTGTATTCTTTGAACTTTTCAAAAGAATCGGATTTATTCTTCATAAGATATACATATCCATATCTACTGAAATCATCAATAAATGTTATGAAGTAGTAGTAGCCTCCTCTAGCCATCACACGCATTGGGCCACATACATCACTATGTATTAGCTCCAAACGTTCAGTGGCCCTTTGACCCTTACCAGTGAAAGGGGCTTTAGTCATTTTACCAAGCAAACAAGATTCGCATTCTTGGTATGATTCAAAATCAAACTTATCCAAATATCCATCCTTATGTAATTTAGATATGCGTTTCTCATTTATATGGCCTAGACGACAATGCCAGAGGTATGTTTGATTTGAGTCATTAACTTTAAGTCGTTTATTTTCTATATTACAGACATGATTATCTAAGTCAAGAACATATAAACCATTAAACAAACGCGCAACACCATAGGTTAAATCATTCAAAGCAAAAGAGCAACTGTTGTCCTTTATTGTAAACGAAAAACCTTTCTTGTCCAAACAAGAAACAGAAATAATGTTTCTGCGAATTGCAGGCACGTAATAACAATTCTCCAGTTCTAAAACTAGCCCAGAGGGCAAAGATAAATAATAGGTTCCTACAGCTAAAGCAGCAACTCTTGCTCCGTTGCCAACTCGTAGGTCCATTTCTCCTTTAGCCAATGTCCTACTTCTCTGCATTTCCTGCACATTTATACAAATGTGAGAAGCACATCCGGTATCCAATACCCAAGATGTAGAAATAGACAGATTGACTTCTATAACATATATACCTGAATTAGAAGCTTGCTCAGCCCTCTTCTTCTTCAGATCCTCCAAGTAAACTGAACAGTTTCTCTTCCAGTGACCAGTTTTCTTACAGTAGTGACATTCACCCTTAGCGACCCCACCTTTAGGCTTTAAAGCCTGTTTAGGACCTGACTTTGGCTTGGGTGTAGAATCAGAACCTGTCTTCTTCTTACCCTTCCACTTGCCTTTCCCTTTGGCCTTACCTTTATTGCCCACCATCAGTATGGGAGCGGGTTCAGCCGTCTTCATGTTGGTCTCATATGTTCTCAACATAGCCAACAATTCAGTAGGTGTTTTGTCAAATTCATTCATATTGTAGTTCATAACAAACTGAGTGAATTTGTTGTTCAAAGAATTCAAGATTAGGTCAATACCAGTTTCCGGACCAATCGGGAAACCCAAAGTATCAAGATACTCAATGTAACCAATCATTTTCAGAACATGTGGGCCAACTGGTTCACTTGCCCCTTGTTTGCAGTTAAAGAGTGACTTGCTCGTGTTGAACCTTTCTTGACGAGTTTGGCTTGCAAACATGTTTTGCAAGTGCTCATTGATAGTATATGCATCCATATGCACATGTTGTCTTTGAAGCTCAGCACTCATAGTTGCCAACATAAGACATGCAACATCAGTTGCATCATTCTCATCCTTTGTGTGGGCCGCTCGTTCCTCAACAGTAGCGCCCTCAGGAAGGGGACCTGCCGGAGGAATATGAATGACATGAAGCTTGCGCTCCTGCCTGAGGACAATCCTCAAATTCCTCTGCCAGTCTAGGAAGTTGTTTCCTCCTGTCAGCTTATCCTTCTCAAGGACAGATCGTACGGATAGTGTGTTTGTGTTGTTTGTCATTATTCGGTATCTACAATGATAAAAGCACAAAATAAACATTAGATTGTCTGAGTTATTTATTATGTTCAAATGATTATGATACATTCATAATATATCTCCCACTATTTTTATCAAATCAATAGCCCTTACTATTAATTTGGAAAGTATATCCCATAATTCTTTCTAGTGAGCCAAGATCCATATTTCGTCATGTCTTAAGTCAACCACTGGAAGTCCTTAAGAATGATTATTTAGGTAGACAACATTTGTCAATTATATCATATATAATTCTTGGATAGTTTGGTGAGCAACGATTGATCTTATCTATCTAATAGATTTTTAACCAAACTCCATGCTTCTAAGTTCATAATTGTTGAATATAACCGTTTACTTTCACCTTATTATGACGACTCAGTTAAGTTTGACCCAATGATACAACGGCCGAATATAACCGTTTATATTCGTCGCATCTCACCACGATAGATAGGAGTCCCCTGCCACTGACAGTCTTTCCCCTAATCGATCTAGGATTCGATGAGTGTTCATTCATTGGAAAGCATCCGATTAAAACTTAATATTTTGTTAAGGGGTTTAGAAAATTTACGACGATCATGATCACATCATGAAGAGATCCTCAATTTTTCCTTGAACCAAATATTTCAAATTGACATCTTAAATTGTTCATTTCCCAGGTAGATGGAGGATACCAGTGGTCACACTTAAAACCCATCAGCCTTACGAATACGCATATCCGCTTTTGACAGAAAATCCCAGTTTTAGATATCAAAAATTCATATTTAATTCCGTGTTTTAAAATCCATATTTCATAAACACAAGAATCTCATGATCGTTCGTTTGTTAATTTTAAAATCTTAAATCGTTAAAGATTTTATCTTGTTTAGCATGGCAAGCATGGCATGGGTGACGTATCTAATACATGCATACATCATTAATCTAATTAAAGCATGCATCTTCTACTCTACACATACATTCATACATCAATATGTAAAGTGCAGTATGTAAACGTGCTTGGTTATGGCCCTTTTCCTATGTGATCCTTTCGAGCAAATGAAAGGATCAAAGTCAATCTATGGTGGTAAAATATAAATACAATTACATGTCTTCATTCTTCTTGTATCCATGGGTGCTTGCTCCTCTTCTTGGATCATCCTTCAATCTTCAAGTACATTACATGGAATAATTGAATACAATCTATACTAATGTACTTACATAAGAAAACTCGAGTTACATTCGAGGTTAAACAATTACAAGAATGAAGAAAACGACATGCAAGTCGTATTTATAAAACCAAAACCAAAAACCATTAATCTAGGGGTCCAAAGGTCATAACCAGCACCATGCTCAAGTACACAACAAAAATAATGCTAGGGTTACAGATCATATCTGTTGGCCTTTTTCCCCACTGCAATTTACACAGTTTCAGAAGCATGTATCATATACATACTTATCATATCCCAGTTAACAGATCATGTCCAACATAATCTTTCCACCAGTTTGTATCATATACAAACTGACCCTCATGCAAAATATACAAATCGCAAACAGGCATATAAATCAGTCATGACAAATCATTAACATGCTAGTATCATCATCTATTTACTCATCATATGAATAACAATTCGAATATACATGGTAGTAGCATGGCAGTAGCATAGCAGAAGCATGGCAGTCATCAAACAGGCATGGCAGTTTCATAACAGGCATGGCAGTAGCATAAGCAGTGGCATGGCAGTTATGACAAAGCAGTAGCATGGCATGGCAGTCACCAAAACAGGCATGTATGTATCAAATACATAAAACACGTCACCAAATCAGTCCCTTATACACGTAGCTTTGATGCCATTGTTGGGTTCCGAGGCATAAAACGCAGCGGATAAATGTAAATATAACGAAAAATTTCGGAACCCTAACGCAGGATCATGTATAAGATTGGACGGATTATGGTGATAATCGAATCATACCTATTACGATCTTGAATGTCACGAACTCAACGGAGATCCTTGCTATCACGACTTGTGTCTTCCTCTCGAAAACACCTCTATGGTATCCACACGAGCACCTTCAAGAGCGTCTCACGATCTTGATTACGGAGTGGATGTACTAGCAAACCTTTGATAATTCGAATTGTCTTCCTGCCTCTTTTTTGCCTCTTCTAGGGTTTTTCTATCAAAAACGTGTTGTGCCTCTTAACCCTACATTATCTATTTATAATGTTTGGTTAACAGGCCCATAGCAGCAAAGCCTAACCCATGTAGGTCTAGGAAAATAATAAAACGAATTTTATTATTTAATTAATAACTAAGTCACACTTAATTATTATGGGCAGAAATACAATTCTAATTTGAATTTATATTATCTTAATTAATTAAGTCTCACTTAATTAATATAATAAAAATTCAAATAATTATCAATTAATTTAAATCTATAATTTAAATTAACTATTCCTCTAAGTGCTCTTTGCGTGTGACCCTATAGGCTATTATTTAATTGACAATAATTTTATTCTCCAATAAAATTATAAACAATGAGTGGCATCTAGTAATACATCATTGCTACCCAATTAAACAATAATTAAATCGTGATTCGATAAAACCTTTCGTGATTAATGTTTCCGTGTAATATAATCCTTTTAACCATATATATTATAGATTAAACTCGAGGCATGTATTTAGTCATCCTCTTCAACATTTAATCTGGGTTTACTTGATCCATGAGTAGACTATGAAAACAAATCATTATTTGAGCACGGCCATGCATTTTATAGTCTCACTCAATCAAGAGGCCAATAATATCTCTCCTAATTATAGGAGGGTTAAATCCTTTATCTATCATTCATATTTCTCATACGACTCATGATATACCCGATGTCCACTTTTATCATTACCCGGTCAAAGGTAACTTTTAATGTAGTCAAAGTATATTAATCCTCGTATAAAAATATAATGATCTCAAGTCAGAGGATCATTACACCATTATCACTGTGAGTCTTTCTTATGACTTTATTAAACATGAAGAATCTCACTGTGGGTCTGTCCAGTATCATGTACTCCTGCATGTACCTATGTGTTGACTTTAGTATCCCCATACTTATAACCAATGAGATGTGGTTATCTGTCAAGCAACATACTAGTCTATTTATGTATTATTATTGTCCTATAATAATAATACTCGACTAGGGACATTTAAGAATATGATATATTATATAATCTCAAGTTCAAGTCATGTACTAAACTATACAATATGTATCATGATTCTAAGGACATTTATTATGCTAACAAATATATCGCAGTAATTAAAGTCATAATAAATATGTTTATTGAATAATCAATTGACATAAAGGTTTATCAAAATAAACATTGTATTGCCTCTAGGGCACCTACACCAACAGAAGACTTGTGTCATGGTTCAGCAAAAAGTAGAAATCAATTTCAACATCAACAGCAGAGGCTGAATATATTGCTGCTGGAAGCTGCTGTGCACAGATTTTATGGATGAGAAATCAATTGCTAGACTATGGTTTGAAATTTTCAAAAATTCCTATTTATTGTGATAACCAAAGTGCTATTGCAATGATAGGAAATCCAGTTCAACATTCTCTGACAAAGCACATTAGTATCAGATATCACTTCATAAGGGAACATGTGGAGGAAGTCACAATTGAATTACATTCTGTTCCCACAGATCAACAAATAGCAGATATATTCACTAAATCTTTGCCTGAAGCAACATTTAACAGACTGGTCTCTGAATTAGGGATGGTGACAAGTGGCTCAACTTAGCAAGTTTCAGATTCTCAGAGTATATGTCAGAGTATGGGATAAACTCTGATGACAATGGACTAAACTCTGATCATTGAAGCATCTAATCTCTGATCACAAGTTATCAGTATTTATGGTAAACACTGTCAGAGTATGTGGTAAACTCTGATAGTGTATATTAAACTCTGATTCATATAAACTCTGATCTGTAAACTCTGTTTAAGTGGTAAACTCTGAGATTATATTTATGACATCATATTTCATATTTTTTTAAATCATATTTATCATTCTCTGATTGGACTTGTAATAAGGCGCGTGTATCTCACGATTGACGGTTCATATCATTACACAGATACACACACAAATGTTGTATTTTGAGACTTGTTCTACTCATTACCGCTCCAATTATTTCTTGCCACGTGCCCCCCTAGAGGGTATATGCAAATGAGAGGGAAAATTTTAATTCATTTTGTTTCACTGTGAATTATTCATCTGCATCTATCATTCTATCTGTCTCTCTCGTATTATCAAACCCTAATTATTATTCACTCTTCAAAGCTTAAAACTTCAATGGCTTCTAAGGGTATTACTTTTCAGAATTATTCTTTTGCCGCAACAAACTACATCTCTCTTCTATCTAAGGATGAAGCACCTCAGGATTTTCATGTGATTCAGGATTTTCTGCAGAACAGTTACATTGGGTACGCACTTAAGGAACCCATGAATTTCTCATCTCAATCTCTGCTCAAAATCTGGTCAACTGCAAGGTTTAACAATGCTGGTGATGATGAAGAGCCAGTAATAACATTCAAATGCAATGGCACCCATTCGATAACTCCTGCAGTGGTTCATCAAGCTCTTAATCTTCCGAGAATAGGGGTGTATGATGATATGGTTAGTGATGGTCAAATCAAGGAATTCTTCAAGGAAATAGGCTATGAGGGGAATTTGTCTAAGTTGGGGAGTCTTACAAGGCCTCATCTTCGAAGAGAATGGAGTTTCTTCTTCGATTGCATTACAAGGGCTTTCACAGCTAAATGCACGAATTTTGATGCGATTCCTCAATTATCTCAACAAATTTGGTATTCTCTGACCCGTAATCTAAATTTCAATTTTCCCTGTTTAATTATTAGGCAATTAGCTAGTAAGATTAGTGATGATTCTCATACTATCTATTTTGCTAGATTTTTACAATTGATTTTTAATGTTTTGTTGCCTGATATTAAGTTTGAGAATGATCAAAGTTTAGCTAGTTTTAGAATGAACAAGAGAATTTTCGCTGATCTAACCAGGAAAGATGCAAAGAAAGGTAATCTATCTCAACTGTTATATCCCACATGGGTCAGGCTTCTCTTACATCAGAGAATGCCTACTGTGTATAGGAGGGAGTTTTTGTCAGTGACTACGAATCAGAGTTTAACAATCTCTGATTCTAACCCAAGTCAAAATCTAAACACTGATTCCAAAACACATTTGCCAACCTCTACAGTCTCCTAAAAGGCTGTAGTTGAAAAACACACCTCTCAACAGCATGGCCAAAGCAAAAAGAAAGGGAAATCCGTGAAGGCATCTTCTCCTAAAAAGAGAAAATTGATTGATGAAAGTACAGATTCTGATGACGAGTTCATTTTTGCTAAGAGAACGATGGATGAACAGGTTTCTGAGACACCTTATCTACCTGTTATAAAGCCAATCACAGTGACTCCATTGACTGTGGTGCAGAAGAAGAAAAGAAGATTGATCAAGGCTGTACACTCTGGAGCTGCATACAGTCTAAACTCTGATACAGTCATAAACTCTGACGCTCCAATCTCTGATCAGCCAACACCTCAACCGTTATACACTGACACGATAAACTCTGATGCTTTGATAAAATCTAGTGCAGCTGCTCCAGTTCAAGTCTCAGATGTCTTATAAAAGAGTTAGGGAGCTGGCTGAACAAGTCAGAAAAGAAATGGAGGCACACAAAACAAAATCAACTTCATCTTCTCCAAGTTCCAAACTTTTTTCTAGAAGAAAGAGGAAGTCTGTCACTTTTGGCCAAGACACACAAGAACCTACTTCTCAAAGTGAGGTAGCAGTCATTGAAGGGCCAAGAACACAAGAACCTATTGATCAAAGTTCAATAGAAGCCACATTTCCAGCAAATGAAGCCAGCATTGGTCAGGGGTACAATACACAAAAACCTTCAGCTCAAAAGGTTGAAGCATTTGTTTAGGCCCCAGCCACACAAGAACCATCCAATCAAAGTTTGGATGCAGGTACTCAATTATATATGGAAGATATTGCTGTTGTTGATGCTGAAGGCCAATCTCTGGCAGAGTCCAGCCCACAAGAACCTTCACCTCAAAGTGGTGAAGCAGCTGTTGATATGACTCAGGTCCCACAAGAACCAATCATCCATTTTATGATTGCAGACCAAGATAATGGAGCCATTGCACAAGCTAAAGAACCTAGAGCTCACTCCCGAACCAAACATATACTCAGGAGATATCACCTCATTCGAGAGATTAATGAGAGGGGTGACATACACATATGTAAAGTGCACACAAATGATAACATTGCAGACCCACTGACCAAAGGCTTGTCGCAGCAGAAGCACGACGGTCACACTAGTTCCATGGGTATTAGATACATGGGTGATTGGCTCTAGTGCAAGTGGGAGATTGTTAGTGTAGGTGCCCTAGAGGCAATACAATTTTTCCTTTTAATAAACATTTATGTCATTTGATTATTCAATAAACGTATTTATTATGACTTTAATTACTGCGATATATTTGTTAGCATAATAAATGTCCTTAGAATCATGATACTCGTTATATAGTTTAAGTACATGACTTGAACTTGAGATTATATAATATATCATATTCTTAAAGGTTCCCTAGTCGAGTATTATTATGATAGGACAATAATAATACATAAATAGACTAGTATGTTGTTTGACAGATAACCACATCTCATTGGTTATAAGTATGGGGATACTAAAGTCAATACATAGGTACATGTAGGGGTACATGGTACTGGACAGACCCACAGTGAGATTCTTCATGTTTAATTAAGTCATAAGAAAGACTCACAGTGATAATGGTGTAATGATCCTCTGACTTGAGATCATTATATTTCTATACGAGGATTGATATACTTTGACTACATTAAAAGTTACCTTTGACCGGGTGATGATAAAAGTGGACATCGGGTATATCATGAGTCGTATGAGAAATATGATTGATAGATAAAGGATTTAACCCTCCTATAATTAGGAGAGATATTATTGGCCTCTTGATTGAGTGAGACTATAAAATGCATGGCCGTGCTCAAATAATGATTTGTTTTTCATAGTCTACTCATGGATCAAGTAAACCCGGATTAAATGTTGAAGAGGATGACTAAATACATGCCTCGAGTTTAATCTATAATATATATGGTTAAAGGGATTATATTACACGGAAACATTAATCACGAAAGGTTTTATCGAATCACGATTTAATTATTGTTTAATTAGGTAGCAATGATGTATTACTAGATACCGCTCATTGTTTATAATTTTATTGGAGAATAAAATTATTGCTAATTGAATAATAGCCTATAGGGTCACACACATAGAGCACCTAGAGGAATAGTTAATTTAAATTATAGATTTAAATTAATTGATGATTAATTCGAATTTATTATATTAATTAAGTGAGACTTAATTAATTGAAATAAATTCGAATTTGAAGAATTATATTTCTGCCAATAATAATTAAGTGTGACTTAATTATTAATTAAATAATAGAAGCATGTTTTATTATTTAATCCTATGCCTACATGGGTTAGGTTTTTGCTATAAAGGCCCATTAACCAATCATTATAAATAGATAATGATAGGTTAAATGGCTTGCACGTTTTTGTATAAACCCTAGCAGAAGAGGCAGCATAGGAAGAGGCAGAGAGAATTCGAAACCTATCAAAGGAGGCTAGTACTTCCGTTCCGTGTTCAAGATCGTGAGACGTTCTTGAAGGTGCTCGTGTGGATACCATAGAGGTGCTTTCGAGAGGAAGACACAAATCGTGATAGCAAGGATCTCCGTTGAGTTCGTGGCATTCAAAATCTTAATAGGTATGATTCGATTATCACCATAATCCGTCAATTCTTATACATGATCCTGCGTTTGGGTTCCGAAAATTTTCATTATATTTACGTTTATCCGCTGCGTTTTATGCCTCGGAACCCAACAATGGCATCAGAGCTACGTGTATAAGGGACTGATTTGGTTACGTGTTAACTGTATTTGATGCAAATATGCCTGTTTTGGTGACTGCCATGCCACTGCCATGCTACTGCTTTGTTACTGCCATGCTTCTGCCATGCTATGTTCTTCATGTATATTCGAATTGTAATATGTGGTGATGATACTAGCATGTTAATGATTTGTCATGACTGATTTATATGCCATATTGCGATTTGTATATTATGCATGAGGGTCAGTTTGTATAGTGATATAAACTGGTGGACAGATTATGTTGGACATGATCTGTTAACTGGGATATGATAAGTATGTATATGATACATGCTTCTGAAACTGTATAAGATGCAGTGGGAAAAAGGGCCAACAGATATGATCTGTAGTTCAGAAATTGATGATTTCTGAATAGGACTGGTCTTCGAAAATAAAAAAAAAATTTCTGATTTCGAGCTGACCTGGCCATGCTTGTTTAAACAAGATAAAATCTGTAACGACTCAAGATAAAATCTGTAACGATTCAAGATTTTAAAATCAACAAACGATCATGAGATTCTTGTGTTTATGAAATATGGATTTTTAAAACACGGAATTGAATATGGATTTTGATATCTATAATTGGGATTTTCTGACAAAAACGGATATGCGTATTCGTAAGGCTGATGGGTTTTAAGTGTGACCACTGGTATCCTCCATCTACCTGGGAAATGAACAATTTAAGATGTCAATTTGAAATATTTAGTTCAAGGAAAAATTGAGGATCTCTTCATGATGTGATCATGATCGTCGTAAAATTTTCTAAACCCCTTAACAAAATATTAAGTTTTAATCAGATGCTTTCCAATGAATGAACACTCATCGAATCCTAGATCGATTAGGGGAAAGACTGTCAGTGGCAGGGGACTCCTGTCTATCGTGGTGAGATGCGACGAATATAAACGGTTATATTCGGCCGTTGTATCATTGGGTCAAACTTAACTGAGTCGTCATAATAAGGTGAAAGTAAACGGTTATATTCAACCATTATGAACTTAGAAGCATAGAGTTTGGTTAAAAATCTATTAGATAGATAAGATCAATCGTTGCTCACCAAACTATCCAAGAATTATATATGATATAATTGACAAATGTTGTATACCTAAATAATCATTCTTAAGGACTTCCAGTGGTTGACTTGAGACATGACGAAATATGGATCTTGGCTCACTAGAAAGGATTATGTGATATACTTTCCAAATTAATAGTAAGGGCTATTGATTTGATAAAAATAGTGGGAGATATATTATGAATGTATCATAATCATTTGAACATAATAAATAACTCAGACAATCTAATGTTTAATTTTGTGCTTTTATCATTGTAGATACCAAGTAATGACAAACAACACAAACACACTATCCGTACGATCTGTCCTTGAGAAGGATAAGCTGACAGGAGGAAACAACTTCCTAGACTGGCAGAGGAATTTGAGGATTGTCCTCAGGCAGGAGCGCAAGCTTCATGTCATTGATATTCCTCCGGCAGGTCCCCTTCCTGAGGGCGCTACTGTTGAGGAACGAGCGGCCCACACAAAGGATGAGAATGATGCAACTGATGTTGCGTGTCTTATGTTAGCAACTATGAGTGCTGAGCTTCAAAGACAGCATGTGCATATGGATGCATATACTATCAATGAGCACTTGCAAAGCATGTTTGCAAGCCAAACTCGTCAAGAAAGGTTCAACACGAGCAAGTCACTCTTTAACTGCAAACAAGGGGCAAATGAACCAGTTGGCCCACATGTTCTGAAGATGATTGGTTACATTGAGTATCTTGATACTTTGGGTTTCCCGATTGGTCCGGAAACTGGTATTGACCTAATCTTGAATTCTTTGAACAACAAATTCACTCAGTTTGTTATGAACTACAATATGAATGAGTTTGACAAAACACCTACTGAATTGTTGGCTATGTTGAGAACATATGAGACCAACATGAAGACGGCTGAACCTGCTCCCATACTGATGGTGGGCAATAAAGGTAAGGCCAAAGGGAAAGGCAAGTGGAAGGGTAAGAAGAAGACAGGTTCTGATTCTACACCCAAGCCAAAGTCAGGTCCTAAACAGGCTTTAAAGCCTAAAGGTGGGGTCGCTAAGGGTGAATGTCACTACTGTAAGAAAACTGGTCACTGGAAGAGAAACTGTTCAGTTTACTTGGAGGATCTGAAGAAGAAGAGGGCTGAGCAAGCTTCTAATTCAGGTATATATGTTATAGAAGTCAATCTGTCTATTTCTACATCTTGGGTATTGGATACTGGATGTGCTTCTCACATTTGTATAAATGTGCAGGAAATGCAGAGAAGTAGGACATTGGCTAAAGGAGAAATGGACCTACGAGTTGGCAACGGAGCAAGAGTTGCTGCTTTAGCTGTAGGAACCTATTATTTATCTTTGCCCTCTGGGCTAGTTTTAGAACTGGAGAATTGTTATTACGTGCCTGCAATTCGCAGAAACATTATTTCTGTTTCTTGTTTGGACAAGAAAGGTTTTTCGTTTACAATAAAGGACAACAGTTGCTCTTTTGCTTTGAATGATTTAACCTATGGTGTTGCGCGTTTGTTTAATGGTTTATATGTTCTTGACTTAGATAATCCTGTCTGTAATATAGAAAACAAACGACTTAAAGTTAATGACTCAAATCAAACATACCTCTGGCATTGTCGTCTAGGCCATATAAATGAGAAACGCATATCCAAATTACATAAGGATGGATATTTGGATAAGTTAGATTTTGAATCATACCAAGAATGCGAATCTTGTTTGCTTGGTAAAATGACTAAAGCCCCTTTCACTGGTAAGGGTCAAAGGGCCACTGAACGTTTGGAGCTAATACATAGTGATGTATGTGGCCCAATGCGTGTGATGGCTAGAGGAGGCTACTACTACTTCATAACATTTACTGATGATTTCAGTAGATATGGATATGTATATCTTATGAAGAATAAATCCGATTCTTTTGAAAAGTTCAAAGAATACAAGGCTGAAGTAGAGAAGCAAATTGGCGGAGGTGCAAGTATTAAAATCTTACGATCTGATCGTGGAGGAGAATACTTGAGCACTGAATTTAAAGATTATTTAAAGGAGTGTGGTATTGTATCACAACTCACTCCGCCAGGTACACCTCAATGGAATGGAGTTTCAGAGAGGAGAAATCGCTCCTTGTTGGACATGGTGCGATCGATGATGAGTCATGCAGATCTTCCAATTAGTTTCTGGGGTTATGCTCTAGAAACAGCGGCTTTCACACTTAACCGTGTTCCTACTAAGAAGGTTCAAAAGACTCCATATGAGATATGGGAGAAGAAACGGTCAGGCATGAGCTTTATGAAAGTTTGGGGATGCAAGGCGTTTGTGAAGCGTCAAGTATCTGACAAGCTTGGACCTAAATCTGAAGAGTGCAATTTTGTGGGATACCCTAAAGAAACAAAGGCGTATTATTTCTATAGTCCTTCTGAGCAAAAAGTGTTTATTGCTCGAGATGCTGTCTTCATGGAAAGGGATTTTGTTTCCAAAAGAAACAGTGGGAGAACTATAGACCTCGATGAAGATCGAGAACCACAAAATAGCATTGAACCTGAAGTGGAACAAGAGCAGGATAATAATAACGCTCAACAAACACAGGTTGTTCGTAGAACTGGTAGAATTCGCCATGAGCCAGAGAGATATGGATTTCTTTTGACTCAATGTGGTGATTTGATGCTCATAGATGAAGATGAGCCTCTCACATACCAAGATGCTATGAGCAGTCCAGAATCTAAGAGATGGCTAGAAGCCATGAAATCCGAGATGGAATCCATGTATGAAAACCAAGTATGGACTTTGGTTGATCCACCTGAAGGGGTAAAACCCATAGGGTGCAAATGGGTTTTCAAGAAGAAAACTGACATGGATGGAAATGTTCAGACCTATAAAGCAAGGCTAGTTGCAAAAGGTTTCAAGCAAATTCATGGTATTGACTATGATGAAACCTTCTCACCAGTGGCTATGGTCAAATCCATAAGGATTTTGCTTGCTATTGCAGCATTCCATGATTATGAAATCTGGCAAATGGATGTCAAAACAGCCTTCCTTAATGGAAGCCTTGAAGAAGATGTGGATGTGTACATGACACAACCTGAAGGTTTTGTCAGTCCAGGGAATGTTAGCAAGATATGTAAATTACGTCGATCCATTTATGGATTAAAGCAAGCCTCTAGGAGATGGAACATCCGTTTTGATGAAACTATCAAAGAGTATGGATTTGTTCAAAACGAGGATGAACCTTGTGTTTACAAGAAGGTTAGTGGGAGCCATGTGGCATTCATAGTACTATATGTTGATGACATACTACTAATGGGGAATGACATACCTTCTCTCAAGGCTGTTAAGATTTGGTTAGGGAGTAATTTCTCTATGAAAGACTTAGGAGATGCATCCTACATTCTAGGAATGAGGATCTATAGGGATAGATCTAGAAGGATGATCGGTCTAAGTCAGAGTACATACATCGATAAGGTTTTGCACCGTTTTGGTATGCAAAATGCAAAAAGGGGATATGTCCCCGTATCTCAAGGGATAACGATCTCTAAAGATCAGTGTCCGAAATCATTGGATGACAAGGACCGCATGAGTAAGGTTCCATATGCCTCAGCAATTGGATCCATCATGTATGCGATGGTATGTACTCGCCCAGATGTTTCGTATGCTTTAAGCATGACGAGCAGATACCAATCTAATCCAGGTGAAGGTCACTGGACGGCTGTCAAGAATATTCTAAAGTACTTGAAAAGGACTAAAGATTCATTCTTGGTGTATGGAGGAGAGGAGAAACTAGTAGTAAAAGGTTACACCGATGCAAGTTTCCAAACAGACAGGGATGATACTGTATCACAGTCTGGTTTTGTGTTTTGTCTAAACGGAGGTGCTGTAAGTTGGAAGAGTTCAAAACAAGAAACAGTAGCTGATTCTACAATGGAGGCTGAGTACATTGCAGCTTGTGAAGCGGCTAAGGAAGCAGTTTGGATTCGAAAATTCATTACTGAATTGGGAGTGGTTCCATCAATCGCAGATCCCATTGATCTATACTGTGATAATAATGGAGCCATTGCACAAGCTAAAGAACCTAGAGCTCACTCCCGAACCAAACATATACTCAGGAGATATCACCTCATTCGAGAGATTAATGAGAGGGGTGACATACACATATGTAAAGTGCACACAAATGATAACATTGCAGACCCACTGACCAAAGGCTTGTCGCAGCAGAAGCACGACGGTCACACTAGTTTCATGGGTATTAGATACATGGGTGATTGGCTCTAGTGCAAGTGGGAGATTGTTAATGTAGGTGCCCTAGAGGCAATACAATTTTTCCTTTTAATAAACATTTATGTCATTTGATTATTCAATAAACGTATTTATTATGACTTTAATTACTGCGATATATTTGTTAGCATAATAAATGTCCTTAGAATCATGATACTCGTTATATAGTTTAAGTACATGACTTGAACTTGAGATTATATAATATATCATATTCTTAAAGGTTCCCTAGTCGAGTATTATTATGATAGGACAATAATAATACATAAATAGACTAGTATGTTGTTTGACAGATAACCACATCTCATTGGTTATAAGTATGGGGATACTAAAGTCAATACATAGGTACATGTAGGGGTACATGGTACTGGACAGACCCACAGTGAGATTCTTCATGTTTAATTAAGTCATAAGAAAGACTCACAGTGATAATGGTGTAATGATCCTCTGACTTGAGATCATTATATTTCTATACGAGGATTGATATACTTTGACTACATTAAAAGTTACCTTTGACCGGGTGATGATAAAAGTGGACATCGGGTATATCATGAGTCGTATGAGAAATATGATTGATAGATAAAGGATTTAACCCTCCTATAATTAGGAGAGATATTATTGGCCTCTTGATTGAGTGAGACTATAAAATGCATGGCCGTGCTCAAATAATGATTTGTTTTTCATAGTCTACTCATGGATCAAGTAAACCCGGATTAAATGTTGAAGAGGATGACTAAATACATGCCTCGAGTTTAATCTATAATATATATGGTTAAAGGGATTATATTACACGGAAACATTAATCACGAAAGGTTTTATCGAATCACGATTTAATTATTGTTTAATTAGGTAGCAATGATGTATTACTAGATACCGCTCATTGTTTATAATTTTATTGGAGAATAAAATTATTGCTAATTGAATAATAGCCTATAGGGTCACACACATAGAGCACCTAGAGGAATAGTTAATTTAAATTATAGATTTAAATTAATTGATGATTAATTCGAATTTATTATATTAATTAAGTGAGACTTAATTAATTGAAATAAATTCGAATTTGAAGAATTATATTTCTGCCAATAATAATTAAGTGTGACTTAATTATTAATTAAATAATAGAAGCATGTTTTATTATTTAATCCTATGCCTACATGGGTTAGGTTTTTGCTATAAAGGCCCATTAACCAATCATTATAAATAGATAATGATAGGTTAAATGGCTTGCACGTTTTTGTATAAACCCTAGCAGAAGAGGCAGCATAGGAAGAGGCAGAGAGAATTCGAAACCTATCAAAGGAGGCTAGTACTTCCGTTCCGTGTTCAAGATCGTGAGACGTTCTTGAAGGTGCTCGTGTGGATACCATAGAGGTGCTTTCGAGAGGAAGACACAAATCGTGATAGCAAGGATCTCCGTTGAGTTCGTGGCATTCAAAATCTTAATAGGTATGATTCGATTATCACCATAATCCGTCAATTCTTATACATGATCCTGCGTTTGGGTTCCGAAAATTTTCATTATATTTACGTTTATCCGCTGCGTTTTATGCCTCGGAACCCAACACAAGATTATTCAATTGGACAGACAAACTCTGATATAGCTCTATAGACAAACTCTGATGCTCTCTTAGTGCAACAAATTTCTGCACTGCCCATGGAGACTCCATCCACAAATGCTCAAGGTATAAACTCTGACTCTACTTCAGAATTTACATTTTCTGATTGTATCAGTTCAGAATTCATATTTCCTACCTTTACTGCTGGGATGATCATCGATAGTCCTGAAAAGGATACCCCTATTCATGTGACCACAAATCTCCTTTCTCAGCCACCTCTTATTTCTGTAGGACATTGTGTGTTGAGCCTTTCTAGTGAGTCTGAGGTAAAATGTGTGGAAAACAGAATTAATGAGAGGCAGACACAGGATCTGGCAAAAAGAGAGGTAGAATTGAGAGAGAAGTTAGTTACTTCTAGTGAGCAACATCTAACTCTTAAAGTTATAATATGTGTGATGTGAGAAGTAATGAGATTACTTTAAAAAATCAGAGTGATTTAGGTTGTTCTGTTACTTTTTCAGGTACACAGAGTTTATCTGTTCCTGTAAATTTTGATGATGTGCTAAACTCTGACCAAGTCATAAATTCTGATGGGATGGACATAGACTCTGATGATGTGATTTTTGCTGATGAAGAAGTCACAGATCTATCCATTCCCTACACTCAAAGATTTAACACCAAGAGATGGCCTGTTAATGCACATGATGCTCATGACAGATTATAGATGGATTATACTAATTATGTGGTGGTGGAAGATCTTAAAGGACAAATTGAAACTGATCTAGATGCAGAGGGTATCAGAAGGGATTTTAGTTTCCAAGAAAAGTCATCTAATGAAGATTTTATTTCTTCTCATAGGCAATCCATTTGGGATTCCTCTTGGAAGTTTCCTGAGAGAGAAATTTCTTGGCCTCATGTTCTTGCTTTAATAAATAATGCTGACAAGGAAATATCCTCTGATGAACTGAAGGTAATTCTGAAAGCTTCTACTATTATGTCCAAAGGACTTCAACATGAAGTTAATGATCTGAAGGCATCTGTCAACAAGCATTATGTTCTTCTTGGAACTGCTGTTTCTGCTTGTCAACATTCTATGGAAGCAAAACTCCACTCTGTCTCCACTAAACAGGTTGTATTGGAAGGAAAAGTGGATACTCTTTCTGCTTCTGTTAGTTCCATGCAGGGCATGCTCCATACTATAGTTGAACTTCTTACTGTCAGAGGTGATGTCAGAAAGGGGGAGAAGGGTTCAGACAAATGCAAGGAGGATGTAATTCTCAAACCTAACAAACCTGATAATGAAGATGAAGGGAGTCATAAGGATGGGAAGCAAACTCTGAAGCAGCAAACTTTGATTGAACAAACTCTGACAACCTCACAAACTCTGATGACATCAAAGACTGAGATAAACTCTGATAAGCAAACTCTGATAGATTCTGATTTGGAATTAGCAAAAAGGCTTGAAGAAGAAGAGAAGCCTGAAAAGATTGAAGAACAAAATTTAAAGGATGCAGAACTAGCAAAGAAAATGTTTGAAGAAGAACATCCAGGAATGGATCTAGCTGCTGTAGAAGCTGAATTGAAGAAGTCTGGTACTGACGTTGCTCAAGTCCAGAAAAAGAAAAGATATATAAGAAAAGGTCTAGTTCAGAAGAAGGTATCCATTCAACAGAAGAAGCTAGAAGCTAAGCCTATTCAAACCAAAAATGTTGAAATTCCTAAACCAGTCAAACCAGTTGCTCAACCAAAATCAGTCTCAGAAATTCAAACAAGATCATCTTCTAGAATTCAACAAAAAGCTCCAGTTAAGCCGAAGAATCCTCTCACTATGTCTGGAACAACTTTTCTTCCTGGTGGTTCAAGTTTTGATGATGAGGAAGAACAACAACAACAATCTCTGATAAGGAAGAAAAAGTCTGATCTTCTGTGGACAAATACTCAAACACTGACTCTCAATGCCATACTTGGAAAAGATAAAGGTGGTATTGATGATTCACATGCTAAGGTCTACAGGGGTGAAGCAAACATTTTCAGAGATCCTTATTCATTGAAAAACAAACCTGAAGAAGAGTTGTCTCAAGAACATTTGGACAAGCTAATATCTGTTAATATTGTGAAGGACATCTTTGATGGTGCTCAAGCTAAGGAGAAGCTCATTTATTTCTTGGAGGATGGAAGGGTTATGAAGATTGCTCAAGAAGATTTAATTCAGAAAGCATCTAAAGAACTTGAACATGTTTTGTTCCTCCTAAATGATGAAAATGAGGTGACTTCTAGATGGGTAAAAATTCTTGAAGGTGCAATAGTTGAAAAGAAGAAAAGTGAAAGATTAATGATGATAAACTCTGAGGAGTATGAGCCTGGATACTTACATGAAGATGGATCAAGAAGAGCAATGAGAACGAGAGATGCAAAAGTCAAGATGGTGTTAGGGATTCCTACACTGATATTAAATCCTGATGGAATGAAGGCTTGTTGTATTGCTTTGGATGAAAGAATGGACAGATCATCTATCTATGCTTTAAGGGCTGCTATTTATCAGATTGATGATTCTTCTGACCAAATGAGGGAATTGAAAGAGAAACTGGTTGTTTTGCTAAAAGATGCTGAAGACAAACTTCTGAGTCAATTTCTGAAAGATGACTTTTCCTATGGAAGAATCTGAATCTACAAAGGGTAACAAACTCTGATGCATTTGTCTTGTATTTCTGACATCATAAGTGAAATTTATGTTTTACTTCTTAAAGCATAAATTGGGGGAAATTGTTAGGAATGCAAACACTGATGATTGTCAGAGAATATCAGATCAGAGTTTATGCTGACGTCATCAGAGTTTATGAAGCTGTCGGACAGAGTTTATTCTAACAGAGAATGCTCAAATCAGAGAATAACAAACCGACAGAGATTAGCTTCAGAGTTTGACAGAAAAGGAAACAGACAAATCAGCGTCAGAATTGGATAGTAAGAAGGAATTCGAGTGCAAGTCTAAATTACCTTATTAAAGCTATTCTATTTCCATTCTGATTTGTAATTGTATTTGTAGTTGTGTCTATATAAACACAGAGATAGGTTATAATCAAAATACGTTTTTCAAGCATTATTATTATAACCTAGCAGCTCTTAAGAACAATATATTTCTTGAGAGAGTTTTGTATTCAAGATCATTATTAATACAAAACAGCATTCCATTATATATACTTTTGTTCATCATCGATTAGTTGGTACTATTACATTCAACCCCCTTTCTGTAATAGATTGATTATTCTGGGAAACATTATACTCTAAAGCAGAAGAAAGAATGGACTTTTGAGGAAAAGACCAAACTTCTTAAAGATGTAAAAGTCATAAATATTCAGCATAACAGTCCAGAATCTGTGGTGTCAAACATCATGATAGCTTGTAAGACAACAAATGAGATATGAAATACTCTTAAGGTGCAGTGTCAAGGTACAAGGGAAATCAAGAATAATATGAAATTTGTTCTTATGATAGAATGTGAATACTTTGAGGCCAAGTAAATGAGCCTTTTGCTGATATTTATGACAGATTCTTTACTCTGTTGAATGCGGGACCGATTCTCCCATTAGGCCAGTTAGGCAATCGCCTAAGCCCCCAAATTTTTAAGACCTCAAAATATATAATATATATTGTATACATATAATATACACGTCTTATATTATTTTTAATTTAAAAATATTTAACTTTTTTAAGAGAAAATGTTTGAATTTTATAAAAGGTTAAAAGTATAAATAATGTTATTTGTGTTTTTTGAAGATGATAAAAAAATTAAAAATTGAAATTAATTGTATTTTATTTTGTGTGCACACCTCTAATTTCTTACTTGAATTTGTAACTTAATAATTTTCAATGAATCATTTTTTAATTAAAAATAAATATTATTCTTCTAAAAAAAGAATCTAAAATGGGAATATTTTGAAGAAACGGCATTTAAAAAGAAAATTTGTATTACTTGCTATAATTAAGTCTATATAATTGTGTAATTTTAATTTATTTATGTAAAACTAAAATATTTAAATAAATTTATTTTATAATATTTGAATATTGTATAAATTTTGTATAATGATATAATATATAACATAAAGCCTCTTTTTTAATGATATAAATTTTAAAATTTGAAGTCTCTTTTTTAACTTTCGCCTAAGACCTTAGATTTTCTTGAGTCGGCCCTGGTTGAATGAGATGACTTTGGTTGATAAAGTTTATGATAATGAGGACTCCATCATAAAGTTTATAAGGTGTTTACCTGAATAATGAGATCTTGAAACTTCTTTGATAAGAGAAAGGATTGACTTAAATGAGATGACTCATGATGAAGTGTATGGTAGACTCAGGACACATGATTTAGAGTTACAACAAAGGAAAAATATGAGGAGCACCAAGATAAAGTCTACAACTCTTAAAGTTAAAGTTCAGTTAGTCAAGGTAAAGGAATCAAGTAAGGGATGTTCTTGAAGAGGGAAGACAAATGTTGTTGAAACTGAGAGTGAAGTCTCAAAATCAGAGTCTACTGTAAACTCTGATTTAGACTTTAACATGATGAAGATGGTTGCTATGATTGTAAATATATTAAAATAATTGTAGAGAAAATACAAGAAGCAATGCAACTTCTCAAAGAAAATTCAAAGTCTGACAACAAGGAGAGGTACAAGAAGAAGGACAACAAGGAGTCCTAGTTTGGAAAAATTGACAAGTCAAATGCTACAAGTGTTGGTGTAGGTGCCCTAGAGGCAATACAATGTTTATTTTGATAAACCTTTATGTCAATTGATTATTCAATAAACATATTTATTATGACTTTAATTACTGCGATATATTTGTTAGCATAATAAATGTCCTTAGAATCATGATACACATTGTATAGTTTAGTACATGACTTGAACTTGAGATTATATAATATATCATATTCTTAAATGTCCCTAGTCGAGTATTATTATTATAGGACAATAATAATACATAAATAGACTAGTATGTTGTTTGACTGATAACCACATCTCATTGGTTATAAGTATGGGGATACTAAAGTCAATACATAGGTACATGTAGGAGTACATGATACTGGACAGACCCACAGTGAGATTCTTCATGTTTAATAAAGTCATAAGAAAGACTCACAGTGATAATGGTGTAATGATCCTTTGACTTGAGATCATTATATTTCTATACGAGGATTAATATACTTTGACTACATTAAAAGTTACCTTTGACCGGGTGATGATAAAAGTGGACATCGGGTATATCATGAGTCGTATGAGAAATATGAATGATAGATAAAGGATTTAACCCTCCTATAATTAGGAGAGATATTATTGGCCTCTTGATTGAGTGAGACTATAAAATGCATGGCCGTGCTCAAATAATGATTTGTTTTCATAGTCTACTCATGGATCAAGTAAACCCGGATTAAATGTTGAAGAGGATGACTAAATACATTCCTCGAGTTTAATCTGTAATATATATGGTTAAAGGGATTATATTACACTGAAACATTAATCACGAAAGGTTTTATCGAATCACGATTTAATTATTATTTAATTGGGTAGCAATGATGTATTACTAGATACCGCTCATTGTTTATAATTTTATTGAAGAATAAAATTATTGCTAATTAAATAATAGCCTATAGGGTCACACACATAGAGTACTTAAAGGAATAATTAATTTAAATTATAGATTTAAATTAATTGATGATTATTTGAATTTTATTATATTAATTAAGTGAGACTTAATTAATTGAAATAATATAAATTCGAATTTGAATTCTGCCATTAATAATTAAGTGTGACTTAGTTATTAATTAAATAATAAAATTCGGTTTTATTATTTAATCCTAAACCTACATGGGTTAGGCTTTGCTGTTATGGATTGCTATTATGGGCCTATTAACCAACCATTATAAATAGATAATGTAGGGTTAATAAGGATTACGTTTTTTAGAAAAACAAAACCCTAGCAGCAGCAAAGGCAGAGAGAAAAGGCAGAATTCGAAATCATCAAAGGAGGCTAGTACATCCATTCTGTAATCAAGATCGTGAGACGTTCTTGAAGGTGCTCGTGTGGATACCATAGAGGTGTTTTCGAGAGGAAGACACAAGTCATGAAAGCTAGGATCTCCGTTGAGTTCGTGAAAGTCAAGACCAAGTAAAGGTATGATTCCGTTTCACAATAATCAGTCCGCTTATACATGATCCTGCGTTTAGGGTTCCGAAATTTTCGTTATATTTACGTTTAATCCGCTACGTTTTATGCCTCGGAACCCAACAATGGCATCAGAGCTACGTGTATAAGGGACTGATTTGGTTACGTGTTTTATGTATTTGATGCATACATGCCTGTTTTGGTGACTGCCATGCCATGCTACTACTTTGTCATAATCTGTTATGCCACTGCCATGCTTCTGTTATGAGACTGCCATGCCTGTTATGAGACTGCTATGCTTCTGCCATGACATGATATGTATGATTAAAAACTGTTATATGATGAGTATCTGGTTATTCTTATAATGAGTACATGGTTGATGATATTAACATGTTAATGATTTGCCATGAATGATTTATATGCCTTATTGCGATTTGTATATTATGCATGAGGGTCAGTTTGTATAGTGATATAAACTGGTGGACAGATTGTGTTGGACATGATTTGTTAACTGGGATATGATAAGTATGTATATGATACATGCTTCTGAAACTGTATAAATTGCAGTGGGGAAAAAGGCCAACAGATATGATCTGTAGTTCAGAAATTGATGATTTCTGAATAGGACTGGTCTTCGAAAATAAAAAATTTCCAAGCTCGACCCCAGCTGGGGGCTGCCGCTCCCAGACCCCGCCCGGGGGCTGCCGCCCCCAAACCCCCGCCCAGGGGCTGCCGCCCCCGGACCCCCGCAATATTTTATTTTGTGTACTTGAGCATGGTGCTGGTTATGGCCCTTAGACCCCTAGATTAATGGTTTTGGTTTTATAAATACGACTTGCATGTCGTTTTCTTCATTCTTGTAATTGTTTAACCTCGAATGTAACTCGAGTTTTCTTATGTAAGTACATTAGTATAGGTTGTATTCAATTATTCCATGTAATGTACTTGAAGATTGAAGGATGATCCAAGAAGATGAGCAAGCACCCATGGATACAAGAAGAATGAAGACATGTAATTGTATTTATATTTCACCACCATAGATTGACCTTGATCCTTTCATTAGCTCGAAAGGATCACATAGGAAAGGGGCCATAACCAAGCACGTTTACATACTGCACTTTACATATTGATGTATGAATGTATGTGTAGAGTAGAAGATGCATGCTTTAATTAGATTAATGATGTATGCATGTATTAGATACGTCACCCATGCCATGCTTGCCATGCTAAACAAGATAAAATCTGTAACGATTTAAGATTTTAAAATTAACAAACGATCATGAGATTCTTGTGTTTATGAAATATGGATTTTTAAAACACGGAATTGAATATGGATTTTGATGTCTATAATTGGGATTTTCTGACAAAAACGGATATGCGTATTCGTAAGGCTGATGGGTTTTAAGTGTGACCACTGGTATCCTCCATCTACCTGGGAAATGAACAATTTAAGATGTCAATTTGAAATATTTAGTTCAAGGAAAAATTGAGGATCTCTTCATGATGTGATCATGATCGTCGTAAATTTTCTAAACCCCTTAACAAAATATTAAGTTTTAATCGGATGCTTTCCAATGAATGAACACTCATCGAATCCTAGATCGATTAGGGGAAAGACTGTCAGTGGCAGGGGACTCCTATCTATCGTGGTGAGATGCGACGAATATAAATGGTTATATTCGGCCGTTGTATCATTGGGTCAAACTTAACTGAGTCGTCATAATAAGGTGAAAGTAAACGGTTATATTCAACCATTATGAACTTAGAAGCATAGAGTTTGGTTAAAAATCTATTAGATAGATAAGATCAATCGTTGCTCACCAAACTATCCAAGAATTATATATGATATAATTGACAAATGTTGTCTACCTAAATAATCATTCTTAAGGACTTCCAGTGGTTGACTTGAGACATGACGAAATATGGATCTTGGCTCACTAGAAAGAATTATGGGATATACTTTCTAAATTAATAGTAAGGGCTATTGATTTGATAAAAATAGTGGGAGATATATTATGAATGTATCATAATCATTTGAACATAATAAATAACTCAGACAATCTAATGTTTATTTTGCGCTTTTATCATTGTAGATACCAAATAATGACAAACAACACAAACACACTATCCGTACGATCTGTCCTTGAGAAGGATAAGCTGACAGGAGGAAACAACTTCCTAGACTGGAAGAGGAATTTGAGGATTGTCCTCAGGCAGGAGCGCAAGCTTCATGTCATTGATATTCCTCCGGCAGGTCCCCTTCCTGAGGGCGCTACTGTTGAGGAACGAGCGGCCCACACAAAGGATGAGAATGATGCAACTGATGTTGCATGTCTTATGTTGGCAACTATGAGTGCTGAGCTTCAAAGACAGCATGTGCATATGGATGCATATACTATCTATGAGCACTTGCAAAGCATGTTCGCAAGCCAAACTCGTCAAGAAAGGTTCAACACGAGCAAGTCACTTTTTAATTGCAAACAAGGGGCAAGTGAACCAGTTGGCCCACATGTTCTGAAGATGATTGGTTACATTGAGTATCTTGATACTTTGGGTTTCCCGATTATTCAGGAAATTGGTATTGACCTAATCATGAATTCTTTGAACAACAAATTCACCCAGTTTATCATAAACTACAACATGAATGAATTTGACAAAACACCTACTGAATTGTTGGCTATGTTGAGAACATATGAGACCAACATGAAGACGGCTGAACCTGCTCCCATACTGATGATGGGCAATAAAGGTAAGGCCAAAGGGAAAGGCAAGTGGAAGGGTAAGAAGAAGACAGGTTCTGATTCTACACCCAAGCCAAAGTCAGGTCCCAAACAGGCTTTAAAGCCTAAAGGTGGGGTCGCTAAGGGTGAATGTCACTACTGTAAGAAAACTGGTCACTGGAAGAGAAACTGTTCAGTTTACTTGGAGGATCTGAAGAAGAAGAGGGCTGAGCAAGCTTCTAGTTCAGGTATATATGTTATAGAAGTCAATCTGTCTATTTCTACATCTTGGGTATTGGATATTGGATGTGCTTCTCACATTTATATAAATGTGCAGGAAATGCAGAGAAGTAGGACATTGGCTAAAGGAGAAATGGACCTACGAGTTGCCAATGGAGCAAGAGTTGCTGCTTTAGCTGTAGGAACATATTATTTATCTTTGCCCTCTGGGCTAGTTTTAGAACTGGAAAATTGTTATTACGTGCCTGCGATTCGCAGAAACATTATTTCTGTTTCTTGTTTGGACAAGAAAGGTTTTTCGTTTACAATAAAGAACAACAGTTGCTCTTTTGCTTTGAATGATTTAACCTATGGTGTTGCGCGTTTGTTTAATGGTTTATATGTTCTTGACTTAGATAATCCTGTCTGTAATATAGAAAACAAACGACTTAAAGTTAATGACTCAAATCAAACATACCTCTGGCATTGTCGTCTAGGCCATATAAATGAGAAACGCATATCCAAATTACATAAGGATGGATATTTGGATAAGTTTGATTTTGAATCATACCAAGAATGTGAATCTTGTTTGCTTGGTAAAATGACTAAAGCCCCTTTCACTAGTAAGGGTCAAAGGGCCACTGAACGTCTCGAGCTAATACATAGTGATGTATGCGGCCCAATGCGTGTGATGGCTAGAGGAGGCTACTACTACTTCATAACATTTACTGATGATTTCAGTAGATATGGATATGTATATCTTATGAAGAATAAATCCGATTCTTTTTAAAAGTTTAAAGAATACAAGGTTGAAGTAGAGAAGCAAATTGGCGGAGGCACAAGTATTAAAATCTTACGATCTGATCGTGGAGGAGAATACTTGAGCACAGAATTTAAAGATTATTTAAAGGAGTGTGGTATTGTATCACAACTCACTCCGCCAGGTACACCTCAATGGAATGGAGTTTCAGAGAGGAGAAATCGCACCTTGTTGGACATGGTGCGATCGATGATGAGTCATGCAGATCTTCCAATTAGTTTCTGGGGTTACGCTCTAGAAATAGCAGCTTTCACACTTAACCGTGTTCCTACTAAGAAGGTTCAAAAGACTCCATATGAGATATGGGAGAAGAAACGGTCAGGCATGAACTTTATGAAAGTTTGGGGATGCAAGGCGTTTGTGAAGCGTCAAGTATCTGACAAGCTTGGACCTAAATCTGAAGAGTGCAATTTTGTGGGATACCCTAGGGAAACAAAGGCGTATTATTTTTATAGTTCTTCTGAGCAGAAGGTGTTTATTGCTCGAGACGCTGTTTTCATGGAAAGAGATTTTGTTTCCAAAAGAAATAGTGGGAGAACTATAGACCTCGATGAAGATCGAGAACCACAAAATAGCATTTAACCTGAAGTCGAACAGGAGCAGGATAATGATAATGCTCAACAAACACAGGTTGTTCGTAGAACTGGTAGAATTCGCCATGAGCCAGAGAGATATGGATTTCTCTTGACTCAATGTGGTGATTTGATGCTCATAGATGAAGATGAGCCTCTCACATACCAAGATGCTATGAACAGTCCAGACTCTAAGAGATGGCTAGAAGCCATGAAATCCGAGATGGATTCCATGTACGAAAACCGAGTATGGACTTTGGTTGATCCACCTGAAGGGGTAAAACCCATAGGGTGCAAATGGGTTTTCAAGAAGAAAACTGACATGGATGGAAATGTTCAGACCTATAAAGCAAGGCAGGTTGCAAAAGGTTTCAGACAAATTCATGGTATTGACTATGACGAGACTTTCTCACCAGTGGCTATGGTTAAGTCCATAAGGATTTTGCTTGATATTGCAGCATTCCATGATTATGAAATCTGGCAAATGGATGTCAAAACAGCCTTCCTTAACGGAATCCTTGAAGAGGATGTGGATGTGTACATGACACAACCTGAAGGTTTTGTCGATCCAAGGAATGTTAGCAAGGTATGTAAATTACATCGATCCATTTGTGGATTGAAGCAAGCCTCTAGGAGATGGAATATCCGTTTTGATGAAACAGTCAAAGAGTATGGCTTTGTTCAAAACGAAGATGAACCTTGTGTTTACAAGAAGGTTAGTGGGAGCCATGTGGCATTCATAGTACTGTATGTTGATGACATACTACTAATGGGGAATGACATACCTTCTCTCAAGGCTGTTAAGATTTGGTTAGGGAGCAACTTCTCTATGAAAGACTTAGGTGAAGCATCCTACATTCTAGGAATGAGGATCTGTAGGGATAGATCTAGAAGGATGATCGGTCTAAGTCAGAGTACATACATCGATAAGGTTTTGCATCGTTTTGGTATGCAAAATGCAAAAAGGGGATATGTCCCCGTGTCTCAAGGGATAACGATCTCTAAAGATCAGTGTCCGAAATCATTGGATGACAAGGACCGCATGAGTAAGGTTCCATATGCCTCAGCAATTGGATCCATCATGTATGCGATGGTATGTACTCGCCCAGATGTTTCGTATGCTTTAAGCATGACGAGCAGATACCAATCTAATCCAGGTGAAGGTCACTGGACGGCTGTCAAGAATATTCTAAAGTACTTGAAAAGGACTAAAGATTCATTCTTGGTATATGGAGGAGAGGAGAAACTGGTTGTAAAGGGTTACACCGATGCAAGTTTCCAAACAGACAGGGATGATACTGTATCACAGTCTGGTTTTGTGTTTTGTCTAAACGGAGGTGCTGTAAGTTGGAAGAGTTCAAAGCAAGAAACAGTAGCTGATTCTACAATGGAGGCTGAGTACATTGCAGCTTGTGAAGCGGCTAAGGAAGCTGTTTGGATTCGAAAATTCATTACTGATTTAGGAGTGGTTCCATCGATCGCAGATCCCATTGATCTATACTGCGATAATAATGGAGCCATTGCACAGGCTAAAGAACCTAGAGCTCACTCCCGAACCAAACACATACTCAGGAGATATCACCTCATTCGAGAGATTAATGAAAGGGGTGACATACACATATGTAAAGTGCACACAAATGATAACATTGCAGACCCACTGACCAAAGGCTTGTCGCAGAAGAAGCACGACGATCACACTAGTTCCATGGATATTAGATACATGGGTGATTGGCTCTAGTGCAAGTGGGAGATTGTTGGTGTAGGTGCCCTAGAGGCAATACAATGTTTATTTTGATAAAACTTTATGTCAATTAATTATTCAATAAACGTATTTATTATGACTTTAATTACTGCGATATATTTGTTAGCATAATAAATGTCCTTAGAATCATGATACACATTGTATAGTTTAGTACATGACTTGAATTTGAGATTATATAATATATCATATTCTTAAATATCCCTAGTCGAGTATTATTATTATAGGACAATAATAATACATAAATAGACTAGTATGTTGTTTGACTGATAACCATATCTCATTGGTTATAAGTATGGGGATACTAAAGTCAATACATAGGTACATGTAGGAGTACATGATACTGGACAGACCCACAGTGAGATTCTTCATGTTTAATAAAGTCATAAGAAAGACTCACAGTGATAATGGTGTAATGATCCTTTGACTTGAGATCATTATATTTCTATACGAGGATTAATATACTTTGACTACATTAAAAGTTACCTTTGACCGGGTGATGATAAAAGTGGACATCGGGTATATCATGAGTCGTATGAGAAATATGAATGATAGATAAATGATTTAACCCCCCTATAATTAGGAGAGATATTATTGGTCTCTTGATTGAGTGAGACTATAAAATGCATGGCCGTGCTCAAATAATGATTTGTTTTCATAGTCTACTCATGGATCAAGTAAACCCGGATTAAATGTTGAAGAGGATGACTAAATACATTCCTCGAGTTTAATCTGTAATATATATGGTTAAAGGGATTATATTACACTGAAACATTAATCACGAAAGGTTTTATCGAATCACGATTTAATTATTATTTAATTGGGTAGCAATGATGTATTACTAGATACCGCTCATTGTTTATAATTTTATTGGAGAATAAAATTATTGCTAATTAAATAATAGCCTATAGGGTCACACACATAGAGTACTTAAATGAATAATTAATTTAAATTATAGATTTAAATTAATTGATGATTATTTGAATTTTATTATATTAATTAAGTGAGACTTAATTAATTGAAATAATATAAATTCGAATTTGAATTCTGCCATTAATAATTAAGTGTGACTTAGTTATTAATTAAATAATAAAATTCGGTTTTATTATTTAATCCTAAACCTACATGGGTTAGGCTTTGCTGTTATGGGTTTCTATTATGAGCCTATTAACCAACCATTATAAATAGATAATGTAGGGTTAATAAGGATTACGTTTTTGAGAAAAACAAAACCCTCGCAGCAGCAAAGGCAGAGAGAAAAGGCAGAATTCGAAATCATCAAAGGAGGCTAGTACATCCATTCCGTAATCAAGATCGTGAGACGTTCTTGAAGGTGCTCGTGTGGATACCATAGAGGTGTTTTCGAGAGGAAGACACAAGTCGTGAAAGCTAGGATCTCCGTTGAGTTCGTGAAAATCAAGACCAAGTAAAGGTATGATTCCGTTTCACAATAATCAGTCCGCTTATACATGATCCTGCGTTTAGGGTTCCGAAATTTTCGTTATATTTACGTTTAATCCGCTGCGTTTTATGCCTCGGAACCCAACAACAAGTGCAAGATGTGACACTTTGCTATAGATTGCTGGAAATCAAAGGCTAGAAAAGGAACTAGAAAATCTCTCATCACTTCCAACAAATACCGGATGGATTCATTAGACTTTGATGAGGAAATTCATTATGCTCTCATGACAAATACTGAGAGCCTTGCTGCATCTTCTGATAAGGTACCTGATGTCATTTATAACTTTGATACTGATAACATGTTTGAGTTAAAATATTTTTTAATTCATTTCATATTAGTTTTAGATATAATATAGTTTTACCCGTGAGTAGTTGTTTAAAAGTAGAACTGCACTAATGATAAAATTGTATGTTTGATATATCTGTTTTAAATATTATAATAATCTATTATATTTAATATCTTTTAATTTAATTTTAATTAATTAAAAGAATTTATATAAGAGTATTCTAATGAAAGGAGTTCATATAATAGTGCATTTCATTTTTTTATTTAATTAAAAGAATTTATATAAGAGTGTATTTTAATTAAAATTTTATTAAAAAATGTGTTTGGAGTTGAATAGGAATGACTCCGACCAAACATTTGCCACTTCAACATTAATAATATATCTATTAAATATAATAATAATAATAATAATAATAATAATAATAATAATAAATATTCAAATATAATGTATTGAATTTAAAATTACTTATACTTGTAAACTTATTTATTCAATTTTAATTTAAAGGGTCGGAGGCCCGGAGTACATAAAAGAACAACTCCAAAACTATAAGGCAACCCACCCACAAAAAATGTAATCCAGCAAGCCCATAAAATGCAAATACTACTAGGTATATACAATATATACAATTGTTCTCCCTACCACCGATCGCTTGCTCATAAACTCATACTATCTTTCTTCATATCCAAAATGGTTGCCGGAAAAAAGATGGTACATACATTTTTCCCTCTGTTTATACATACACGCCCATGTATCTATATATATTTATTTGATTTGATGTTATGATTGCGGAAGAAGACTCATGAGAGCATAAACAATAGGCTTGCTCTTGTAATGAAGAGTGGTAAATACACTCTTGGTTACAAAACTATATCCCATGGTTACAAATACATTCTCTTTTGAAATCAAACCATATCCCATGGTGTATCCTTTGCTGTCATCTCCAAAAGTTACTCCAGGGCCAGCCTTCTCCTCAAACTTTGTGAGCAGGGATTTATCTCTAGTCATATGTCTTGAATACCCACTGTCCAAGTACCAAATATTTCTTCATTTTCCCTGCACACTTCCAAAACCAATCAAGTTGAATTTGGTACCCATGTTGCCTTGGTTCCTTTCTTATTAGTTGCTACCTTTGGTTTGGTTTCCAACTTTTGTAACTTTGGTTTAGGTGATTTTACTTCCACTTCAACCTTAGGTGTTGTTTTCCTCACCTCGGGGTTCTCAGTGCTAATACTAGGAATATTCATGCTTGCAGAGTTAGAGAAATTTGGAGCATAAAAATTGTTGTGCATATTTCAGGGCATAACAAGCATATTCATGTTGAAAAATGCAAGATATGGATTATACATATAAGACATTGATGCATATTGAGCTTGAATGGCTTAAGGATCAACTAACTGAGGGTAAACAGAATCAGAATGCATGTTAGGTATAACATGCACATTAAATGGTGCAGGCATATTGGACTTGCATTGCACAGATAAGTGATTCTTACTACCGCATTTAGCACATATCTTTCTATGAGCATACTTGTCAGGAGTGTAGTTATTGTGCTTGTTTATGCCTACTTTACCATTTCTGTTCTTTTTCTTCTTTTCATTAGGCTTAATATAAGGCTCTAATTTTTTTATATTTCCTTCAATTGATCTTTAAATAAGAAACCTATATTGGCCTTTTTAACTTTGATTTGAGATTTTGAGGAGCTTTCTTCTTTTATAAATTTAACAGGTCTGTTAAGTTTGGTTTTTAAGACATTTTACTTAGCAGTTGATGATTCCTCAATCGATGGATAATTATCCATTGAGATAACATTATCAATCGATGGATAATCCTTATCAATTGATTCAGGATTAGCAATCGATTACTTCTTTTCCAAGGATTGATTTTCATCAATGGCTAATTTCTCAAGAGTCTCAGACAATATGGTGAAAAAATTTGTTTCATGAATGTCATTCATCTTCTTACCAGCTTTACTTGACCTGTTCCATTTGTCAATGGTTCTTAGTTCTTCTTCCAATTTTTCTATTTCCTTTTTACCCTCAACTAGTTCTTTTCTAGCATCTCTGTTTTCTACCTTGAGTCTATCCATTTGCACTAGCTCACCTTCTAGATAATAATTTCTTTCAGTAAGAGATTCTAAGGTGCTCTTGAGCCTAGTGTTCTCTTTGTTTAAAGACTTAAGAGTGACATGCAAATTATACAATTCATTTGACATTTCAGTAATGGTAATATTGAATTCATCTTTGGATAACTTAGATAGATTTGTAGAAATTACCTGATTGCTAGAAGAACTAGCTTCTTGATCATCATGACTTGCCATTAGTGCAAGGTTGATGTATTTCTCTTCTTTAGAATCATCCTAAGCAGCCCAGTCTTTTTCTTTTATTACAAAAGTCTTCTCTCTTTGTTTGAGCAAGTCAAAGTACTTCTTTTTATAGTCAATACCATCACTAAACTTTGACTTCTTCTCCATCTTTGGCATTCTGCATTCATTAGAAAAGTGACCAGCCAATCCATAGTTAAAACATTTGAATCGAGTCATGTCAACAAGTTTTTTGCCTTGTTGATTGTCTTTCTTAAACTGAGATCCAGGCCTTTGCATAGGATTTCTCTTGAATTTGAGTTTTGAAAATTTCTTTGATAGAAAAGCCAATTGCTCATCTATTTCATCCATTTCATTGTTGGTATATTGTTAGTGTTGGTGTCCTAAAGACAATACTTCATGATAAACAATTAAGGATTATGTTTACTTGATTATTTAATTAATATTTATTATGTCTTTATTTACTACGTTATAAAATAAAAGCATAATAAATGTCCATGGAATATTAATGCGAATTATATATCTTTAAGTATGTGACTTAAAAATGAGATTATATGAATAGTATTATATTCCTAAAAGTCCCTAGTCGAGTATTATTATTTAAGGACAATAATAATGCAATAAGACTAGCATGTTTGTTGACTGATGACCACATCTCATTGGTCATTGGTATGTTGATACTAAAGTTAAGAACATAAGTGCATATCTTAATGCATGGCACTGGACAGACCCGCTGTGAGAATCTACATGTTAATAAGTGTCATAAGAAATTCTCACTGTGATAATGATGTAATGATCATTTGACTTGAAATCATTATATTTCTATACGAGAATTAATATACTTTGATTACACTCAAAGTTACCTTTAACCGGGTAATGATAAAGGTGGACATTGGGTATGCTATGAATCGTATGAGAAATATGAATGATAAATATAGGATTTAACCCTCCTATTTTAGGAGTGATATTATTGGCCTCTTGATTGAGTGAAACTATAAAATGCATGGCCATGCTCAAATGTTGATTTGATTAATAGTGTACTCATTGATCAATGAAACCCGAATTAAACGTTGAAGAGGATGACACAATACATGCCTTGAGTTTGATCTATAATATAAGGTTAAAGGGATTATATTACATTATACATTATTCACGAAAGGTTTAATTGAATCACCAATTATTATTATTACTTAGGTAGCAATGATGTATTACTAGATGCCGCTCATTGTTTATAATTTTATTATTAGAAAATAAAATTATTGCCAACGTAATAATACATAAAGAGTCCAACATAAAGAATGTTTAAACGGAGTGTTATTTAAATTTATTTAAATTATAAATTTAAATACTATTATTATTATTAATTCGAATTTATTTATTTAATTAATTAAGTGAGACTTGATTAATTATATACATATTAGAATTTGAATTTAATAATAATATAAATCCGAAATCTGAATGGGTTTTAAAAGGTCCAATCAGATTAGGGTTTTGACCCAAGTCTCTCTCTCCCCTATATATACATAAAGATGTATAGTTTAGAGTTAATAGTTTTAAAATTCATTTTTGAGAAAAACCCTAGCAGCTCTACGTTTTTTAGAGGTTAGAGAAAGAGAGAGACAAAGAGGCAGAAACAGGCTAGTACCTAACTCCGGTGATCGTTACACAATACGACGTTCGTGTGGATACCGATAGAGAGTAGATCTTTGTGAAGGGCTGTTGTGATTCATCGCTTCTGGACCTCTATAATCATCATAAGGAAAGCTTTAATAAGGTACACATCTGATTCTCCATAATCATCCGCCAATTATACACGGATCCTGCGTTTGGGATTCTTTTTTTTTTTATTATTTAGCGTAATTCCGCTGCGTATATGTGCCCGAATACCAACAAATATGACACATCATCTTCAACTATTTTTTTTTTTTTTCTAATTGAAGATTCATCATATCTAATGCAGCTTGCACTATTGCCATGATTTTTTTCTTCCCTTCTTTAATAGACACATCTTCACCAGATTCTACAACTTGCTTATCCTTGACCACCAAGGCAACAGACTTCTCTTTCTTTTGACTTTTCTCAATCTCCTCATCTTGTTGTAGTTCCAACTCATAGTTCTTCAGAATTTCATATAGCTTGTCAAGAGTATACTCTTTGAAGTCAGGAGACTGTCTTAAAGAAACAATCATTGGTTTCCATTCCTTGGGTAAGGATCTCAAGAATTAAGGTTGGTATCTTCAACAACATATACTCTTCCATATAATTTTAGCTCATTCAACAGCTTTTGAAACCTACTATATGTGTCATTGATTGCTTCACCACTTTTGAAGTGAAAGGCCTCATACTTCTGAATCAAGAGTTGCATCTTGTTCTTCCTTACTTGCTCAGTGCCCTCACATAGAGTTTGAAGAGTATCCCAGACTTCCTTGGAGGTTGTACAGTTGATAACATTTTCAAACATATCATTGTCGAGACCATTAAACAAAATATTCATAGCCTTTTTATCATTGTGTACTTCCTTTTCATCCTCATCTGTGTATTCACTCACAGGTTTTGGAATAAGTTTGTCTGGTACCTAAGTACCATATGCATTCACACTTGTAGCTATCTTCATAGGCACATGTGGACCTTTCTCTATGCAGTTGACGTAGGAAGGATCAATGGATAGTAGATGCAAGTACATTTTGACTTTCCAGGGAAAATACTCATCTTTCTCTAGAACTGGAATCTTCACTCCTGTGTCCTTTTGACCCATACTTGATGTACTTAGATCTTAACTTTCTATATGTTGAAATCTAGGCTCTGATACCAATTGTTATTTTCCCTTAAGTACAATAAGTTTGTAGAAGGGGGAGATGACTACAAACTTAAAAGTTTTTGAAATTTTTGCGGATATAAGTTTGAACTTTTAGTTATTTTTGTGTTTGGAAATATCTATTGAAGAGAACTATTAGAACAATTGATTGATGGTTTAATATATTGAAAATATAACACAACAAATTAAAAATTACTAGTGGATTGGTTTTTCCACTAGTGTATTTTTGCTTTCAATTAACCTTGGTAAAGATATCAAACTGCTTACAAAGATGTAGTTTTTAAACTAATAAAAGTACCACAAATATCTTCTAGTTTTTCTACTGTACTTTTCTTGAGTTCTTGATTTTTTTACTTGCAATGCTACAATGGACTACTACTTAATATATAGTAGTTCACATTCTACTTATATTTTCTATCCTTCGATGGATAACAATGTGAATTACAAATTACAGTTTACAATGTATTTACTAAAATAGATTGTAGCTACTTTTTACAGTCTCCTTTGCATTTGTCTTGTTCTGGAAAAATCTTTGTCTTGATCTTTTCCTTGAAGACTGTGTTACCTTGTAAGTCTTCACAATCTTGACAGGACTGTCTACCATTGATTCAGTTTCTACAAAGATCCTATTCCTGTTGTCTGTAAGTAATTTAGGAAACCTTTATCAACTGATAATTGATGTCAAGCTTATCAGTCGATCCTCCTTTGCTCATCCATCGATGTATAGGTGATCCATCGATCAATTGATGTATCGATGGATAGCTAGATTATCTATCGACTCCTTATCCATTGATGGTTCTTTATCCGTTGATTGCCTTTATCCGTTGATTGCCTTTATCCGTCGAGTAGTGTCTTTATCCATCGACTCCAATATCATTTGATCACTTCATTTGTGAGAATTTTGACTTAGAATATTTACAGTTGATCAGCCATTCTTCACATCCGTTAAGAAGCTATAAATTGAAGTCAATAACATCAGTCGACTACTTCACAGCATCCATCGAGGCAATACAATCAATTGATAATGAAACATAAATCAAATGTTATAATCCAATTTATCAGTTGATTAAAAAGCTTCAACTGATAACTAGTTTTATAGTCAATGGATATTTATAGATCACACATCCATTGACCAATTACAATGAAATTTAAATCCCTATTATAATTCTAAGTGATTTGTTATCATCAAATCTCATAATTCCTAATAGTCCTATTCTTTCTTTCCACCACCCCATTTTGTTACGGAGTTCTTGGAACTGAGTATTGTCTTGATATGCCTTTCTCAGTGCAGAATTCATTTATAACCGCATTTCTGAATTCAGTTCCATTATCTGATGTAATTTCCCGCACAAGAAATCCAGCCCCTAATTCAACCTTTTTGATATGATCAATAACCATCTGAGGTGCTTCATCATTTCAATGTAAAAAACAACACCCATGTGTACTTTGAGTAGTCGTCGACAATCACTAAGGCATATTTCTTCTTCAAAACTGACATGTCATTGACCGGTCCAAATAGATCCATATGAATCAGCTGGAGAGGTTCAGTGATCATAGACATGTCTTTACTTCTATGTGACACCTTCTTTGACTTACCCTTTTCACATGCTTCACAATGTCCTTCTTGGTAGAATTTCATTCATGGTAAACCTCTCACCAATTCTCTTCTAACTAAAGAATTCATCGCATTGAAGTTCAGGTGAGATAACTTTCTATTCCACAACCAACATAACTCAGAGGATGCCTTACTATAGAAACAATTCACTTCACCTCTGCTAGCTGAGTTCAAGTCGGCTACAAATAACTTTCCTTTTCTTACTCCTTGGAGAGCAATCTTTTCATCCTTCCCATTGGAGATCAAACATTTTTCCTTTATGAAGAGTACGTCATATCCTTTGTCACAGAATTGACTAATGCTTAGAAGGTCATGCTTCAGACTATCAACAAGAGAGGTGTTCTCAATAATGATATCTCCAATTTCTATAATACCATATCCCGTGATGAATCCTTTGTTGTCATCTCCAAAGGTTACAACCAGGTCAATCTTCTCAACAACATTAGTTAGCAGGGACTTGTCTCCTGTCATGTAACATCTACTATCACGAACCCGCATAACTTTTTCATTCTGTCATGTGCCCTGCGAACACAAAGTGATTAAAGTTTCTTTGGCACCCAAACTTGTTTGGGTCCAAGAAATATAGAGATCTTTGAAGGTGGAGTAACAGGTTCAGTTTTAACATCTTTAAGTTCTACATCGACTGAAATCGAATACTGTTCCTTAGCCTTGATATGAGTGTCTTTTGGCTTAGGGGATTGAGTCTCCTTCCTAACCCTAGGAGGACTGACAATCTTTGCCCTAACCTTTTTCTTACTTATGCTCTTTTCTATGCCTTTGCAATTACTAGAATTAGATGCATTCATCAAATTAAAGTAGGAATGCATTATATTGAAAGCACATGGCATACATCCAGCAATACCGCATGGCAAATGAGAACTATTCATGTTAAACGAATTTTGCATATTAGGAACTTCAACTTTTACTTTAACCTTTTTACAAGCATGTGTAAGGTGTCCGACATAATTGCAATTTTAATGCATTCATAAAATTTGTTACTACCTACTTTAACCTTTCATAAAATTCATAATTGCAGTTTTTACATGCATGTAGAAAACTTAGAATTACGAACACCTACTTTACCATTCATATTACATTTTCTCTTTGATTTGTTACTACCTGTTTCATTTCAATTTTAATGGATCTAATAGGTTCAATAACTCCTACTTTCTCTTCAATTTTTTTCTCTTTAATCTGATCCTCAACAAGCAACTCATGATTCCCTATAAGAGCTTCTTCATCTAAGGATTCCATAAGTGTTGGTCTAAATATTGGTTTACTAACATTCTTAAAGCCTTATAATCAAAGCCTCATTCTTTCTCTTTTTAAAGCCTTATAATCAAAGCCTCATTCTTAAAGCCTTATAATCAAAGCCTTCATCTAAGGATACCTAGAAGGATTAAATGTTAATTTCTATTTACCCTCATTCTTTCTCTTTTTAAACTCATTATAATCAAAGCCTATACACGTAGTATTTTCTAGACTCTTCTTATCCATAATCTCTTTAGCCACAACTACTGAATCGTTGTAAGATACAACCTTAAATTCTAGTTCAGAAATTCTAGCCTCAAGTGCTTTCTCAACCTCTGCTTTACATCAAATGTTATTCTCTAGATATCCATTTCTTTTCCTAAGGTCTTTAACTATTACAACTAAAAGTTCTAGTTATTCCTTTTCAGATTCACGTTTTTTAATCTTGGCAACTAGTCTAGCATTTTCTCCTTAAGCAGCTAGCATACTTGTATAAACAGTCTTTTTATACTCAGATAGAGATATAACAACAATGGTGAGAATAGTGATGCGTTTCAAGTCACAAACGCAGCGGAATAAATGCAAAAAATAAATCAAAATAGTGAAACTCTCCGCAGGATCCATGCGAAAACACAATATTTAACTCGGAGATCATGATGTTTAACTTTTGGAGCTTTAACGAATTGAAGATACAAATTATGGAGGTCTAAAGCTCTTACCATCACCACATATCTCACAACACGCGATCTACGCTTTAACGGTGTCCACATGAATAATTGATCTTCGAAGGAGGAATAATGTACTAGCACCCAAGCTATTTCTCTCAACCTCTATATCTTTCTCTATGCGGCTAGGATTTTCCCAAAATTGAAATATGTTAACTCCTAGAGAAAGAGATGTATTTATAGAGGAAATAAACAAGCCTTTTTAGCCCATCATCTGATTGGGCATTATATTTAATTTATTTATTTAAAATTTGAATTTGAATTTAAATAATTAATTAAGTCAAACTTAATTAATATTCAAATATAATTCGAATTATAAATTAATTCAAATTCCTAATTTTATTATTTAAGTTTAACTTAATTAATATGCAAAATAAATTTGAATTACTATTAATTCTCCTTCAAGTGTTCTTTGTGTTTGACCCTTTAGGTTATCATTACGTTGGCAATAATTTTATTATTCAATAATAAAATTATAAACAATGAATGACATCTAGTAATACATTATTGCTACCCATGTAATAATAATTAAATTGGTGATTCGATTGAGCCTTTCGTGAATAATGTACAATGTAATATAGTCCCTTTAATCTGGATATTATAGATTAAACTCAAGACATGTTTCGTGTCATCTTCTTCATAATTTAATCTTTATTTTCTTGATCGATGAGTAGACTATTAAAATCAAATCAATATTGGAGCATGGTCGTGCATTTCTCATACGATTCATTTTATACCCAATGCCCACTTTTATCATCACCCGGTCAAAGATAGATTTTAATATAATCAAAGTATATTAATTCTCATATAGAAATATAATGATTTCAGGTCTAAGGATCTTTACACCATTATCACAGTGAGAATTACTTACGACACTAATTAACATGTAGAATCTCACGACGGGTCATTCCAATGTCATGCATTGAGACATGCACTTATGTTCTTGACTTTAGTATCACCATACCTATGATCAATGAGATATGGTCATCTCTCAACAAACACACTAGTTTTTGTGTATTATTATTGTCCTTAAATAATAATACTCGTTTAGGGAATTTTAGAAATAAAATATTATTCATATAATCTCATTTTTAAGTCACATACTTAAATATATATGTTACGTATCAAAATTCTGAAGACATTTATTATGCTTTCAATTTATTACGTAGTAAATAAAATATAATAAATAAATAATAATCAATAAAACATAATCCTTAACTATAAAATATTTTCCTTAAAATATAAAAGTAATTGTCTCTTGGGCACAATTACTAATAATCTCCCACTTGCACTAGAGCCAATTACCCAAGTATCCAATACTCATAAAACTAGTGTGCCTTTCGTGCTTCTGCTGCGACAAAACCTTAGCCAGTTGGTCTGCAATATTATTATTATATGCACTTTACATATATGTATATCTCCTTGATAATTATTCTCATTAATTAGGTGATATCTCCTAAGTACATGCCCAAACAGCCTCCTTAGCTGCTTCGCAAACATCAATATACTCAGGCTCTATTGTAGAATCAACAACTGAATCTGCTGTGAACCATTCCAGCATATAACGTCTCAATTTAAATAGATAAAACACAAAGCTTGAATATTCTTGACTCCCATCCAGTGACCATCACATGGATTAGACTGGTACTTGCTCATCATGCTTAAGGCTTACAAGACATCATACTAAGTACATATCATCTCATACATTATAGAATCAATCACCGAAGCATATGGAACTTTACTAATACGATCCTTATCATCCAATGATTTAGGACAAATTTTATTTTGAGATCACTATCCCATGAGGCATTGGGACATATCCATTTTAGCCTCTTTATATTCCAAATCGATGCAAAAATTTGTTAATGTATGTACTCTGACTTAGGCCGATCAATCTCCTTGATCTATCTCTATAGATCCTGATCTTTAATATATAGGTCGCATCGCCTAAGTCTTTCATTGAGAAATTATTTCCCAACCAAATCTTCACAATCTGTAGAGAAGGAATGTCATTCCCTATTAGTAATATATCGTCAACATATAATACTAGGAATGTCACATGGCTCCCATTAACCTTCTTGTAAACACATGGTTCATCTTTATTTTGAACAAACCCAAACTCTTTGACAGTTTCATCAAAACGAATGTTCCATCTCCTCGAGGCTTGTCTCAATCCATAAATGGATCGATGCAACTTACATACATTTCTAGCATCCTTTGGATCTACAAAACCCTCAGGCCGTGTCATGTACACATCCACATCTTCTTCAAGGATCCCATTTATAAAAGCGGTTTTGATATCCATTTGCCAGATTTCATGTCATAGTAAGAAGCTATAGCAAAAAAAATCCTGATGGACTTTACCATAGCCACTGGTGAAAAGGTCTCATCATAGTCAATACCATGAATTTGCTTAAAACATTTTACCACCAATCGTGCCTTATAGGTCTATTCGTTACCATCCATGTCGGTCTTCTTCTTGAAAACCCACTTGTACCCTATAGGTTTTACCCCTTCAGGTGGATCAACCTGAGTCCATACGTGCTTGATTAGTATACATGGATTTTATCTCAGATTTTATGGCATCTAGCCATCTCTTAGAATTTGGAGTGTTCATAGGGTCTTGGTAGGTGAGAGGCTCATTTTTGTCTATAAGTATCACATCACCATCTTGAGTCAAGAGAAATACATAATATCTCTCGGGCTCATGGTGAATCCTACTAGACCTATAAATAACCTATGTTTCTTGAGCAGTATTGTTTTCTTGTACATTATGCTCAGGTTCCTCCATTGATTCAATGTTATCATGTAGGTCTCGAACTTCATCGAGATCTATTATCCTCTCACTGTCTTTCATAGAAAGCATTTCTCTTACAAGGAACACTGCAATTCGAGAAACAAACAATTTGTCCTCGGAAGGATTATAGAAAGAATAACCCTTTATTACAATTGGGTATCCCATAAAGTTACATTTGTATGATTTAGGTCCTAGCTTGTCAGAAGTTAGACATTTCATAAACGCCTCACATCCCCAAATTTTCATAAATGACATGTTATGACGTTTCTCAGTCCATATCTCATACGGAGTCTTCTGAACCATTTTAGTAGGAACTTGGTTAAGTGTATAAGCAGCTGTCTCTAGGGTGTATCCCCAGAAACTAATTGGAAGATTCCTTGACTCAACATTGATCACACCATGTCCAACAAGGTGTGATCCCTCCTATCAAAAAACCTTTTCTTTGATATTTTCTATTTCATCTTTATAGTCTTTGAACTTTTCAAATGATTCAGATTTGTTCTTCAAAAGATACATATATCCGTATCTACTAAAATAATTAGTAAATTTTATGAAGTTAATAAAAGCTACCTTTTGTCATCATACACATATGACAACATACATCACTATGTATAAGTCATATTCGATAAAAGGAGTTTATTAATTTTGCCAAATAAACCAAGATTCGCATCCTTTTGTATAATTCATAATCAAACTTATCCAAGAATGCATCCTTATGTATTTTGGAAATACGTTTCTCATTAATATGGCCTCAATGACAGTGCCAAAGGTAATGTTTGATTTGAGTCACTTTAGAACATATAAATTGTTAACTAGTTGTGCAATATTATAAGCCTCGTCATCGAAATAGAATAAACAACTATTTTTATTTAATTAAAATGAAAAAGCTTTTCTTGTCCAAACAAGAAACTAATATAATGTCTCTGCTAATTGCAAGCACGTTATAACAATTATCAAGTTCTAAATTTTCCTTATAGACCAAAAGTTAAGTAATGAGTTCTTCAAACCAGAGAAACTACCTTTACTCCAATTCCAACCTGATACTTGAAGCTTGACCCTTACAGATCATCTTTTTCCAATCTTCCAAATAAGCATGACAGTTTAATTTTCAGTCTCCCGATTTTTCATAGAAGCGACAATCATCTTCTTTGTCAACACCTCATTCAGACTTTAGAGCATGTTTTGGGATTGGACTTTGGTTTGACAAGGAAACTAGATCAAATCTTCTCCTTGCCTTCCCATTTTCCTTTCCCTTTTATATTCCCTGTGTTTATCATCATTATAGTAGTTGTTCGTGCATTTATCATATTTCTTTCAACAGTTCTTAACATGCTTAGCAACTCAATAGGTGTTTCACCAATCTTATTCAATTTGTTGTTCATAACAAGCTAAGAATATTTGTTGTCCAAAGATTATAAGATCAAATCTAGGTGAGCCTCTTGACCAATCTGGAAACCCAAAATGTCAAGGTACTCATTATACCCTATAGTCTTTAGAATATGTGGTAGAACCGGGTCTCACTCTCCCAACTTGTAAGTGTATAATGCCCTTTAATGGTCAAATATATCTTGAAGAGTCTGTCCCTAAAATATTCTTTCAGGGTGCTCAATCGACTCACAAGCATCTATATGCTCGTGTTGCTTCTTAAGCTCAGAACTCATAGTTGCAAGCATTATATATGAAATATTAGTCGCAACATCAATTTGCTTCCAATAAGCATTATGATTTGCACATGTTACATTATAAGATTTAAGAGAAGGGGAAGAGATTTGACTAACATCGTGGTGCCCGAGGACAATCCTTAAGCTCCTATGTCAGCTGAGGAAATTTGTTCTCGTCAACTTGTCCTTCTCAAGAACAGATCGCATAGAGAAGTTGTTTGTATTTATCATTTGATATCTACAATATTAAAGTGTATAAAATAAACTAAATTGTAGATTTAATATTAATTATGTTTAAGTGATTATCATATACATTCATATATATATATATATATATATATATATATATATATATATATATATATATATATATCTCATTATTTTCTTTAAAACAATAGCCCTAACTATTAATTCGGAAATCATTTCTTTAAATCTTTCTAGTGAGCCAAAATCCATATTTCATCCATGTTTTAAGATAGCTTTGACTAATACACCCAAAAAAATACTATTTAGGTAGATAACATTTTCCGATTATATCAAATATAACTCTTGGAAAGTTTGGTGGAACAACCCTTTTTATACATTTATCCAATAAATCTCACCAAACTCTAAGCCTCTAAACCCACAGTCCTATTGTGATGATTTAATTAAGTTAGACCCAACATTTCAACAAACTAATACACTTACTTATCACGTCTTCCCATGAATTATAAGAGCACCTTACTTTGGCAAACCCACTCATTCTCAATCTAGATCTTGAAAACTAAATCTAGAATGAAGCTTCACAACATATAATAGACCATGTCACTTTCCTGAAAACTAAATCAAAGAAGACTGTAAGAAACTAAGGAGTGGCAATGGTACTGAATTCAAGAATGCAATCATGGAGGAATACTGTGCATCAAAGGGAATTACTCAATAATTTTCTCCACCAGGAACACCCCAATAAAATGGAGTTATGGAAAGAAAGAATAGAACACTCATAGAGGCAACCAGTACAATGTTGGCAGAGTCGAAACTGCTAGTATATTTCTGGGCTAAGGCAGTTAACACAACATGTTTCACTCAAAACTGTACATTGATAGACATGCATGGAAAGCCTCCCTTCGAAATGGAAAAGGACAAGAAGCCTAGTGTGAAACATTTTCACATATTTGGGTGTAAGTGCATTGTACAGAAAGTACATCCTGAAAAATTAAGGAAATTTGAAGCAAAAGCTGATGAAGCTATATTCGTTGGATATGCACCAAATATAAAAGCATTCAAAGTCTTCAATCTCAAAACCAAAATTGTTATGGAATCTATTCATGTTGCATTTGATGACAGAAAGATTACATGTCTGCAGGATGAACTAGAGTTTACAACACTAGAATTTGAAAATTTTAAAAGTTCTGAAATAGATGAAGATGATAAGAATGAAGAGTCTCGAATCACTCCTGAAAAAGTGCAAGAACCTTTACAATCTGAGGGGGAGCCAAAAAATTCTACTTTAATTAACTCAAAGTCTAACAATTTAGAGACTAGTCAGTTAGAGTCTAGACAGACAGAGTCTAGTCTATCGGGATTTGAATCAAGTAACTCTGAATCCTTTATAGGGTCAAACAACTCAGAGAGAGCCTTTTCATTTGAATTCCACTCATAAATAGAAAATGTCAATGATTTACGGGGAGTTTCAAGTTCTAGAACCAATCTTCCACTAACTAAAAAATGGGCAAGGGATCACACTACTGATTTGATAATTGGTGATCCTGAGAATGGTGTGCAAAAAAGAAAAGCCACTTAAAATGAATATCTATACAACTATTTTCTCTCAAAGAATGAACCAAAGAAAATTGAGAAAGCATTACAAGACCCTGATTGGATTATTACAATGCAGGAAGAACTAAATAAGTTTTAGAGAAACAAAGTGTGAAAGCTTGTACCAAGACCTAGAAATAGATCAATTATTGGTGCAAAATGGGTCTTCAGAAACAAACTTCATGATAATGGTATTGTGGTAAGAAATAAAGAAGGACTAGTTGCAAAAGGTTACTCACAAGAGGAATGAATTGACTATGATGAAACCTTTGCACCAGTAGAAGGACTAGAAGCAATCAAAATGTTTCCTGCATTTGCAGCTCATTCAAAATTCAAAATCTATCAGATGGATGTGAAAAGTGCCTTCTTGAATGGAAAATTAGAAGAAGAAGTCCATGTGAAGCAACTCCTAGGATTTGTAAATCCAAAATTTCCTGATCATGTTTACAAGTTAGATAAGGCACTATATGGATTGAAGCAAGCACCTTGAGCATGGTATGAAACTCAATCAAAATTTCTTCTTGACAATGTACCATTGATAAAACTCTTTTTATTAGAAAACATAAAGGTGATATTCTACTTGTCCAAATTTATGTTGATGATATTATATTTGGTTCTACTAATGAAAATCTTTGTGAAAAGTTTAGCAAACTAATGCAGTCTAAATATGAAATAAGCATGATGGGATATAATTGAACTTCTTTTTGGGACTTCAAGTCAAACAGACAGATGATGGAATTTTCATCAGTCAATCAAAGTATGTGACGGAACTCTTGAAGAAGTTCGATTTACAAGTTGCACAACTGCTAAAACTCCCATGTCAACAACCACTAAGCTAAACTCTAACCCAAAGGGTAAGAAAGTTAACAATACTAGCTAAAGAGGTATGATTGACTCATTATTGTATTTAACTGCTAGGAGACCAGATATAATGTTTGCAACATGCCTGTGTGTAAATTTTAAGCTGACCCTAGAGAATCACATTTAATTGTTGTGAAAAGAATTATTAAATATCTCAAGGGTGCACAAATTATATGTCTTTGGTATCCTAGAGGGTCTGATTTTTCATTAGTTTCCTATTCAGACTCTGATTATGCAGGATGCAAAGTGAAGAGGAAAAGTACATCAGGCCAATGCCAATTTCTTGGCAACAGGTTAATTTCTTGGTTTAGCAAGAAATAACAGACTGTATCAACCTCAACAGCTGAGGCTGAATATATAGCAGCTGGAAGTTGCTATGCCCAAATTCTGTGTATGAGAAATCAATTACTTGATTATGGACTAACATTCTCAAAAATTTCTATGTATTGTGATAATACTAGTGCTATTAAAATTGCAGAAAATTCAGTCCAACATTCCAAAACAAAGCACATTGATGTCTGGTATCATTTTATTAGAGAACATGTTGAAAATGGTACTGTTGAACTTCATTATATTTCAATTGACAGACAAATTACAGACATTTTAACAAAACCACTTGATGAGTCTACCTTTCTCGAACTGGTAGTTAAGTTAGGTATGTTAAATATGTAATTACATGATCATTACAAGCAGCCAGTTATGTACTTTAATTATAGTCTCTGATTTGTCAAAATTATAATTTGTTATTGAAAAATTCATGAAGTACATTATCTTGATAGAGTCTAATTTCTAGACTCTGACGAGTCTATAGACTCTAAGAATCTATAGACTCTGAAGGACTAGTCTGTAGACTCTGAAGGTCATGACTACTGGACTCTGAAAGTCTATTACCATAGATTTTTTATGCTTCTCTTGAACCACTTTATTCCTAACAAATCTGCCAAGCTTGCAGATGATTGCTGTGTGCAGGCTTACAGGAAACAAAGAAGAATTTTCTCTGGCATCAAGTGAATTGATGACAAGAAGCAGAGTCTACCTGCCATGGTATATCCACAGGTAATGTAGGTAAAACTTACTGCCTACAAACCTTCTTTCTATACTACTTCGTTCTTTAATTGTGAAATGTGCAAGAACAAGTTATAGAGAGTCCTCTTACACCTACCCAAGTAGCCAAATCCACTTCCACAAAACAATCCAAGAAACCAAAATCCAAAAAAATAACCTCTGGTGTCTCTCAAAAGGCATTAGTTGCAAAAAAGAGGAAGTTAGTACTAACCAGGCTTGTAGATGAGCAAAGTGATGAAGAGTTTAACCCACTAGAGAAGAAGGTTGTTGAAGGACTTTCTTTGTTAAAAGAAAGTCATGATGCACCTGAGTCTAACCTTGAAGCCAAGTTTATAGACTCTCAAAAGGATACAGACTCTGAAAGACTTAAGGATGCACCTCATGATTCTCAAATTGAGTCTTCTGAGAAATCTTTTGCTAAGAAGTACATAAGGTTGGTGAAGGCTTATTCTGCACACACACAAGCCTATTGTTATCACTAATCCTATTTTGCAGGAAACAGATGCTCCCAAGGCTCCTGCAGAGCCAGACTCTGAACAACAAAAAGTTCCTGAATCAGAGTCTAATGTTGAGTCAGAGTCTAGACTACCATTAGACTCTGATTATGATACATTTTGGGAAGGAATGCAGCCTCATGTCTCATTGATCAACTCATTATCCCAACTGATGAGGTGATGCTATTCTTATATCCTTTAGTAGAGCTAGTTGAGGATCAAGATCAACATCAAACAAAATCTTAGGTCTAAGATCTTCTCACTACCTATGATGTACTAAGGTAGAAAATGGAGTTGGATCTATAAATGTCTGCATAGGATATGGTCACCAATCTATATAGCTACCTCTTCACTTCTTCACTTCAATCTAAAGGAGTTGGGGTCATAGAAGGTAGAACATCTGAAGCTCTCAAAGCACTTGGTGTGCCAGACTTTGACAAGACAAAATAAAAAAAGATTAAAGTCCTAAAAAGGGGAGAATCAGAGTCTATTGCTGAGTTGGAAACTGAGATTGAACAGTCAGTTTTTAACTATGAAGCAATTTGGAATAATGGGGTTACCTACAGGACAACCATTGAATGGATTTCAACTATTCAGCCTCTTCCAAGGTAGGTGGTTGATTATCTTGTCCATAAAGTAGGGAAGGTGGCTAACAAATACATCTATCCAACCTATCAAAGTAAGATGGATCAACTCAGGGGCAACTATTATCAAACAATTGTAAGGGAAAGGACTTTCTTAAATACTCATTTGGATGGATTAACTCAGGTGGAACAATAGGAGGAAGTAGAAGCTGGAAGGAAGTTGAAAGATGAGACTAGTGCACTAGTGGTGACTAGTGAAATATGTGTTCAGTCTGCCTCACCACACAAGAACAACCTAGTCAGAGGTTGAGTGATAGTGGGGGTAGGGGAGCATTCTTATAGGCCCTCTTTGACAACTTCACAAATTGTTGTTGAGAACCCCAGTGATATTGGAGGACAGACTCTGATAGATGCTCATGAAGAAATCTCACAATCAATTCTGTCAGAGTCTATCCACTTTGAGGGGGAGTCTCATGCACTAACAATCCAAGATGGTGACACAAAGACTCTGGCTTCTAATGAAGACATACTGAAGCAGTCATAATCTATAGTAGACCCTGAGACTGGAATACTGGAGCCAACAGACTCTGAAAAGAAGGTAGAAGCTAGTAAGGGTTCAGAGTCTATTGTTGCTAACCTCTTGGTGGAAACCCCTAGCCTTCATAAATTTGAAGGGGTTCCCCTCCATCAAGTAGGTTCAGTTATTGAAGTATCTTCTCTTTCTCTTAACCCCCTTTCTATAGGATCTTTGAGTACACCTTCCACATTAACTGAAAATATTATTGAGGGGCTGGCACTGGTCCATGCAAAAGGAGAGGTAGAAAAGGCTGTAGAGAGCCTGAGTGAGTTTGAGAGAGTGGGTGTCCAACCCGACTGTGAGGCTAAAAGATTAGGGTATCCTGAACCTAGCAATAAGGATGGCAATTGCAAAGATGAAGGCAAGTCACAAGGAGTTAAATGGAGGAGAATATACTTAAATCTTTTCTAAAGAACAATTCAGCCTTTGAGAAGGTCAAGTGATAAGTTATTCTTTTTCCTTGTAAATTTTATACTGTTCTAGATTAATTGTTTTATTCTTTAGTTTTGACATCATCAAACCTTGATTTATGCTTAAACTTTATAAAGTATAAATAGGGGGATATTGTTAGGAATATATTCATTTGATGATGTACAATACACTCGAATAGAGTCTAGCATAGATATATCTATAATAGAACAAGTCTCTCTAGTCTCTGATCCAAGTACATATAAATCATAGTTTAGTTAGTCCCTGTACAGGTATCAAGAGTATTTGTACATGGAAGATTTTATTAAGAAATAAAACCAGAGTCTGGATACAAATCAGATTCTGGAGTTCAATCAGAGTCTATGGACTATCAGAGTCTATAGTCTGCAGAGACTGAAGATCATAAGAGTATGGATGCAAATCAGATTCTGGAGTTCAATCAAAGTCTATAGATTATCATAGTCTATAATTTGTCATAGACTGAGGATCATCAGAGTCTGAAGATTTTCAAAGTCTATAAAGCTGAAGCTGAATTTTAGAAATGATCACAGTAATGGAATGTCTTCGATGATAAAGGAAAATATATTACATATATGTTATGGGAAGAAAAGAAAATTATATAAGGAAGCTATTAACTAATAATTAGGAATTCTATTACTATTATAATTTGATTTTCTGTTATTAGTTAAATAGGCGGCTCTCTATATATGTTTTCCCAGTTGCACAAGTAGAAGGGGGGGTTGAATACTTGTGTGTCTTTTCTATCCTGATTTAAAATCAACTCAATAGCAATAAAGAACAAATATCAATCACAAAGATGTGAATAAGTACTGTTTTTATTATTGATTTGTAAATACAAAACCCTCCTAGGATGTACACAAACCCTAGCAGCTTCTCTGTGTTTATCACAACAACTCTCTCTATTTCTATGCACTCACAAAATTTCACTCAGACAAATTTTGCTTCAATTTTCACACTCACTTTTATAATTAGGTTACATAGAGTTTATATAGAGAGCTGCCTATCAGCTAATAAAAGAAAGATAAATTATAATAGGAATATAATTCCTAATTATTAGCTGACAGTTTCCTTCTGCAATTCTTCTTCCTTGTTTTTATAGCATATCTGCAATATCTTTGGCTTTATCTTCGAAGACTTCCCTTATCTGTGATCATCTTCCAAATTTAGCTTTAACTTTATAGACTCTGAATTCTTCACTCTGCCAGACTATAGACTCTGATCATTTGTAGACTCTGACAGATCTTAGATTCCGATAGTCTATAGACTCTGATCATCTTCCAGACTCTGATCTTCATGCAGACTCTGGTTTTACTTTCTGCAAAAATTCTTCTAAGTACAAGTAACTTGAATATTGACTACCTAGACTCTAATTATACATTTCAGAGACTATAAAGATATATTACAAATAAACTAAGCTAACTTCTGTTCTAGTATTTTATACATCATCAAAATGAATATATTCCTAACAATCTCCCATATTTATGCTTTATAAAATGTAAGCATAAATCCAGGTTTGATGATGTCAAAACTAAAGAATAAAACACTTAGTCTAGAACAGTATGAAAGAATTATAAAGGAGAAAGAATTACTTCTTAATTGATCCTCTCAAAGGCTGGATTATCACTACTAGAAAAACTGCATATAACATCAGTTGCTAACTGATGTCTGAAAAAATTCTGACCAATGTCTTCGCATGTGATGTTAAAAGTATATACTTTACACATCGATTTTCGACTGATGTCTATGGTACACTTAGACAACGTTTTTTTTATAAATATTGATGTCTTTTTCCCCATTTTTTAAATATATTACATGATTTCTTTTTGAATATTACTATATTTTGATGTCTAATGCCCATTAATATATTGTCTTACAAGGTACTAAATAGAAATTATATCGCTTTTATTAACAAAACTGATGTCTAAGAAAGGTATTAACATCATACGTAAAAGAGTGTGATGTTAAAACTCTTTTATAACATCATACCTTAACTACAATCGATGTAAAATCTAACTGACTAATCTTTTTGACATCGTCTATATTTATAGAAACGATGTGGTATGAGTCTTAGCACATCTATTGTTTAGGGAAATTCGATGTCTATATCTATCTTTAACATCCTAGATATAAAAGATATCGATGTCTATAGTTATGTTTAACATCATTGTTATAAACAATATCGATGTCTATAGTAATGTTTAACATCTCTTTAATATTGCTATCGATTTAGTAGGTTACTTTTGACATCAAGTTTCTTATAAAATCCGATGTCTATAGCTATCTTTAATATCGGTTGTTTTAATAGAGACGATTTTCTAGTTTCTTTAAGACATCAAGTTTTATCTTGATGTCTGATGTCTATTACAAATTTAACATCAGTTTCTTTAGTTTAAATGATGTAATAGCTTATTTGAGACATCATATTTTTTATTAATGACAATATAATCGATGTATATATATCATTACCAACTGCTGCTAAAAAAAGAAATTCAAATCAAATGCTTTAATTCAAACCAACTGCTGATATATATCATTACCAACAACCAATTCAAAGTAACACATCCACATAAATAAACATATATGGCTAGCATAAAGTACTTCAATCCAAACAGAATTCCATAGGTACCCCAGACTCCAAAATAAGTACTGGAACTAGCCAAATGCTTATAGCGACAACATGACCAACATCCAAAATAAAACTACCCAAGTACCGGAACTAGCCATGAAATTGAGTGAACCAAGTTGTCAAGCTCAAAGATACACATAATTAAAAGATTTATACCATGTCTTCAATATATGCGATGGTATCCAAGCGCACCTCATCCAATTCTTCCATTGTGTAAGACTTTCGAGTCTTCATCGCCCACTAAAATATAACAAAATAGAAGAAATAAATTACAAATGCAACTAACTAAAGAAAACAAATATGTGCATGCAGATTACAGGGCTAGCTATTTTTACATGAATAAAATTTGTATAATTATCTCGTACCTTGGTAAGAAAAGACATTTCCTTATCAAAAATTATATCCCTCATATATCGCATGACAACATAGCCACATTCACGGCCTCCGGGCTGTTTAGGAGATCCCTATTCCAATTCCAATTATTATATATAAATCAGTCCAAAAAGAAGAGAAAATTGAACTAGCATTCCAATTTAAAATGAAAACTACTTACTAAAAGATTGACTATTTTAGGGGCTCTTTTTGGCCTTCCAGTCTGAGCATTGTAAGATGGCAGTGCACTGTATATAAGAGAATATACAAGTCATAAGATACTTGGTTCATATTAACTTTTTAAAGTCAGTTTGAAATTTTAAGACTGATTTCTGATTTCTGTTAGAAATAATATAGGCAGGACAATTAATTTGAAATAGACGGAGTAATGGATGGTATCCGCAGAAAACAATATGCAATTGACCTGATGATGTATTAGCCTATTCAAGCAAAAAATGCTCATGGTTTGTGATCCTCAGGACAAATAACAAACCCCTAACTAGAGATAAGATTACAAGAGAGCAAAGAACTCTTATCCATGCAGATGAGATGGGACAAGTGCTTAAGAAATATTTCCTTTAAGTTCACTATAAAGTGCATGAATTAAATAGAGTGCATTATACCAGTTAAAATTATTAGCATGAATAAATTAAATTACCTTGTTAATGCTTTTTCCAGTTCGGGAAAACGATTCGGATGAGACAAAGGATTCAAAATGTAAATATCACCATCCCATATCATAACCAAAATCCAATGGGAACTGTTTTTATAAAAAAATATATACAAGTTAAAATTTGAAAAAGCCACCAAAATATCTTAATTATTCTAATAGTATAAATTAGAAATTCTTACTTTTCATTATGTGGCATTAAGAATATGCGATTGTTACCCTCTATCAGCCGATTAACCACATAAGGGTGAAACTCAGTTTTCTTGGTAAATGAGGCACCAGGATCGAGGAAGCTATACAAAAACACATCATCATTCTTCCGATTCTCATTGATCACAGTTTGCAAGTACCTATATATTAAGAGAAAAAATATTGCTGAGTGTCCAGGTGCAAATGCAAACTGATCACAGTTTACAAGTACCTATGCTGAATGTTCGGGAAAAAATAAAAGCTACTTACGTGATATAAGCCGATATTGCACTTTGCCCAATCTCCTCAAAATGTAACAAAGCGATTATAGCCTCATCTAATATATATATTATTTTCTCAATTCCAAAGACCTCTGCATCGCATGGAATCTGTATTGATGCACCAGTAGCTTTCATATATGTTGTTGCATGCTTATACAACAACTTATATTTGCTCGGCACGAGCTTATTCAACTCAACTTGATTATATAACTTCTGAAGTGCATGCAACTCACTTTGTAATAACTTCGACAAATCTTCTTTTTTCTTTTTCTACAAATAATTATTCAACACAATTTATTTCCCATAATAATGAACAAAAATAAGAATAAGAATTTACGATGATAAAAAATATAATACGAGATGCATACCGCCACAGGCACATCTGGATAAATGACCAAGTCTAGAGGCCATGCTACTTGAGAGCCAACAGCTTGGTGGACTTTCTCCATTTCACCACGTACCGGCACTGGAAGCAAGGAGTCTGGCTGGATGGCTCCGTCCACTGACACACGAATGCATCCAGGCGGCATACGAACTCCATGTATTAAACCATTCATTTCTTCCTCACTAAAAACCATACCGAATGCAACCTTATTTTTTCGGGTGTCCACTGCCAGCTCACACGGTCCCTACATATACGGCGAGTTTATTTAATGAATCCCTACATATGATGAGTTTATAATTTTTACCTTTTTTCCTATTGTGGGAGTAGGCGGGTCAAGATCATCATCATCCAAATCCACAATCAATTCCTTCGCAGTAGCCGATTTAGTCTCGATTTTTTTTACGTGGCAACTTGACTTGTCAGATATGATTGGTGAGCCAAGGTTGGTCGCACTAATCATTGCCCTAAGTTCAGCAATCTCTTTTTTTTTCTTGCCAACTCCTCAGACAATTGAGCCTTTGAAACTCTAATCCTTTGTCTCGGCAAATTAAAGAACAATTTTGGGGAGACAAATCCTCCAACTCCACGAACCCTGCCTGAATGCTCTGGAGTTTCTAGTGCCACACTCAATACATCGTTACTTCCGGATGGTTCGAATTCACCCTTTTCCTTTTTTTCGAGTAAGTCATCCTGCCAGCAACACAAAAAATTGCCAAACATCAAATACATAATGCCACATAATTAAAATAAAGCAGGCAGATACTAGCTAGAAAACCTATAAATTAGCTTACAATTTTGGCATTTATCATGGCCAAATCTTCATTGATCAAGCTCTCATCCTTTGGCTTACGAGCCTTCTTCTAGAAAATTGCCCGATCAGGTATCTCTCCGCGCTCTAACTTCCCTTCCTTTATCTAATTAAAATTTTAAAGTGAACAATGACAATGATAGGTTCCATTATAAACTGGAAAATACAATAACAAAGGTAGGTTATTACTTCTTCTTCTTGCAAACCAATATAGCCTTTCCTTGACAAGCGGTGATGATATTTCCGCTTCTTCACTCTCTCACTCTGTTTATTATATAGTGACTGCAAGACAAATTAATAGTCACGTTATTGGGCATATAGACTTGGGAAATCACACAAATAATTATGACTGTTATTGACCACATTAACAAGTAATACATATGTATGAAAGATGATGGATCATGCATACCAGCCATTCATTGTTGGTCCGAGTCGCTACAAATCTCCTCCAAGCATCCTTACCGACAAAACTGTATTGCTTTGGAGGATTCCTCAATTTCTTTTTTTGTCCAATATATGGCATCACATATTTAGTAGTTAAAGTAGTTTTGAATTGTCTCCACTTGGAGCCTGCAGATTGTAGCACCTTTTCCTCAAGTTCCGGAACAATTTTGAACGTATCCTACAGGGCATATAACACACGATTAAATATCAAAGCACAATCATATTTAACTACTCTATGACAATCATATAAACAAGTTAACAAGGGATCCACATCTGGCCTTAACAACATACCTTAACATCAAGCCATAACTTAACCTTTAACTGACGATCCACCTCTGGCCAACTTGGAATATCAATTGGAATTTTATTTCGGGTGGCCATACCAATGTAGGACTGTAGTGTGGTCCTATTTTGTCCGATAGGAACTCCAAGTTCATTGTATTTAAGCTTGTACTTTTTCCCTTGAGCCTTCTTCGTAATTACTTTATGGAGGGAAGAAATACCTCGAACACTTCCTACCCTTCTTTTTGTAGATTCTGAACTAGTGACTGTTCCTTGAACAGATTCTGACCCTTGCATTTGAATTTCATTTTGAGGCTGTGGTTCTTTTTCGGCAACTGACTCATCAGGCTTTGGCTCCGGTGATGGTGCTTTGACATCCGGAATCGTCTTTTTAGCATCTTCAGAGTTGTTATTGTCACGTTGAAATTGTACTTTTTTGTGGGCCCTCAGCTTCTTTGCCTTTGCCATTTTTGTCCTTTAGTCTAAAAAATAGACCATAAAGCCATTAGTCATATAAATAAACGAGAGAATCTCTAAACATGAATGATGTACAATTAAAAATGATCCTTTAATCTAAAGCCATTATTTATTCATATAGATAAATGAGACAATCTCTAACATGAATGATATACAATTCCAAATTACAAGTGACAATAATATCGTAATTCTAAATTGAATGATATACATGAATGAGGTATTAAAATTTAAAAATGCAAAACTAAAAGTAAATTAAAATAAAATGCAGGCCCTTAATATTCTACATTTTGACGAAAATGTAAAAATCAAAGTAAACAATAAACCTAAACTTATAGAATAGCTACTCGACATAAAAAGAGCTACATAATATATATGGATCATTTTTTAACCCAAATTCCCTCAACATTAAGTCTAACACTATTCCCAACATCATCGATGAACACATCACATGCTGGGATTTCAGAGCAGAATGGAGGATGTTCCATGGTCGTGTCTCCTAAATCATCTTCGTTATACACCTCACGATATTCTCGAGTCGTCGAGGTCAATACAACAGACCAGGCAGCGTCAACCGGATCTTCAACATAAAAAACCTGCTTGACTTGATCAACCGAGACATATTTATCTTTCTTGTGGCCATGTCGATTAAAATCTACAAGTGTAAAACCAAGATCATCCACCTTTATGCCTTTCTCATTTTCTGCCCATTTACAAAAGAACAGGGGTGCTTTGAAGGCATGATAATCCAACTCCCAAATTTCTAAGATTACACCATAGAATGTCATATCACTTTCGACAGGATTTAAATCCCTTGCACTTGAAACTTGTACCGTCTTAGCTATTAAAGAAACCCCGCTATTTTGAACAACACGGGCATCATCTCTGTCCTTTGTAAAGTATCTGACTCCGTCAACTAAATAACCTTCATATGTCAAGACGGAAAATGATGGTTTGCCGGCAAGCCACGTTATGGTTTCTGAAACAGCTTTACCATTCACCATTATTTCATTACTAACCTACACATATTGTTATAAACACAAATAATAAATTCCAAAATCTAATTACTAGTAGATGTTAAAGTACAAAAAAAATATCTAGCCATGAGACTAACTTTGTTTTCAAACCAATTAGCAAATAGTCGATTGTGCTCTCCCATGAGCCAATGCACAGTTTTCTTTTTCCCATGATAAATTTCCTCGAGATACTCCTTATGCATTCTGAAGAAATGCATATATTAAGCAGCCACATAGAATATTTGACGAAAAAAATAGGAATCCACAAATACAGGAATAAATAAGCTTGCATAATATATGGATACACTTCAGGATTGTTTAGAAGCACATGTAGATGCGCCTCGTCTCGATCTTTTTCATCCACTGTCTTTATTGTGATAGCGGATAGTGGACCAGAACGCTTTTGCTCCTTCGGAAGACCAGCAGTGCAACTTTGCTTAACAAACTAAGTGCAGAATTCAACTGATTCTTCTCCAAGGTATCTTTCTGCTATACAACCTTCCGGATAGTAACGGTTTCGTACATAACTCTTCAAAACTTTATTGAAGCGTTCAAATGCATACATCCATCTATAAAAAACCTGTCCACATAAACGCAGTTCCCGAACCAAGTGGACTATGAGATGTATCATTACATCGAAAAATGATGCATGAAATATTTTTTCAAGTTCACACAAGGTCAATATCACATCTGCCTGCAACTTATCCAGTTTTGACACATCTACGACTTTGCTGCACAGAGAGTTAAAAAAGAAACACAATCTTATAATTGTGACCCTAACATGTTTTGGAAGAACGGAACGAATTGCAACTGGGAGTAACTATTGGAGGAGAATGTGGCAGTCATGGGACTTCAGCCCGTACATCTTCATATCAGCCATCGACACACAATTTTTGATATTTGATGCATGTCCGTAGGGAAGTTTCATAAACAAGAAAGATGACAACATTTTCTTTTTTTCTGCCTTAGACAAAGTGAAAGAAGAAGGAGGTAGGTATGTTTTTTCCCCTACTTGTGGAGCTAAATCAGACCTAACACCCATGTCAATCATATCAAGACGAGATGCCACACTATCTTTCGACTTAAACCGTATATTTAGTAATGTGCCAATTAGATTATCACACACGTTCTTCTCAACATGCATAACATCGAGACAGTGACGAACATGGTGAAACTTCCAATATTCTAACTCGAAAAAAACTGACTTCTTCTTCCACGGACATTGCACCTTCTTAGATTTTTTCACTTCCTTCCCAAAAGAAAACTGAATTCTTTCCTGCTGCGCTAATACTTCTTCTCCAGAAAGGGGTGCACGTTTAGTCGCAAACTCTTGTTCTCCGTTAAAAGCAGCTCTTTGCCTTCTATAAGGGTGGTACTGACCTAAATATCGTCTATGACCTTGGTAGCACATTTTCCTACTATGACTCAAATATTTAGCTACGGTATCATCACCACAAACTGGACAACCCAAGTAACCCTTATTGACGCAGCCAGACAAGTTTCCATAAGCGGGGAAGTCATTTACTGTCCACAATAAAATTGCTTTTAATGTGAAATATGATTTACTATAAGCATCATATACGTTTGGCTCCCCTTCTTCCCAAAGTTTCTTTAAATCATCAATCATCGGTTGTAAATAAACATCTAGGTTATTCCCCGGCTCATGTGGACCAGAAACTAATATTGTTAACATCATAAACTTCCTCTTCATGCACAACCATGGAGGAAGATTATAAGTTACTAATACCACTGGCCAGGTACTATACTTATTGGTTAGCCCATTATTGTGTGGGTTTATACCATCCGCTGATAAAGCTAATCGTATATTTCTTGGTTCATTACCAAAGGCAGGCCACCTGTAGTCAACATTCCTCCAAGAAGGAGAGTCAGCCGGATGCCGCATCTTACCATCTTGTATTCGTTGATTAGCATGCCAACTCATCAATTCAGCAGTAGAAGGTGATTTAAACATTCATTTAAATCTAGGAATTATTGGAAAATACCACGTAACTTTGGCTGGAATATTAACCCTAACTTTACCATCTTTCCCCAACTTCTAACGAGATAGATGACACTTAGGGCACTCAGATGCATCAACATTTATACCCCTATATAGTATACAATCGTTCGGACATGAATGGAATTTGATGTACTCAAGGCCTAAGTTGGACAAAGTTTTTTTTGCTTCGTATGCATTAACAGGTAATACATTATCTTTAGGAAGGAAAGACCTAATGGAAGATAGTAGATCAGTGAATGCACTATCGCTAATGGCAAACCTAGCTTTCCAGTTATGTAATTTTAATATTGACTCTAGTTTAGTATAGTCACTGCCCTCAAACAACGGTTTTTGGGCATCATCCACGAACCTCCTGAACTCATACGAATCATTATCATAATCAGCTGACTTATGTGCTACTTCACAAACTTCTACTGTTTCTACTACATCAACACCAATATTCGAGTCAAACTTTGGGACTGGAGCAGGACATGTACTACCAGTAGATGACCTAGCCGTCCTAGAACTATTTTTCCCATGCCAAATCCATTCAAGATATCCCAAACTGAAACCATTTTCATATATATGACCCCTGATTATTTTTACAGAAAACTGTTTAAAATTAGCACATCGTGAACATGGGCAAGGAATTCTCTTAGGATCTTTTGAATTTTCTTCGGCATATATTAAGAATTTTTCAACCCCGATTTCATATTCTAAAGAATCCCTTGCTTTGAAAATCCACGTCTTATCCATATTCGTATAACCAAAAGCAACTACCTACATCATTGGAATTATTTTAAACATCGAAAATCTAACAACAATAAAGTAAACAAAGGCATGCTTATAAATCTAACATCACATTTCATTACATAGAGAGCCTCAATTTGACACGTCCACGTTCACAATCAAGTATGATGTACATATTATCAATCTAAGACAAGAATAATAACATGTTAATGCGATAAAAATAGAACATCACATACATACATACATATTCTCAAATATTCCAAAATAGGAATTAAAGGCAGTGGCATACATACATATTCTCAAATCAAAACAGAACATCACATACATACATACATACATATACATATTATCCAAATAAAAACAGAACATCAATTAAAAATAGGGAGAAGTGAATACCTCAAATAGCCAAATTATCCAAATTTAAGCAGCAACAAAATTCTCAAATCCACCCAAGCTTTTACCCAAACTACAGTGACATACATACATATATTAAAAACAGTTTCTGGTGCATTTAAGGGCTTCATGCAGGTATCTGAGAGCTACGTATACATGAAATTATACATAGAGAATTAGAAATGATAAATGTTATTAACATGGCTACAAGTATAAAATATCAACAAACAATTTTGAATAACATCCATCAAGCTCTAAACAGCATTTCCAATATATATACACACCTCCAACTTCACTGCTACAATATCTAACAAAATAATCTTAACAATATTAAAAACTACACTAACATACATACATTTGTATGTATACACACCAAATAATAAGATAAATATAAAGCATATACAAATACATATATACATACCAAATTTATCAGTTAGCTTCGACCAAATCGAGAGTGATTGCAAATAAATAGGAGCTTGGAATTCACCTAATTAACCCCACACGAACTAATTACTAACAACTCTTAGCTTCGGAATCTAGGGTTTTGAAAATCGATTTAAAAAATCTAGGGTTTGTAAGAACTGCTGCCACAAATTTGTGAGAGAGATGATGAGATGGTGAGAGTTCGTGACATGGTTGAGAGAGAGATTTGCGGGAGAGAGGGTTGACAGAGAGATTTGCGAGAGAGAGAGGGATCGAGAGGGTCGAGAGAGAGAGGGATGAGATGGGGGGAAAGTATTTGTCTAAGGGGGGAAATATTTTTGTCTAAGGGCCGGGGGAATTAATTTGGGTAATAAGCTGGGGTTGACCCGCTTTTTTATTTTTTATTTTTTTCGAATAGAACTTTAGACATCGGGCAACAGTACCAAGCGATGTCTTAAATAAGCTTTAAAATCGTTATATACAAAAGCGATGTTAAAAAGACCTTTAACATCGGTGGTTTTTGCAACCGTTGTTAAAGGTATGATGTTGTATGCAGTTTTTCTAGTAGTGTATTCTTAAAAAATGAATTGAGCATATTGTCCTCCACAATTGCAAGAGCTTCACCAACAAATTTCTTCAATTTCTTCATTTCTTCACTTGAACATTTGATTTGACAGTAAGCTGCTCTCAGATCATTTGCACTTCTTTCTTGATCTTTCAAGTCCTTCAACATTAGAACACTAACTTTCCCACTCATAGGCTGAAACCCAAAGTAATGACCCACACCTTCTTGAAATTTAATCTGTTTCTCTTCCAATGGCATGACTTGATCATTTCCCTCAGTATCAAAATATTTTAAGGAGAATTTGCCCATTTGTCGATTTGCCTGTTTGTGCAAAGTCAGCTTTCTATCAATCTCCTTGAACCATTTGTGTGTGACAGCCTCTTTGCTCTTGTTAACTTCATAAGCAATTTGAAGGAGAAATCTAATATACTGCAATTCCTCAGCCTGTTTGAAAAATATGAAGTTTGATTGACTGATCCATCTAACTGATCCACCTTCTAAAAAATAAACCAGCATCTCATTCTTCACCTTTTTTGTGCCTCCCTGTCCTTCTTGCAACTTTCTTTCATAAACATTATAAACAATTTGAGCAGACACCACCTTGTTTAAATGCTTCTGTGTGATCTTCTCAAACTACCTATCTGTCAAGGATTGAGGATCCCTGGTTAGAGTAGATGTTCTGTCAATGTCAGATTCTTCAAATCCTCCAAGACATGTCTTCTCTTTAGGTCTAAGTTGCAGATTTGATTGACTGCACTTCCAGTATGAAGGTTCTTGAGTTTCATCATAGTCTGTTTTCTTTGTTTGTTTATCAGAGTCTGACTTAGACTCTGATTTCCCATGTCCAGTCCCTGACTGGTGTGTTTGAATTTTTGCTACTCCAGTCATTGCAGATTGCTTTTGTTGCACACCACCAGGACCCCTAGGACCATGATAACTATCTCCATCATCACCATCTCTCCTCCTTTTAACTCCCCATTTATCATCTCTGCATGAATCATCCTTATTTCTCTTGGAGGAAGATTCACCTCTCTTCTCCCCCTTTTTGACATCATCAGAACTAGTAACAGCCAACAAAATTTGTTCAAGAACAGTGGAGATATTGGCCTGAGCTGCAATGACAGAATCAACCTTGGTAGTCAAATCAGAGACTGTTGAGTGGAGAGAAGCTTGAGTAGAAGTGATAACAACAAGAGCATCCTTGAAAGCAACCTCCTTTGATAATTGAACGGAGTGAATTCTATCAAATTTGGTATTAAGCAGAGAAGTGGTATTGTCAACACCAGTAAGTTTGGTTTGAATATGAGAGATGTCTTTGACCACATTAGCCAACTATTTAGCAACATTCTCTGTCTCAGCTTTAACATCCCCATCCAGAGCATGATACTCTTCACCAGGGTAGTGACCATGTTCCTGGAGATAAGACTTTTTCTGAAAAGCTTTCAGTCTCTCAGACTGATGAATAGCCAGAACACATGCAAAAAAATATTTATCAGTAAAGCCTCTTTTATGTGCAGACTCCCAAGACGGAGGAAAGACTTGATCAAAATAGACAAAAGAATGTTGAACTGGATCATCATCTTCAGAAGTGCACTCCTCCGCAACAGGCTCAAGGGAGGTAAGAGGAAGTGTAGACTATGGTGGTAGTGTAGACTCTGAAACTGCAAGCGAGACTATAGACCCTGACTCCTCCTGAGAGTGATCAGAGACAGTAGACTCTGGAAGTCGAGCCCTAATAGGCATGATCAAAAGTGGTTCTTCTAACTTCAAAGTTGCAGCCTCGGGCTAATTGAGAGGGTTATCCACCAAAGCCTCCATGACTCTATCTGCTCTCCTTGCTAGAGAATCCACCAGATGATGTTGTGGTCTCTGAGTAAATGACTTCTAAGCAGCACGAGTCTCCTCATTTTTACGAATCTGCACAATCAAACAAAGTGAATTTTCATCCATCCCCTGCTCCAACTCATTGGACTAACTCTTTGGAAAATCTTGATCCCAATAAGTAAAGCTAGGTTCAGAATACCCTAATCTCTCAGCCTCATAGTGGGGTTGGGCACCCACTTTCTCAATCTCACTCAGGTTCTCTACAGCCTTTTCTACTTCTCCTATTGCCTGGACCAGTGCAAGCCTCTCAGATATTTTTTCACTCATACGGAAAGGCGCACTCATGAATCCTACAGAAGAGGGGTTGAGAGATAAAGAATGTACTTCAATACCTAAACCACCTTGATGGAGGGGAACCCCTGCAAAAGTCTGAAGGCTAGGGGTTTCCACCAAGGGGTGAGCAGCAACAGATTCTGAACCCTTACTATCATCTTCTTTCTTTTCAGAGTCTGTTGGCTCCAGTATTCCAGTCTCAGGGTCTACTCCAGACTCTGACTGCTTCAGTAGGACTTCATTAGAAGCCAAAGTCTGAGTGTCACCATCTTGGACTGTTTGTGCATGAGACTCCCCCTCAAGGTGGATAGACTCTGATAGACAAGGATGGAAAAGTACTTCTTGAGCATCCATCAGAGTCTGTCCTCCTATATCACTGGGGTTCTCATCAGTAATTTGTTGAGTTGCCAAAGAGGGCCTCACAACATACTCCCATGCCCCACTATCACCCAACCTCTGACTAGGTGGTTCTTGTATGGGTGAGGCAAACTGAACATCTTTATCACTAGTCACCACTGGTGCACTAGTCCCATCCTCCAACTGCCTAGATTCACCTGCTACCTCCTGTGGTTCTACCAAAGTTAATGCATCCAAGTGTCCATTGAGAAAAATCCTGGCATGGAGTGCATAGATGGCCTGGGCAAAAGTCATGTGAAAGGAATCCTACAGTTCCCTTGCTAACTCCTGATAATATGAGCCCTTGAGTTGATCCAATCTAATTTCATAGGTTGGATAGATGTATTTGTTGGCCACCTTTCATACATTTTAGACAAGAAAATCAACCACCTTTCTTGAAAGAGGCTGAATAGTGAAAATCCAATCAATAGTTGTCCTATAGGTAATTCCTTGATCCCAAATTGCTTCATAGTCAAAAACTGATTGCTCAATCTCAGTTTTCAATTTAGCAACAGACTCTGATTCTCTCCTTTTGTAGATCTTAAGCTTTTTAGGCTTCTTTGTGATTTGCTGTTCAGAGTTTAGCACTCCTAGTACTTTGAGAACTTCAGTTGTTCTGCCTTCTATGAGCCCAGCTGCTTTTGCTTGTAATGAAGAGTTGAATGGGTAGCTGTATAGATTTTTGACCACATCCTGTGCAGACAGTTGTAGCTCCTGTTCCATTCTCTTCCTTATGGTCTCACAGGTTGAAAGAAAATCCAAGACTTGAGATTTAGTCTGATATTGTTCTGGATCTTCTACTGATTCCACCAAAGGATATAGGAACAACAACACCTCATCGCTTGGAGTAAGAATTTCATCAATAAGACATGAGGCTACATCCAATGGCATTCCTTCCCAAAATGTCTCATGATCAGAGTCTAAAGGCAGTCTAGACTCTGACTCAACATTAGACTCTAGTTCAGGTAATTTCTTGCTTTCAGAGTCTGGCCCTACAGGAGCCTTGGGAGCATTTGTTTCCTGCAAAACAGGGTTAGTAATAGTAATAGGCTTGTGTGTGTGTGCAGAATAAGCCTTCCTTAACCTTCTGTATTTTTGAGCAAAAGATATCTCAAGAGATGCAGTTTGAGCATCCTGAGGTGCATTCCTAGGTTGGTCAGAGTCTGTAGCCTTTTCAGAGACTACAGACTTGGCTTGAAGGGTAGAATCAAGTGTATCATGACTTTCCTTTAACAAAGAAAGTCCTTCAACAACTTGCTTCTCTAGAGGGTTGAGCTCCTCATCACTGTGCTCATCTATAAGCCTTGTTTCAATCAACTTTCTCCTCTTTACAACTGGTGCCTGTTGAGAGACACCAGAGGTTGGTTTCTTTTTGGATTTTGGTTTTGAAGATTGTTTCTTTGAAGGTGATTGGGTGACTTGGGTAGGTGCAGGGGGACTCTCCATTACTTGCTCCTGCACCATTTCACCACCAAAAAATGAAGCATTGTAGATAGAAGGTTTGTAGGTTGAGAGTTTTACCTTCATTACCTGTGGATATGTCATGGCAGGAAGACTCTTCTTCTTGTCATCAATTCTCTTAATATCAGATAATATCCTTCTTTGCTGTTTGTATGCCTGCACACAGCAATCATCTGCCAACTTGGTTGACATGTCAGGAATGAAGTGATTGAGGAGAATCATAAGAAATCTATGATAGTAGATTTTCTTCCTCCCCTCATGCACGTTATTTAATTTTTCTCCCATTTGAGTGAGCAACATATCACCAATGCTGATTACTCTATCAAATAGGAGACTGTGACCAATTTGACAAGTAATAGTAGTAATAGCATCAAATCCACTACACTTACCAGTAAAACACTTAACAATTTGATCAAAGAAAAAAGACCATTCTTTTCTCAAGTAAGGCCTAGTTAACTTACTCATGTTTTCTAAACTACCAGAATAACCTAGTGATTTAAACATATCTTTAATTTCAGCATCAGAAATAGTTTCATCAAAAGGTTGTTTAACAGGTAATTTAAACACAGAATTAATAACATCAGCAGTAACATCAAATGTAAAATCACCAAAGGTAAACATTATTTCACCTGGTTGATCCTGAGAAGGATCAACTACCTTTGCAGAGCTCCAGGCTTGTGACACAGCATCCATGTGAATGACTGGTGATGCCTTGAGAATGTAGTGTAGCTCGGATTACTCCAAGAAGTCCATCACATGGTAGTAGTCAGCATCTACCCCCTTCTTTTCTCCAAGGGCGGCAACATGATTTGTGGTCATGAACTCGAAATCCCCAAATGTGAAAGCAATTGCCTTGGGTCCTTTCATGACAGTTGAGATATCAGCCATTGAAGTTGTTGTTAATTGAGAGTGATGAATACGCTTGAAGAAAGTTGCTAGGGTTCGTAAAGAGCTCTGTGAATAGTTCTGCCATAGAAATTAATTGCAATAAATAAGTGAGTAAACTGTATGAAAATCTTCTATTTTGTTTGAATTGCTTACAATACACACGAGTCTACAGTCTATCTCCAGTCAAAAACAATTGTTACCGCCTATTTCAAGTCATTTGAATAATTTAAACACAATCAGAGTCTGCAGGCGTGAATTTGAACCGTTTCGGAGTCTATGCGATAATTGTTTTTCAGAGTCTACAGACTCTCAGAGTCTACAGACTAGTCAGAGTTTACAGACTCGTCAGAGTCTACAAACTAGACTCTGTCAAGATAAAGTACCAATAAAAAGTTTGCAAAAATAATTAATTATAATGTGTTACAACCAGAATTATAATTGAAGTACATACCTTGTTGCTTGAAATTTGTAATCACTTACATGTTTAACATACCTAATTCACATACCAGTCTAAGAAAGGTAGACTCATCAAGTGGTTTTGTCAAAATGTCTGCAATCTGTTTGTCAGTTGGAACATAGTGAAGTGTCACAATACCATTTTCAACATGTTCTCTTATAAAATGATACCTGAGATCAATGTGCTTTATTCTGGAATGTTGGACTAGATTCTCTGCAATTTTAATAGCACTGGTATTATCACAATACATAGGAATATTTGAAACTGTTAGTCCATAATCAAGTAATTGATATCTTATCCACAGAATTTGAGCACAGCAACTTCCAGCGGCAATGTATTCAGCCTCAGCTGTTGAGGTTGATACAGTCTGTTGTTTCTTGCTAAACCAATAAATTAATCTTTTGCCAAGAAACTGGCACTAACCTGTTGTGCTTTTCCTGTCTACTTTGCATCCTGCATAGTCAGAATCTGAATAACCAATTAATGAAAAATCTGACTCTCTAGGATACCAAAGTCCAAGAGTTTGTGCCCCCTTGAGATATCTAAAAATTCTTTTTACAGCTATTAAATGTGATTCTCTGGGGTCAGCTTGAAATCTAGCACACAGACAAGTTACAAATATTATATCTGGTCTACTAGTAGTTAAATATAACAATGAGCCAATCATACCTCTATAGCTGGTGTTGTCAACTTTCTTACCCTTTGGGTCAGAGTCTAGCTTAGTGGCTGTTGACATGGGAGTTTTAGCAGTTGCAGAATCTTGCATATCAAACTTCTTCAATAGTTCTTTTACATACTTTGTTTGATTGATAAAAATTCCATCATCATTTTGTTTGACTTGAAGCCCCAAAAAGAAGTTCAATTCTCCTATCATGCTCATTTCATAATTTGACTGCATTAGTTTACTAAACTTTTCACAGAGTTTGTTATTAGTAGATCCAAATATAATATCATCAACATAAATTTGGACAAGCAAAATGTTACCTTTATACTTTCTAATAAAGAGAGTTTTGTCAATGGTACCTCTTATGAATCCATTTTCAAGAAGAAATTTTGAAAAAGTTTCATACCATGCTCTAGGTGCTTGCTTCAATCCATAAAGTGCCTTATCTAATCTGTAAACATGATCAAGATATTTTGGATCAACAATCCTGGTGGTTGCTCCACATAGACTTCTTCTTCCAATTTTCCATTCAAGAAGGCACTTTTTACATCCATCTGATACACCTTGATTTTGAATGAGCTGCAAAGGCAAGAAACATTCTTATAGCTTCCAATCTTGCTACTGGTGCAAAAGTTTCATCATAATCAATTCCTTCCTCCTGTGAATATCCTTTTGCAACTAGCCTTGCTTTGTTTCTTATTACAGTTCCACTCTCATCAAGTTTGTTTCTGTAAACCCATTTTGCACCAACAACTGATCTATCTCTAGGTCTTGGTACAAGTTTTCACACTTTGTTTCTCTCAAATTCATTCAATTTCTCTTGCATTGCAATTACCTAATCAGGGTCTTGCAAGGCTTCCGCAATTTTATTGGGTTCATTCTTTGAGAGAAAACAGCTATAAAGACATTCATTTTGAGTGGTTGTTCTTGTTTGTACACCACTCTCAGGATCACCAATTATTAAGTCAGAAGTGTGACCCCTTGTCCATTTTCTAGCTGGTGGAAGATTGATTCTTGAACTTGAAGCTCCCCCTAAGTCATTTGCATCTTCTGTATTTAAGTGAAATTTAAATGAAGAGGCTCCCCCTAAATTGCTTGACTCTGTCAAGGGTTCAGAGTTGCTTGAGCCAGACCCTGATGAGTTAGATTCTGAGGAATTTGACTCAGTCTGTCTAGACTCTGTCTGGGTAGACTCTGACCTGTTAGACTCTGAATCATTTGGAGTTGTATTTTTTGGCTCCCCCTCAGAATGTGCAGGTTCCTGTGTTGGATTAGGAGTTACTTGAGGATATTCATCCTCTTTTTCTTCATTTATCTCAGAGCTTTTTAGATTTTCAAATTCAAGTGTAGTAGACTCTGACTCATCCTGCAATCTTGTAAACCTTTTATCATCAAATGCAACATGAATAGATTCCATAACAATTTTGGTTCTGAGATTAAACACTCTGAATGCTTTTGTGTTTGATGCGTATCCAAGAAAAATTGATTCATCTGCTTTGGCTTCAAATTTGCTTAGATTTTCAGGATATACTTTCAGCACATAACACTTGCATCCAAATATGTGAAAGTGTTTCACACTTGGCTTCTTGTCCTTTATTATTTCATAGGGAGTCTTTCCATGCATGTTTATTAAGGTACAGTTTTGAGTGAAACATGCTGTATTGATTGCCTCTGCCCAAAAATATACTGGTAGCTTAGACTCTGCCAGCATTGTTCTGGCAGCTTCTATGATAGTTCTATTCTTTCTCTCCACAACTCCATTTTGTTGAGGAGTTCCTGGTGTAGAAAATTGTTGAGTAATTCCTTTTAATGCACAGTAGTCCTCCATGATTGAATTCTTGAATTCAGTACCATTGTCACTCCTTAGAACTCTAACTGTTTTCTTTGAATTTCTTTTCCAGAAAAGTGATATGGTCTATTATGTGTTGTGGAGCTTCATCATTTGAGTGTAGAAAGAAAACCCATGTGAATCTTGTAAAATCATCTACAATAATAAGACCATATTTCTTTTTATTAATAGACATAACATTTACTGGACCAAATAAATCAAGGTACAATAAATAAAAGGGTTCAGAAATGGTGTTTATTGTCTTGCTCTTGAAAGATGATTTCTTTTGCTTTCCAAGTTGACATGTTTCACAGAGTCCATCTTACACAAAATCAACCTATGGTAATCCTCTTACAAGATTCTGTTTAACCAACTTGTTTAGTGTTTTAAAGTTGATATGTGACAGTTTCTTATGCCATTTCCAGCTTTCTTCAATTGAGGCCTTGCTATATAGACATGTGAGTTCACTGTGTATGCAATCCTCCAAGATGGCTTCATAAATGTTACCATTTCTGTGACCTTTAAAAACCAGAATACCTGTTTCTTTGTGAGTCACAAGACACTCTTTGTTGTCAAAGCCAGTATGGTAACCTTTATCTCCTAGTTGACTTATGCTTATTAAATTGTGTTTTAAGCCATCAACTAGAGCTACTTGTTCAATGATGACATTCCCAAGTACAATATTGCCATATCCCAGTGTTTATCCTTTGTTGCCATCTCCAAATGATACTTCTGGGCCAACCATTTCCACAAAGTTTGTAAGCAGGGATTTCTTTCCAGTCATGTGTCCTGAGCATCCACTGTCCAGGATTAGGGTTACATTCTTTACCCTTGTTCCCTGCATACATAAAGTAACTAGTTAGTTGTTTTGGTTTCTTCTAACTCTAGGTGAAACAGGTTTAGCAATTTTCACCTTTGATTTACCTGTCTCCTGTGCTTTTGACTCTGGTGGAGTCTTAACAGTGTCATACCAGATTTTGTCAATAGATGATTTTAGCTCATAAAAATTGAAATACAATTCATGATAGTCTCTACACATATAAATAGAGTGAAATATGCTACCACGGTGATAACATGGTTTTTGTGGAATGTAGTGACTTTTCAGAGTTTGTGGAAAACTGAACTCTGATTTTTTTTCAATTTTTGCTTTACAATCTATAGCTAAATGGTTATAATTGCCACATCTAAAACACTTCTTTCTAGGAACATTAGGATCCTTACCATTCCTATTTCTCCTAGTTTTGGTAGACTCTGATAAGTTCTTTAGCCTTTCTTTTAACTTAGACTTAGACAAGTACCCTATATTAATATTTTTCTTAGAGTTATTTGTTCCAGTTTCATCTGTCTTTATGTCAACAACAAGGGGACTATTGACAGATGAGTTTGTGGTTTCAGTCTTTTCTTTAGGAGTCACAAACTTAACAGGAACAAATGTGCTTTTTTCTTTAGTCTTATTTGCTTGACTAGCTTTTCCATTGTTATCATTCTCAACAATAGGTCTTTTGCCTTGACTATTTTCATAGCCTAGACCAGCAGTTTGACAAACATTTTGGTTATTGAGAATTTCTTGAACTTTTCTGCCAGAGTCTGTCCAGACTTTAAACTTAAGTCTTTCTTCTTCTAGTTCATTCTTAACATAGTCACAGGCTTTCAAAATTTCAGTGTAATTATGACTATTTTTCTCAGAATCCTTTTTGTATTGTTCCATTAATATTAACTCAGACTATAAATGATCATTCCTTTTAGTTAAGGTTAAATTTTCTTCTCTCAACCTTTCACTTTCACTAGTGAGAGACCTACATGTTGTCATAATTTTATTAACCTCACTTTGTATAATTTCTATGCCATTAAAGTCTAAGTTAATTAAGGATTCAGGAGTAAAGATTGATACCTGAGTTTTAGGAGATGAGGGTTCTTTGGGAGATTGTGATTTTCTTGAGGAGGATGCCATCAATGCTAGATTTTCATAATCAATTTCATCCTCTGAGCTTGAATCTGCCCAATCCTTTCCTGTTGATAAAAGTGTTTTTCCTTTTCCTTGACTTTTTGACTTTCTGCATTCACTGGCAAAGTGCCCCAATATTCCACAGTTGAAACATTTGACCTTTGCTTTGTCAAGTTTGATTATAGTACTTTTACTCTTCTCAGTCTTCTCAGCTTCCTTCTTGAATGATGGCCTTTTGCTAAATTTATCAGTACTTTTGTTAAATTTCATTTTTTTGAAAGTTTTGGCAAACATAGCCATCATTTGACTTAGATCAATCTCTTCAACAGAATCAGAGTTTGTGTCAGTAGACTCTGACTCCACAACAGTTTTACCCTTCTTCCTTAAATCCTTGATTCTTGTTTCAGTTGGTTGTTCATGTTGTTCTTTTTCAGACTCCATTAACAGTGCTACAGATCTTGTCTTCACATTCTTCTTATTCTTCCTCTGTTGCATCTCTAAATCATATATCTTGAGCCTGCCATACAATTCTTCTAGAGTTAGTTCATCCAAATCTCTAGCTTCCCTTATGACTGTAGTCTTATTGTCCCACTCTTCAGGAAGTGCTCTCAGAAACTTGGTATTGGTATCTTCAGAATCATAAACCTTACCAAGCATAGCCATCTCATTCAAGAGTTTAGTAAACCTATCATACATCTCAGTAATAGATTCTCCAGATTTTGCTTCAAAATACTCATACTCTTGAATTAGCAAAGACCTTGCATTTTTCTTGACATCTTTAGTTCCTTGACAGTGCACTTCAAGTTTTTTCCACATCTCCTTAGTAGTTTGACATGATATAACACAATTTGTAAGAACAGAATCCAAACTGTTAAAGAGTATGTTTTTGACCTTTGCCTCCTTAAGAACATTCTCTTTGTCCTCTTTTGTCCATTCAGCCTTTGGTTTTTCAATGAAGTGTTCTTCAGTTACTTTGCCTTCTTCATTGATTTGAGGCACTAGCTTTAAGGGCACATAGGGTCCTTCATGAATTCTTTCAAGATAGTCAGGGTCTGTTGCTTCCAGATGGTGCAACATCATAACCTTCTAGTGGGTGAACTCGTTTCTCTTAAGCATAGGAATCTTAGAATTGCCATCTTTGTTTCCAGACATCTTTGATCAATTTTAAATGTTAGGCTCTAATACCATTTGTTTTCCCAGTTGCACAAGTAGAAGGGGGGGTTGAATACTTGTGTGTCTTTTCTGCCTGATTTAAAATCAACTCAATAGCAATAAAGAACAAAGATCAATCACAAAGATATGAATAAATACTATTTGTATTATTGATTTGTAAATACAAAACTCTCCTAGGATGTACACAAACCCTAGCAGCTTCTCTGTGTTTATCACAGCAACTCTCTCTATTTCTATGCACTCACAAAATTTCACTCAGACAAATTTTGCTTCGATTTTCACACTCACTTTTACAATTAGGTTACATAGAGTTTATATAGAGAGCTGCCTATCAGCTAATAATAGAAAGATAAATTAAAATAGGAATAGAATTCCTAATTATTAACTAACAGTTTTCTTTTGCAATTCTTCTTCCTTGTTTTTATAGCATATCTGCAATATCTTTGGCTTTATCTTCGAAGACTTCCCTTATCTGTGATCATCTTCCAAATTTAGCTTTAACTTTATAGACTCTGAATTCTTCAGACTCTGCCAGACTATAGACTCTGATCATTTGTAGACTCTGACAGATCTTAGACTCCGATAGTCTATAGACTCTGATCACCTTCCAGACTCTGATCTTCATGCAGACTCTAGTTTTACTTTCTGCAGAAATTCTTCTAAGTACAAGTAACTTGAATATTGACTACCTAGACTCTGATTATACATTTCAGAGACTAGAAAGATATATTTCAAATAAACTAAGCTAACTTCTGTTCTAGTATTTTATACATCATCAAAATGAATATATTCCTAACAATATAAACACTCTATGTAACCTATTGTAATTGTCGAACTTTTGAGAGAGCATAGAGATAGAGATAGTTGCTGTGAAAAATACAGAGAAGCTGCTAGGGTTTGTGTACACCCAAGAAGAGTTTGTATTCATACATCAATAATACAAACAACATTCATTCATATCTTTATACTTGTTCTTTGTTTTTAATTCAAAGCTTTAATTTACATTAAGTTGATTTTAATCAGGCAAAAAGAGCGTACAAGTATTCAACCCCCCTTCTACTTGTGTAACTAGGAAAACAACTTCGATCAACCATGTTTGATTTGTAACCACCTCTTGAATAGGATCAAGAGAATGATCCACCTTTTCGTAACTTGCTATTGAAACATTTCTTATACCTGGGATTCCTTCCAAATCTGATACGCTTGAAACACCCTGCTAGGTATTCCATGGATTTATCTTCTATTTCCTCAAACTCTTCTAATGTATATAAGTCATCTTCATTCACAGCCTGAGACTATGTAGTCATTTTAGCTTTTATAATCATTTCTCCACTAGTTTTGGACTCAACAACCTTAGGTTCAGAAACTTTGTTTTCATCAGCCACAAGAGCAATGGTCTTCAACAATACTGCCGACTTATTATCCACTGAGCCAGAACCATAGATGATCAATCTTTGTTCTTGTTCTATCTCATAGGTTTTCAGGTTTCCATACAATTTCTCAAGGGGCATCGTGTTAAAGTTGTCCATTTCCCTAATCGATGAAACTTTATGCACGACGTGGAATGAGAGAGTTAACATGATTTTCCTGTCGGTTTTCCTTAACATATAGTTCTTGCCCTGGATGCTAAATTCATTTAGCAATTTGTTGTATCGCTCAAAGACCTGATTGATAGTCTCTTCAGGTGAAGATATAAACGCTTCATATTTTGATGTCAGAATATCCAACTACTTTTCTTTAACTTCCTCTGTTCCTTCCCTGTTCCCTCCATTATCAGTTTGATGGTGTCCCACATGTCTTTTCCACTTGTACAGTTCAATATTTGATGGCTCATGTCGGAATCCATAGAATTAAATAAAATCAGTTGGAGGCCTATATCTAATTCAACAATTTCTTTTTTTTTTTGAGTCAGTGAACTTTGTAGGATCCTTTGGAGTAGACCTCTAAGAAACTCGTACTCCGTCCGTTGTAGATTCAGGAATTATCTTCATTGATACAAACGGTCAGTTTTCCAAGATGCCCATATACAATAGATTTGCAGCTTTAATAAACAGTGACATCTTCCTTTTCCAGAGATAGTAGTTTACTCTGCCAAACTGAGACCTTTGATCTTCCAACTTTCTGAGAACACATGATATCAAAATTTTCAAAACATTTTAAAGTTAAAAATTTTCAAAGTGAGGATTTTTAAAAATTAAAATATTCATGAAAAATTTGCAGAAGCTTAACACTGAAGTCTAAACACTAGATCCTATTTGTAAATTTAACCAGCAAGCTCTGATACCAATTGTTATTCCCAAATATCTTAGAGGGGGATGAATATGATATTGTCTAAATTTTAAAATCTTCACGAAATGTTCTTTTAAGGACTTCGACTTTTTTTACAAGTGTATAATCAAACAACAGTTGTGCACTTTAGAACACGGTTCGGTTCGAGTAATATATCATTTTATTAATATAATCCCTGAGGGGTGTGCTACACTTCTAACACAGTGGTTAGATACAATGATTCACTAGCTTACAGTTACAAGGTTCATTACAATCAATCAATACAACAACTAGAATATCAGTAATGGCTTCTGTGTGTAACTTCTTAAATTCTTCTGTATCTCTTCTCTCCGACTTGAACTGTATTAAATGAATATAACAAAGACGATGTTTTGTTGCTTTTGTGTAGACTTTTTACCAACCTGTATACGTGGCTGGATGTGAGCCAAGTAAATTAGTTGCTTCACATTCTGATTTAATAAACCATCGTAACAAATTAAAATCAACCATCGATATGTCTGCGTATAAATATCAGGAGAAAAATGAATCAATTAAATCAATTCATCTTAATTCTTCCAGAACCATCAGATGGTTATTAGTTGCTTAACCTTTGAAAAACTCATTATTAGTTGTCTAACCATTGGCATCTTTAAATCCATTTAAATTGACAACCATCGGGTCATTGTAGTTGAATAACCATCAGTTTATTAGGGGGAGATAATGTTTTACATATATTAAATTATGAACTTTCATGGATTACATCAGGATTTAATTCTATTGAACCACGTACTAATTAATATGAAACCGAGATTCAAAAAATTATTCATATGCAAAATATTTCTAATCAAATGTCAGGTGCTTTTAGAGATTCTAGACGCGGTATAAAATTATATATGCATGTTGTTAATGCTCCGGTGAAGTTTGAAATTCCTAAACAAAAATCAATTCATGAATAATTGATTAGTGACTCAAAACCATATCAGAAGCGTGGTAGGCCTGTTGGTGCAAAAGATATTGCACCATGAAAATGAAAATTGTCGGATTAGCCCTTGAAGTGGCATGTATTCCGGAAAATACCCCCGAAGTGGTATTACCTCATGAAGAGGTTCGAGCCCCAGAAATAGCTATAACAAATATCCTAGAAGTGGTATTACCTCTAAAAGAGGATATTTCCCAGAAGTGGCACTTGCTTTAATAGAATCAAAGGTACCTCAAAACTTTGACATCTCAATAAGTTATGTACATAATAGGAAATTGTTAGATCGTGGAAGTATTAAAATTGATGATGTATATGCATTTTTTTATAGCATGTGATATTGTTATGAACTCTGATCCTGAATCACAAAGTGTGGATGAATGTAGACAAAGAGATGATTGGCCAAAATATAAATTATCAATTAGGAAGAATTGCACTCCTTACACAACAGAAATGTATTTGGACCTGCAATCCAAACACCAGCTGATATAGTCCCTGTTGGGAATAGACGGGTATTTGTACGAAAAACAAAATGGGAGAAATAAAATTGTGAGATATAAAGTCCGGCTGGTAACCTAAGGATTCTCTCAAAGGCCTGGATTTGATTACCAGTAAACATACTTTCCTATTATGGATGAAGTTACCTTTCATTTTTTGATGGATATGACTTGTAACATCCCACATCGAATAGAAAGAGTGTGTTTGGGCCCTTTATAAGGACAAGTCAAAAATTAATATATATTAAAAATTACTAGCTTTTATGGCTGACCAGTGGTGGGTTATTGGGCCTGGTATGCATTCAGTGAAGCAAATTTACGGAGGTACGGAAGCGTGATATAACAATTATTTGCCGTAAAACCATATATATGATCGCATATACTCATATAAAACCGAGATTGAATCGAAACCTTACCTTTAAAGCGATCCAAGTGTGTGAACAAGAGATCCTAGCAGCTACTTCTCAGAGTGTGAAGTACTCTACCTGTATCCACCAAGAATTCTTCCTTTAATGAAGATCTTCAAATAATTTCTAAAACTTATTTTAGAGAGAAAAGAGATAGAGAGATGGAGGCTAGTGTTTTCTCCAAAAACTAAAAGTTCACCCTAAAAGTTCACCCCCTCTAGAATGAAGCATCTTATTCTATTTATAGGACTATCCTAGGGTTTTTCCATAAATAATATATCAATATATATTATTATATTAAACCCCATATTTTATAAAATGCTTTAATAATAATTAAAACTATTTTAATCATTATTTCCTTTTCTAAACTATTTAGAAAATAATTCTCTCTCTCATAATTTAAATCTTTTCATCAAAGAAAATATTCTTTTATGGTGTGACCATGTAGGTTCAATATTAAGCCGGTAGTAGAAATAAATAATAATAAACTTTTTATTTATTATTTATATGAATTCTAATAATTCATTAAATATAATTAACTGATTAATTATATTTATTCTACATCGTGAGTGATGCTTCTCAACATATCGCGACTATCCGGATAATATGAATTCACTTCCAAGAACCTGTCTGTGACTAGTTACCGCACAATCAATTCCTTCCACCCTACAATATCCCGATTAAATACAAGGCATGGAACTCGTGTCAAGCCTATTAAATTTAATCATATGTTTTCTTATTCATAGTGCAACGTTCATATTAATACAAATTAGAAACTCCTTTCTAATTTCATTCACTCTGGCCAGAGATTCCAGAACTCGCATACTAAGAATAACATAGGATATTCTCTTCCCATACTGGAAGGGGTGGATCCTCTATTGACGTTAACTATCTTCATACACAAATCCCTATGCCCGGAATAGACCTAATGGATGTCCTTGAGACTAAGGACTAAACCAAAACATAGTTCATTATATACAAGATAACTTTAACGATCTCAAGTCTAAGGATACTTGCACAACTACCACTTAGTGAACAACTATTGACACATGAGTAAACTCCATTAGTTGTTCAATTTATCGAGTCACGTTCAGTGAACTTATTCCTTAATAAGCACCTACATACTAGCTATAGTGTCACCACACAAATGCCTATGAGAACAGACATCCTCCTTAAAGGAGCAAGCATAGTATGTACCAATCTTTGCGGATTCACTAACTTCCAATTAGTTATCCTATGATCAGGAGCTGTTTAAGTCAAGAGTCATCATCTTCTAGATCTCACTATTATAATCTCATTATAATTCTAGAAGCTTCACTCTAAACTATGGAACATCTTATGTAAGACACATTAAACAGATAAAGCCCGTAATAAAACAAATAAGTCTTTTATTAATATTAATGAAATCAAATAAGAATACAAGAAAGTTCTTCCTAACTCATCATACATGATTGGATTTAGGACAAACACTTTCAATCTCCCACTTGGACTAAAGCCAATTACCCTGGTATGTAATACCCATCTTCCTTTTATGACGATCAAAAAGAATCTGAGATAACGGCTTTGTAAGTGGGTCTGCTATGTTTTTATGTGTGTCAACTCTCTCTATTTTGACATCTCCCCTTTCTATGATCTCCCTAATCAAATGAAAGCGCCGCAAAACATGTTTGGAATTTTTATGAGACCTAGGTTCCTTGGCTTGTGCTATTGCTGCATTGTTATCACAATACAATACAATAGGCTCCTCAACACTAGGAACAACTCCCAACTCAGAAACAAATTTCCTCATCCAAACGGCTTCTTTTGCTGCCTCACTTGCAGCTATATACTCTGCTTCCGCGGTGGAGTCAGCCGTTGTAGACTGTTTGGAACTCTTCCAACTAATCGCACCACCATTCAGAGTAAACACGTACCCTGACATAGATTTGCTATCATCACATTCTGATTGAAAACTAGAGTCGGTATAACCTTCTATTATCAACTCAGAACCACCAAAAACAAGAAAATTATCCTTAGTCCTTCGCAAGTACTTAAGGATGTTCTTTACTGCTTTCTAGTGTTCTTCACCTGGATCGGACTGATATCTGCTCGTCACACTGATTGAATGAGCAACATCAGGCCTAGTACATATCATCGCGTACATGATAGATCCTATTGTTGAAGCATAAGGAATCTTACTCATACGCTGTCTTTCTTCAGCTGTCTTAGGAGACATCTTCTCGGAAAGGGAAACTCCATGGCTCATCGGCATGAGACCTCTCTTGGAGTTTTCCATGCTAAATCTTTTCAGCACTTTCTCGATGTATGTACCCTGGGTAAGACCTATCATTCTTCTAGATCTATCTCTATAGATCTTTATACCGAGAATGTAGGATGCTTCTCCTAAGTCCTTCATAGTGAAGTTCTTTGATAGCCACACTTTGACTGATTGAAGCATCGATATATCATTTCCTATAAGAAGTATGTCATCCACATACAACACAAGAAATGTTACCGCGCTCCCACTAACCTTCTTGTAGATACATGGTCCATCTATGTTTTTGATAAAACCAAACTCTTTCATTGTCTCATCAAAACGGATGTTCCATCTACGAGAAGCTTGCCTCAATCCATATATGGTTCGTAGCAGCTTGCACACTAGGTGTTCATTCCCTTTGGAAACAAAACCCTCTGGCTGTGTCATATACACTTCCTCTTCAAGTTTCCCATTGAGGAAGGCCGTTTTCACGTCCATTTGCCAGATCTCATAGTCATAGTAAGCTGCAATCGCAAGCAAAATCCGAATTGATTTAAGCAGGGCTACAGGCGAAAAAGTTTCATCAAAGTCAATCCCTTGTCTTTGTTTGAATCCTTTTGCCACGAGCCTGGCCTTATAGGTCTCCACCTGGCCTTCCGCTCCAATCTTTCTTTTGTATATCCATTTACACCCTACAGGTTTCACATCCTTGGGTGCTTCAACCAAAGTCCATACTTGGTTGGTATACATAGAATCCATTTCGGATTTCATGGCACTTAGCCATTTCTCTGAGTCAATACTACTTATAGCCTCATTATAGGTCATTGGGTCGTCATCATTAACGATTGTTAACTCATTGTCATTCTCAATGACAAGGCCATAATACCTCTCAGGTTGGCGAGACACTCTCTCTGACCTACGAATGGGCTGTTCCACAGAAGGTTGTTCAGTCTGAACAGGTGTTTCCTTTTGAACTGTAGTAGTCTGTGTTTCTTGAACTTCATTAAGTTCTATTTTTCTCCCACTGTTTCCTTCAAGGATAAACTGTTTTTCCAAGAAGGTAGCATGTCTGGAGACAAACACCCTATGATCGGTGTAAAAGTAATACCCTAAAGTCTCTTTAGGATATCCCACAAATCTACATTTTACAGATCGAGATTCCAGTTTATCAAGGTCAACTTTCTTGACATAAGCTGGACATCCCCATATCTTAACGTGTTTAAGACTCGGTTTCCTTTCTTTCCATATCTCATACGGAGTTTGAGGAACAGATTTGGAAGGCACCTTATTCAGTAAATATGCTGAGGTTTCCAATGCATAACCCCATAAGAATACTGGAAGATCTGCATAGCTCATTATGGATCGAACCATGTCTAACAAAGTTCGATTTCTCCTTTCTGATACTCCATTTAACTGTGGAGTATATGGAGGAGTCCATTGAGAGACTATACCATTTTGTTTGAGATAATCTAGAATCTCTCCATTCAAGTATTCACCACCTCGATCTGATCTAATGGTTTTAATACTATGTTTGGTTTGTTTCTCTACTTCATACTTATATTCTTTGAACTTTTCAAAGGCTTCAGATTTGTGTTTCATCAAATACACATATCCGAATCTAGATCGATCATCTGTGAAAGTAATGAAGTACGAAAAACCACCCATGGCTTGCGTAGACATCGGTCCACATACATCTGTGTGTACCAATCCTAGCAAATCTGCAGCCCTTTCTCCATGTCCACTAAATGGAGATTTGGTCATTTTTCCCAATAGACAAGACTCACATGTAGGATATGATTCAAAATCAAAAGGTTCAAGTAACCCTTCCTTGTGCAATGTCCGTAGTCTATTTTCACTAATATGACCAAGTCTGCAGTGCCATAAATATGTGAGATTTTCATCATCCCTTTTCCTTTTATTAGTATGTTCAACTTGTAGTAAACTATGCTCTACGTCACATACATACAGACCATTATTCAAAATACCACTACCATAAAGAACATTATCTCTAAGAATTGAACATTCATTATTCTTAATAATAAACGAAAATCCAGCCTTGTCTAACATGAGAATAGAAATAATATTCCTCACAATCGAGGGAACAAAATAACAATTATTTAAAACAATAGTCTTGCCCGTAGGCATATGTAAATCAAATAATCCTACAGATACAGCAGCAACTCTTGCTCCATTGCCCATCCGCAGAATAACCTCCTCTTCCTCAAGAGTCCTACTATCCCTTAGTCCCTGCAATGAATTGCAAATGTGAGAACCACAGGCGGTATCTAATACCCAAGTAGAAATTTGATTTAGTGACATGTTTACTTCAATCATAAACATACCTGAGCCAGAAGCGGCAGTCTCACTACCCTTCTTCTTCTTCAGTTCTGCAAGGTAAACCTTACAGTTCCTCTTCCAGTGCCCCACCTTGTTACAGTGAAAGCAAACAGCTTTGCTTTTGGGGTCTTCAGCTTTTGGTGGAACTGGCTTCTTTTCACCTACTTTCTTCTTCTTGGGAGGATTCCACTTCCTTTTCTTGGAAGTGGATCTACCACCAATCAGAAGAACAGAACCTTTCTTAGAGGGAAAGTTCGACTCAGCAGTCTTCAACATGTTATGGAGTTCAGGCAGGCTGACATCCAATTTGTTCATGTGAAAGTTCACAACAAACTGCGAGAACGAATCTGGGAGTGATTGCAAGACCAAGTCTTGGCTCAACTCCCCATCCATGACAAAACCAAGTTGCCCAAGACGCTCAATCAGATTGATTATCTTAAGCACATGATCATTCACAGATGATCCCTCCGCCATTCTACAACGGAATAGCTCCCTCGATATCTCATATCGAGCAGTTCTGCTTTGTACATCATACAACTCTTGTAGGTGTATGAGAATGGTATGAGCATCCATGTTCTCATGCTGTTTTTACAGCTCAGAGTTCATAGATGCCAGCATGATGCACTGAGCAACATTTGCTTCATCCATCCACTTCCTGTAAGTTACATGCTCATCATCATGAGCATCTTCGGCAGGAGCATTGGGTACTGGTGAGTTCAGCACATAGTCCAACTTCTCAGCCTTAAGAACAATTCTCAGGTTTCGAAGCCAATCAACAAAGTTTGGACCAGTCAACTTGTGAGCATCTAGTATGCTTCGTAGTGATAGTGCAGATGACATGATGTATATCTAAAATCTGTAAATGACAAACACATAACAACACTTAGCAAATAATCAATTTCATTATTAAAACACTATATGAATCGGGTCTTTATTCATAAGTGGTTCCCGCTAGTTTATCTAATTTATACAACCCTCTAAGTGAAAAATTAAGCATTTATAATGCTAGTGGGAATAGGGATCCTACATTCCATCACACAACCTCGGCTGTAGCACGAAACGCCATGTGATGTTCAGTAGGCAGACAACTCTTGTCAATAACATCTCATGTCATTCCCTAATTAAAACTTTAGCCTCTTGAATAATTGAGTCACGGCTGTGGCACGACAAACTCAATATTCTAAGTCAAGTCTAACCCAACATTTCAAACAACTGAATCAGTCTCCAACTGCCCACGGCTGTGGCACGTAACGACTATTAGATTCTAACTCATTGTATACATCTCTATGTAATAGACAAGTATTTCTTATTTCGAAATCAAAGCCCTCGGCTGTAGCACGAAACGACAATGATTCAAAAATAAGAACTACTTTCTATCATGTTGGAAGGCTATGACCGACACAAGCCCGTTGTGTCATTGGTCAATTACTACTTGATATTATTTTTAATTAAGAGGGATTTTTATTATAAGGTTTATAATTACACATATTTTATAAACACAAATTTCAATTAAATGTTTTCTATAAAGTATTAAAATTACTAACCAAATAATTAATTAATAATCAAAACTCTTTTAATTATTAATACTATTTCTAAACCCTTTTAGAAAATAAATATCTCCCTTAATTTAATTTCTTAAATTAAATCAATAATTAATAATATTAAGATCACATCCTAACTATTTTATAATCGAATAAATCTTATTTAATCAATTAATAAAATTTGTTAACTGATTATTTATTTCATAAATAAATAATTATCAACTATTATTAATTAAACAATATTATTTAACAATCATAATCATATTATAAAGAGATTCTTCCTTTTAAATTAAATATTTCAAACCAATAATCGATAATCGGATAATTCCCAGATCGGGGGGAGCATTGTCAAGAGGCGTCACTTAATACCCCTTTCTTAGACAGAATCATCCTTTCTCTCAATATTGAAAATTCATATTTAATTACGTGTTTCGCAAACACAAGAATCTCATGATTGTATATATAATATTATTGTTAGGGCAAGAAACGATTCATATTCTAGATTTTCTAGAGAACGCCTTATGTTGATTTAGGTTCACCTAAATCTATCATCGCATGGTAAATCTAGGCATATATCTCATATATAAAATTATATAAACAAGTAAGCATGCAAGAAATATCATGTCATACAATGATATAATGATGTACGGATTTATTATAGTAAAAAAAACAATTAAAACAATTAATACATGCTTTAAAACACTTTAGGGAATATGGACAGTTCAAAACTTTTATATTAAAATTATTTGACCATTCCATTAAATCCGTCTCGGAAAAACGAATCCAACGATATATTGCACGCCCAAATCGGAGTTACGGAACTCCCAAAAAATTAAATTTAATGTGGACAGGAGGGGCGTAACGCATTTATCACACGCGTTACAGCCATTAAAGCCAATTTTCCGGTGTAACTCGTGAGCCGTATGCGTTACCGTCTGTAACGCATTTCATAAATGCGTAACAGACCCTGTTGCGCATTCCTTGAATGCGCAACACCCCTTATGCTCGTCTGTGCGCCACGCGCGCGTGACAGCGGCTAACTGGAAAAATTGGACCGTTGCAAGTTACTAAGTCTGCCGTTTCTTTTATACATATACGTTTATATGGACTATGTGCAGCCGTTTATATATATATTAATTATTATAATAACTATTATTAATATCTTTATATTTTAATATTAAGAAATTAATTAACTATTAATTAATAAATTAATAAAAAAACATAAAAACATCATTTTTGATATCCAACAGCAGATTAAAATAACCAGATCAGCCAAGGGTCCTAGTGCAAATATTAATCCATATATTTCAACATGCATAATTATTACATGAATTTTAATTAAAACAATTTTTAAAAATTCATAACAAATAAACTATACATCAGAAAATTATGAAAAAAATACCCAGATGATCCACAACACTTGTAGAATCCAGATCAGTGGTCAAAATCTCATGCAAAAAATATTTTGAATTAATTCATAATTAAATCTAAATAAACTTGCAAAAATCATAATAAATCCATACATGCTCCAAAAAATCTGAATTTTTTTACATGAATCTCTATATGTATAACCTGGCTCTGATGCCATTGAAGCAAATTTACGGAGGTACGGAAGCGTGATATAACAATTATTTGCCGTAAAACCATATATATGATCGCATATACTCATATAAAACCGAGATTGAATCGAAACCTTACCTTTAAAGCGATCCAAGTGTGTGAACAAGAGATCCTAGCAGCTACTTCTCAGAGTGTGAAGTACTCTACCTGTATCCACCAAGAATTCTTCCTTTGATGAAGATCTTCAAATAATTTCTAAAACTTATTTTAGAGAGAAAAGAGATAGAGAGATGGAGGCTAGTGCTTTCTCCAAAAACTAAAAGTTCACCCTAAAAGTTCACCCCCTCTAGAATGAAGCATCTCATTCTATTTATAGGACTATCCTAGGGTTTTTCCATAAATAATATATCAATATATATTATTATATTAAACCCCATATTTTATAAAATACTTTAATAATAATTAAAACTATTTTAATCATTATTTCCTTTTCTAAACTATTTAGAAAATAATTCTCTCTCTCATAATTTAAATCTTTTCATCAAAGAAAATATTCTTTTATGGTGTGACCATGTAGGTTCAATATTAAGCCGGTAGTAGAAATAAATAATAATAAACTTTTTATTTATTATTTATATGAATTCTAATAATTCATTAAATATAATTAACTGATTAATTATATTTATTCTACATCGTGAGTGATGCTTCTCAACATATCGCGACTATCCGGATAATATGAATTCACTGCCAAGAACCTGTCAGTGACTAGTTACCGCACAATCAATTCCTTCCACCCTACAATATCCCGATTAAATACAAGGCATGGAACTCGTGTCAAGCCTATTAAATTTAATCATATGTTTTCTTATTCATAGTGCAACGTTCATATTAATACAAATTAGAAACTCCTTTCTAATTTCATTCACTCTGGCCAGAGATTCCAGAACTCGCATACTAAGAATAACATAGGATATTCTCTTCCCATACTGGAAGGGGTAGATCCTCTATTGACGTTAACTATCTTCATACACAAATCCCTATGCCCGGAATAGACCTAATGGATGTCCTTGAGACTAAGGACTAAACCAAAACATAGTTCATTATATACAAGATAACTTTAACGATCTCAAGTCTAAGGATACTTGCACAACTACCACTTAGTGAACAACTATTGACACATGAGTAAACTCCATTAGTTGTTCAATTTATCGAGTCACGTTCAGTGAACTTATTCCTTAATAAGCACCTACATACTAGCTATAGTGTCACCACACAAATGCCTATGAGAACAGACATCCTCCTTAAAGGAGCAAGCATAGTATGTACCAATCTTTGCGGATTCACTAACTTCCAATTAGTTATCCTATGATCAGGAGCTGTTTAAGTCAAGAGTCATCATCTTCTAGATCTCACTATTATAATCTCATTATAATTCTAGAAGCTTCACTCTAAACTATGGAACATCTTATTTAAGACACTTTAAACAGATAAAGCCCGTAATAAAACAAATAAGTCTTTTATTAATATTAATGAAATCAAATAAGAATACAAGAAAGTTCTTCCTAACTCATCATACATGATTGGATTTAGGACAAACACTTTCAATCTCCCACTTGGACTAAAGCCAATTACCCTGGTATGTAATACCCATCTTCCTTTTATGACGAATATGTTCTTAGGTCGAATTTCTATATCTGAGTGCTCTTGGTGCCCTTATGTATCTTGTCAACAACACACGACCTGATATTGCATTTGCTGTGAATTTATTAGCAAGATTCTGTTCTTATCCCACCAAAAGACATTGGGATGGAATAAAGTATATATTTAGATATCTTCGTGGGATAATGGAACTTGGCCCTTCTTTCCAAATAATTGAAATCACATTTGATTGGATATGTAGATGTTGTGTAAATGTTAGATTCTCATTTTGGACGATCACATGTAGGTTATTTATTCACATATTGTGGCGCTCCTATTTCTTAAAAGTCTACAAAACATACTATAGCTACAACTTTATAAAATCATTCAGAATTACTAGTAATTCATGAAGCACGTACAGAATGTATTTGGCTAATGTTAGGAATGAGTTGAGCCAAAACTATACAGAGGGGGGTGAACGTATAGGTTGAGATCTATTCAGTTAGCCTTTAATTTTTTTCTTCTGTTTGAACTGATGACTGATATTGTAGCTTTATTAATTTTATCAGTGTTTATCTTAGAGATGCATAAATTGAAATAAACACTTAACAGTTAACTATCAATATAATTTTTTATTAGAATAATTTACTACAATCTGAAAATCTTTGTGGAATTCTCAACTTCTTGTTCTCGAAAGAAAATAAGGAAACATATGAATACGATTTGTTTTTCACTCCCTATCTAGTGAAGCTATCTTCTATACTATATAGACAACATGTCTCATTTGCACGTGCTCTCACTAGACAGTTATGCTAAAACTAGAAACAGGCAAGAAACACTTTACATTTGACTGCTATCTATTTCTAGCTAACATAGTTCTTTGACAGTCTTTTCAATTTTTCTTTCTTTCTTCTATTTTTGTCTTCTTTTATTTTCAAGCTTCATTGTAGACTAGTCATTATCTTCACAAGTTTGACTGACCTGATCATGACAATACTTCAAATTACTTGTCTTATTCTTCTGTAAATCTCCTTGAAAATAGCTGATTGAAACATTTGAATACTCAGCTTCATTATACTTCGAGAAGTCATGATGTGAACTGCTCAACTGAGTACTTATGAGACTTCTCGATTGGTCTTTGACTTGAAAATTCTTGAATGTCTAGACTTATCGATTGCATATTTCTTTTGACGACTTCTCGATCAGGCTAGACTTCTCGATCATGCTAGACTTCTCGATCAGGCTAGACTTCTCGATCAGGCTAGACTTCTTGATCAGGTTAGACTTCTCGATAAGGCTAAACTTCTCGATTGACTTGATTTCGCACACTTCTCTACTCACTCACTTCATAGACTTCTCAATTTCTTCCTTAGCTAACTTCTTAATTTGTTTATCTGGACTTCTCGATTGACCATTTCTTTGCACTTCTCGAATGACTTCATATCCCTGACTTCTCGATTGAGCCATTTGAGACTTCTTTACCAGTTTGCACTTGTGACTTCTCTATCAACATGACTTCTTTATTGATCAATTGCCTTAGAAATAATTTCTTCTGTAACTCCTTATTTGATGTGATCTTTATTCTCCTAATGCATGATTCATATAATCTTCTACCAGTACAATTATTCTTGATATCACTCATTTACATTTGGAGATGCAGTAGAAACATGCTTCTAAGTGCAAGTATATAATTAAATAAACTAAGTCACTGTTTAATATAAGAAGTACTATAGTATTACAATATGACAAGTAAATATAATATGGTAGTCTTGATTTGGTCCAACAATCTCCCCCAATTTGGGAAAAGACAATTTCACAAATTAATACAAGATATTAAGCCTACCTTTATTGTTATTGTTGTTGTTGTCTGAATTGATCATATCTTGCTTTCTTTTCTTTTTCTTCCCTGGAGTTGATCTCTTCAATGGCCTGGAGAATTAGTTGTCTGACCGTAACTTCTTCAATTAGAATTGCATCATTCAGTAAGTCCGCAGCAATTTTGAGAGTTTGCAGGGGATATTCAAGGACAAACTTGAGTCTTATTTTAGTTGTTACTCCATTCCTCAGCTTGAACTCAACTCTATCAGGATCTTTGAATATTATGTGTTTTCCCTGTCTTCTCAGCTCTTCAGATAATCTTTCTATTTCCTCATCTTCTTTCATCTTTTTTTTCACCATCTCTTCCAAGTACTTAACTTTGTCAATATTCTTTTGGTACTTCCTAGCCAAGTACTCATCCACTTCAACCATTTTTAATTTATCTGTCATGCAATTCTTGTCAAAAAGACTGATCACTCTTTTAATATCATAAGTGATTGAAGTTGAGTTGTCATGGTAGAAAAGTCTTTCTTCCCCATCAACAGTGGTCACAAACATTCTCTTATCCCTTATCACTGAGAGTGTTTGATCTAAAACCAATCATGTATGATGAGTTAGGAAAAACTTTCCGCTACTCTTATTTAATTTCATTTGATAATAATAAAGTATTTATTTATTATGTTACTGGCTTAATCTATTTGAAGTGTATTAAATAAGATGTTCCATAATTTAGAGCAAAGCTTCTAGAATTATAATGAGATTGTAATAATGAGATCTAGAAGATAATAGCTTTAGACTTAAACAGTTCCTGATCATAGGATAACTAATTGGAAATTGGTAAATTCGTAAAGATCAGTACATACTATGCTAGCTCTCTTAGGAGGATGTCTGTTCTCATAGACATTTGTGTGGTGACACTATATCTAGTATGTAGGTGCTTATTAAGGAATAAGTTCACTGAACATGACTCGATAAGTAGAACAACTAATGGAGTTTACTCACGTGTCGATAGTTATTTATTAATTAAATAGTTGTACAGGTATCCTTAGACTTGAGATCGTTAGAGTAATCTCGTGCACAATGATTTATGCTTTGGTTTAGTCCTTAGTCTCTAGGACATTCATTACGTCCATTCTAGGCATAGTGATTTGTGTATGGAGATAGTTAACGGATCAATAAAGGATCTGCCCCTTCCAGTAAAGGAAGTGAATATCCTATGTTATTCTTAGATATGCAAGTTCAGGAATCTCTGGCCAAAGTGAATGAAATTAGAAAGAGTTTCTAATTTGCATTAAAAGGAACTTTGCATTATGAATAAGAAATCATATGATTAAATTAGATAAGCTTGACACTAGTTCCATGCCTTGTATTTAATCGGGATATTGAAGGGTAGAAGGAATTAATTGTACGGTAACTAATTACTGACAGGTTCTAAGTATTCTAAGCAATGATTTCATATTATCTGGATAGTCGCGATATGTTGAGAAGCATCACTCACGATGTAGAATAAATATAATTAATCAGATTAATTATATTTAATGAATTAATAGAATTCATATAAATAATAAATAAAATGTTTATTATTATTTATTTCTACTACCGGCTTAATATTGAACCTAAAGAGTCACACCATAAAAGAGATTAAATTATATATGAAGGAATAATTAATAATAGCTAGTCATTATTTATTTATAAAATAAATAATTACTTAGCAAATTTTATAAATTAACTAAATGAGATTTAATTGATTATAAATTATTTAAGATAAGATATTAATATTATTAATTAAATATTTAATTAAAGTAATTAAATATGAAGAGAGAATAATTTTCTAAAAGAGTTTAGAAAAAAGAATTAATGATTAAAATAGTTTTAATCATTAACTAATTAATTAATAAGATTAATTAATTAAAAAGGGAAATAATAATAAGATATTTATAGAAAATATCTCAGCTGAGATATTTGCCTATAAATATAAGATTATAAACCCTAATACTAAAAAACCCTAATATTTGTGAGAAATATTTTAAAAGGGAGGCAACTCTAATTTCCTCTCTAGCCTCCTCCTTCATCTTTTAGTTTGATTCTTGGTGGATATCTTTAGAGCACTCCACACTTGAGGGGTGATTGCAAGGATTGAAGAACAATATCTTCTCTAGCTGTTGCCGGAAAGCAATCGAGGTATTCTTCAATTTATAAAATAGTTTTGTATCTATATGTATGTATACATAGGAATATATGCAAATAAATGTTATTCAATGCTTCCGCAGGTGCATAAATTCCTTCAATCACAACCTTTTTAATTCTGTCTGTCCTCCATTGTTTGATCTTTACTTTATCAATTTCAATAACCTCTTGGATAGGTTTTACTGGTAGACCTTTTTTAGGAACAATGAGCTACTTTCTCTATTTAGGACATCTAACTAGTAATGAACTAGTAGATTTCTTGAATTTTGTTCTCGTGACAGTGTTGACCTTGATCTGTTGGCATGGCTTTAAACTCTTGAGTTGATTTCCTTTTATTTCCTTCCTTATCACTCCATTGGTAGTCACCTTGACAAGATGTCTTTTTGGTGAATTGGATTTTGGGATTCTAGCGATTTGAGAAATTTTTGGAGTCATATTAGTGTCCTGAATTTGGATAGGTACAGTAGTATGAGTGCCAAAAACATGTTGTTTGGATGATTTCTTCCTTTCATACTTCTTCTCCTTGCCTGACTCGTCTCTCTTCTTCTTCTCATCTCCATCTTTCTTTCCCTTATCACTCTTATGTGCAGGTTTATTATCTTTCTTTCCCTGACCTTTGTCTTCATCATCCTTCTTCTTCCTCTTCAATTCTTCATTGGCAAAGTTTGACACTTGATCATTTATGAATTTCTTTAATTTTTCCAAAATCACTTTGTCTTCTTCCTGTTTACCAGACTTGTTTTCAAGTAGATCAATTAGACTCATGACTTGGTTTATGTTTCCTTGATTCAAGCGCTTGGAGAGCATGAAGTGTGCCAGCTTGTTTACTTTGGACAAATACAACACTCCATTTGGATTACAGTAGGCCTCAAGAAGAGAGATAGGCAGGAGAGGACCTAAGACTGATTTCTTTAATTCATCATCTTCTTGGGTCACTATTTCAATTGCTTTGTGCATGCACTCCAGTTCTGTATATGAGAGTTGATGAAATATCCCAACAAATAGCTTGAAATAGCCAGACTCCATCTGCACTATTGGCTCTTTGCACAGTTTGCCATTTATCTCATATTTTACTCCCCTTATAGCTATGATGGCATTCTCTATAATCTTCTTGTAATCCCAGTGATGACCCTTGACTTATGCCTTGAAATTCTTTAACTCAAGTAAGAATTATTTATCTATACAGGGTTTCAACACCTCCCTCCTGAGAATAGCCATTACTACTTTTTGTCTTTCTACCTCAATCTCCTCCCTTCTTTCCTTCTCCCCCTTAGGGTTGATATCTTGTTGCTGCTGTAGAAAGGAAGAATGAAATAGGCCTAATGTGAGAAGAGTCATGCATCTGAGGAGCTTGGCTTGATGCAGGTATGGTGGAGAGAAGACTTTGAATGTTTGCTAGTTGGTTAGAGACTTGTTGGAGAGTGATGCCTTGGGCAGACATTGAGGAATTTACTTTCTTTTGGAGAGAGCTCACACTAGCAACAACTTCATTAACAGTGGTGGAGATGGTGTGTTGATCTGCAGTCAGTTGCTCCACCTTTTCAGCTAATCTGGCAACTGTGGAGGCTTAAGCCTGCTCATCCTTTGCTTTTAACTAATAATATGAATCCACCTGAAAAGGAGTCATTTCATGCAACTTCACATCCTTTGAAAGCATATCAGCATACTTGTTCTTATAGAGAACCTCCACCATGTTGTTTTTCCTTGATTGAGTCTATTGAAGATTGGCATTGCTCTTAACAATTTATTTGAAGGCATTTTCCATTTTCTCTATGTTATCATTCAGTTCCTTCATATGAAGCCTTGCCAAGGATGGCTCAGGTCTAGGAGCATGCATTCTACTAAACATGAACTTTTCAGCAGTTGAGTTCTTTCTGCTTTCTATCTTGCTTCTGTGATCTTCAATTTTAGACTAGAAGCCCCTAGCTAGGTAGTGGTTGGCTTGTAATTGCACTTTGGCAGCCTCATGGATGGCATCATAGATTGTAGAGGGAGTGAAGGTCCTTTCACATGATCCGAGAGAAGTCAAATATTTCTCCCTCATCCACTGCAACATCTCCTTCATCCTCACAGTTTGCCTCTTGTCGAACTAAGCATCCACATTTACTTCTCCTTCTTCAGCCATTTGTTCATTTTTGTCCTTGATCTCCTCCCGATTCTTTGAATATTCCAATAGAATAGCAGCATAATCTTGATTTGGCAGGTGTATAGTCAGGAATTGTTGAGCAATGTGATAAAAGCCATCCAGTTGATCACCATACAGTTCTCTCAATTTGTCCTCAGAAAGTAACCCATCAGTAGATGGTCTTGAAGAGCTGTCATGTTGCAAATGCTTCATCCATTGGGACATGAAGTGAGAGTTAGGGCCACTTGTTATAGTGATCCCCTCAATATCAATTTCTTCATCTAATTTCTCATATGATTCCAAAGATGCTGGATGAATAGGTGATTTCTCCCTAGGAGACAACCTTTGAATGATTGGGGATTGTCTAGGGGATGTCATTTAAATGGAGTGTAGGTCCCCCAAATTACCCAATGTCTGTAAAGACATGGTTTCCAAAGGCTTATTAATGAGACCAATGGGTGATGTAACTCTAGCCCTCCACATAGTCTAAAGTAAAAACTTTTGGAACCTTTGTGATTTTGATGGTGTCATCAGGATATATCCCATCATGTATTCCCTGACCATCTAGATATATATCCTGTGTGGTGAGCAAGGTGTCATGCACCAAGTCACTTGAAATTGGCTCACCAGGAGGATTAGATTTCTAATGATCAACAAAATTTTGTGTTTGGCCAGACACAATTGGTTGAGAAGAAATTTGAGGAGAGAAAGAAATGTTTTGAGAGGTGATGAGTGTTGGCAACTCCCCCTCAGAAAATGGGGAAGTTTCAATGGACATTCTTATGTGCTCTTGTCTATCCTTTTTAACTATGCTTCTTTCAGCAAAAAGAGTGAGTTTCTGTGTTGGTACAGACTCTTTATAGAGTGGAGTGAGCTGACTCCCAATTTCAATAGATGCACTTTGTTGAGAAAGTGCACCTAGTAACAGGTGTAGTCCTTTGTAACCTCTACACCTTGTTGGGAGGATGTAGGGTGGTCTAGTATGGCATTTTTATTTTTCTTTCTCCTCTTGAGATATTCCACAGGTGACTCATCTGAATGAGATTTTTAGCACTTTCTATAACTACTTCTAGCTTTTTCTGTGGAGCATATTTTCTCCTTTTCTTCTTTTCAACCACACCCTGTTGCGAGGATGTGGAGGTTGGCTTACTAACTTCTAGGGGATTTGAAAGAAGGGGTTCAGTTGGGTTAAGAGTTCCTGGGTTAGATGCATTTGGTACTTCTGCAGCATTGGAAGTCTCTACTGGAAGCAAGTAACCAAATGTAGGTTGCACTAGTGGGTAGCCTTCAAATACACTTCTCATATGAGGTACATTCACGGTGCTTCTCCTATCCAATGTAGCAAAAATGATTTTTGACATGGACTTGGAGTAGCCAATTCTATTTTTGTTCATCCTAGGTAGTTCAATCAAATTTTCATTTTTATAATTAAGAATTGATTGAATAAAATGAGGGAAGAAAATTGTATTACCTCTTTTGGGAATCCTAGTTATGAGCTCCCCAAGAATGAGCTTGCCTACATTGAGCTTCTGATTGTATGCCAACGAGTAGGCCAGCTTTAAGGCAACTGAGCTTATTTGATCAAATCATATCTTCCTGCAGGTGAAGACCCTCAGCAGTGTGTCAAAGAGGAATGACCACTCCTTTTGAACTAACTTCTTGTTGAGCTTTCACAGCTTGATTTCATTAGAGTACCTGATAAACTCCATGAAGTCCTCTAGCTCAGCTTCTGTTGGTACCCTGTCATGGTTCCCTGTTGGAAAAGACAAACTTGCATTCACATCATCTTCATCAAATGTGATGTTCTCTTATTGAATCTTACAGGTGACTAGAATCTTGGAGCTTCCATTATCCAAAGCAACCTCCTTCCAATTTGTAGTGTTCTAGAACTGATCCAGTATGTCCAAGTATAGTGGTGGGTTGTTCAATAGAGCTTCATTTAGGTATGATTTGATAAAAAATTTGGTGAAGTACTTATACTGAGGCTTGGCATCCACATATCTAGCAATAGCTAGAAAGTTGGTTTCTGGAATAACATACACTTCAGCTGCAGGGATGGATCTAGAAGACGCCATTAGAGTAGTGTAGAAAAATAGAAGCGAAGAAACGAAGGTTTTAGAGAAAATAAGTAAGAGAGTTCGAATGTAACTATTGAGAGAAAATGGTTCTTTCAATTTGCAATTAAGTGTAGAAATGAAATGTTAGATCCATTTTGCTATTTATATAAATTAGACAACTCGACTAGAGTTGTAATCGATTTTGAATGATCGAGAACTCAGAAGATGAATAAAATTGCTTTAGTAGAGAACTGTTAAAATTTGATCGAGAACTCTTATTTGTATGTATATTTGAGAAGTATAACAATCAAGAACTCAATAAAACAAAATGAACCATTCAAGAACTAAACCATTCGAGAACTCAGTGTGACATTGTAATAACCTGAAATTTTAAGAGTTTTGAAAATAATAATAATAATTTCGGTAAAAAGTGAATAGTATTTTTGTAAATGTCGAAACTAAAAAGATTTCGAAGACGTATTATTATTATATGAAAGAAATAAGTGAATGTAAGTCATATGGTTTTTCGAAAAATATCAATTCTCCTACTAGTTTTGTGCAGAACAAGATATTGGAACGTACGCGACTTCTGTGAGATTTCAAAGGCGTATGACTTGAGTATAATTGTAGTATATGCTATTAAGTCAACATATATAATAAATATGAGACTTCTTATTAAATTAGTTCCATAAAATATATTTAAAGTCCTTTCGGAAGCCAGAACAGAGTTTGAGAAACAGAGAAGTGAATAGTGTTTCTGCGAGAAAATAGTTTCGTAAATTCTCGAAAAAATTAAAGAGTATTCATTTAATCATTCTAGAATATATTAGAATCATAAAATGAGATTTTGTGTTTTAAAACTTAGGTGGGACGAAAGAAAAGAGAACGAGAATGAGAGATTAAACCGTTGTCGGGAAACTGCATGGTTAATACACAAACCTTTTTAATAACAAGTCTTCCACCACACACCACACAAAAAATCACTTTTTACTTTTTCTTTTCTTCATTTTGAAGAACCTCAGCCTAAGCTTCATGGTGGGGGGAAGAGAAATCATCATAACTTGCTCATTTCTTGCTTAATCGATGAGTTTAGCAGCTTAAATCGAAGGTATAACACTCATCTTGCTTCCTCTTGATTCTTACAAGCACCCATCCATCAAATCTTTAGCTATGATTCAAAGAAGATGAATATGAATAGTGTTTTGAAAAATTAAAAAAATTATTTCTTTGATTCAAGCTTTTCTTTGGATTAGTTGATGATTGTTATAATATATACATGTTGTGGGTAGTGTGATTTAAACTTGGTGAGTCCTAGAACCACATGAATTGAACCATTGATTCTAGAGTTCATTTTTTTATACTTGTCTTATTTTTAGAGCTTGAGATTGTGTAATGTTGTATTATAATGATGGGTGAGTTGTTGTGTTGTTTGTTTGAGTGAATTGAAGTAGTTAGAAATGGAAAACGTTGTAAACACAAACGTCGTAATGCCCGATTTTCCTAAGCTGTCAACTGTTGTCCAAAAACCGAAGGGGATTTTTATTGTTCTTGATTAGAGATTGAATTGGTTGTGTAGAGGATAGTCTTTAGATCGTTTGCGCGCTAATTTTGCATCATTTGGAGTTACGAGTCAAAAGTTATGACCGATTTACTAAAGGTATCGCATAACTTAGAAACCATGTTAATAACCAACTTTGAGGCTATCATCAAAGCAGCTAGGATGCTTACTTTCATGTGAAACTTTTATCTAGGATACTAGGGATGTCAAGGATGACTCCAGAGAAAGATTCAAGTTAATCGGATTAAAACTCAATTTACTAAAAATGCTAGAAGTTGGGTGTTTAAAGTGAGAATTACTAAAAAGTGACTAAATGCTTATTGTCACTATAAAACGTTGATGTAAGTTGAATTTCGAGACTTAATTCCTACACGAGTTATATATGAAAGTTGTTAAGGGATAACATGAGAACGTGATGAGCTAAAGAAGTAGTTTAAAACTTGTTGTTACAAGGTACTTATGAAGTCACGAAAGTGAGTATAAGTCAATAAAGAGTATAGAATTCTAAGTACTAATTTGAGATTTTGTGCTTAATTCTTAGAGTATCGTCGAGTAACGGAAACCAACCAACCCTGTAAGAACTTCAGGCAAGTTTTTGAACCTTTTTACATTTTGGTGAATACTACTTCATAAAAAGGTTCTGTTGTGTTTTGAAATATATTTTCTTATAAACATACATATATGTCTGTACTGTTCACTATTCATTACCTTGTGATTACTTATCCCAATGAATAGTGAACAGTACAATGTAAAATCCCAATTGTGATTACTCCAATAAAAGTCCATTCTTCCCAATTGGGATTTTACATTAAAACTATAATTAAAGCCAATGTGCTAAGTTATCGATAGTGTTAATGGGAACTGCTGAACTTTCACTGTTCTTACACTGTAATTAAAACCAATGTGCTAAATTATCGATAGTGTTAATGGGAACTGCTGAACTTTCACTGTTCTTACACTATAACGAAAGCCAAGGTGCTAAGTTACCTATAGTGTTGATGAGAGTTGAGATATCGTGTTGAGCATTCTATAGTGTTGATGAGAGTTGAGAAACCGTGTTGAGCATTCTATAGTGCTGTTGAGAGTTGAAAAATTGTGTTGTGTATTCCATAAGTGTTTTGAGCTGTTTATTTATTTAAACATATTGTGTATGGTAAATTTCAGAATTATATATTATCTTTTATATAGAGATAAATTGGAGGTTATTATCGTTAAACTGTTAAGGTGTTTTAAATTATTGCTGGGCTATATTAGCTCACTCTTGCATTGTTTTAAATTTCCAAACACAACAGATAGGTGTGATGGCTCACACATTTCGGACCGCCCGCCAAAGCACAAGGGCAAGGGGCCCCTGTCAGAGAGGGATGTCTAGTATTCCAGAGTTAGACATGATCAGCTTGATAGGATTTCAGCTTTTGATTCTCAGAATTATTATAAGTACCACCTATGTTAAGACATGTAAATTAAGTGACTTTTGAGCTTCCAATACAATTTCAACTAGAAACTGCTATAGGGGGGTAAACTGATGTGTGATATTCTGGGAATGTAAATAACTAGTACCTATCAACTGTTAATGTATATGTTCATTTTCTGAGACTATGGCTCGAGTAAGTGTTGTGTTTAACGGGGTCACTATAGTTGATAATTTTATTGTGGATCAGAGATATATGTGATTATGAACAGGGATTAGACTGTGACAGCCTAGATCTCCGACCCCGGGTCTGGGGGTGTCACAGACATTGACTGAAAACTCTAGTGATTGAGAAATCAAATATCAAATTGATGGAGAACTCACTAAAGAATGATTCGAGAACTCTATTTGAGAGTAACCGAGAACTCAAGAATTGTACCTAGTTGGGAAGTCAAAAAAGAATGACAACTTAATCACAAACTTTAGCTTTGAAAGTTTACTCTATTTCCACTTGGAAAATAAAGTAAGAAAAATTTATCAATCACACATTTTTCAGATTAATTCAAATCAAATTAATTTAATCTGCAATGAAAAATGTATTTGTTAAATATTCCTGCAAAGTTGTGAAGGGTTTCGAGGCACAAACGCAGCGGAATAAACGTGAAAAATAAATCAAAATAACGAAACTCTTCGCAGGATCCATGCGAAAACAAAAGATTTAATTCGGAGATAAAGAATAAATACATTTAGAAGCTTTAACAGTTCATTAATGGAAGATTAATGGAGGTCCAAAGCTTGTTTATGTTGGGTTCCGAGGCATAAAACGCAGCGGATAAACGTAAATATAACGAAAATTTTCGGAACCCAAACGCAGGATCATGTATAAGATTAGACGGATTATGGTGAAATAGAATCATACCTATTAAGATCTTGAATGTCACGAACTCAACGGAGATCCTTGCTATCACGACTTGTGTCTTCTTCTCGAAAACACCTCTATGGTATCCACACGAACACCTTCAAGAACGTCTCACGATCTTGAACACGGAACGGAAGTACTAGCCTCCTTTGATATGTTTCAAATTATCTCTGCCTCTTGCTGGTTGCTGCCTCTTCTTCTAGGGTTTTGTTAAAAAACGTACAAGCCATTTAACCTATCGTTATCTATTTATAATGATTGGTTAATGGGCCTTTTTTAGCAAAAACCTAACCCATGTAGGCATAGGATTAAATAATAAAACATGCTTCTATTATTTAATTAATAACTAAGTCACACTTAATTATTATTATTGGCAGAAATATAATTCTTCAAATTCGAATTTATTTCAATTAATTAAGTCTCACTTAATTAATATAATAAAATTCAAATAATCATCAATTAATTTAAATCTATAATTTAAATTAACTATTCCTCTAGGTGCTCTATGTGTGTGACCCTATAGGCTATTATTTAATTTAGCAATAATTTTATTCTCCAATAAAATTATAAACAATGAGCGGTATCTAGTAATACATCATTGCTACCCAATTAAACAATAATTAAATCGTGATTTGATAAAACCTTTCATGATTAATGTTTCCGTGTAATATAATCCCTTTAACCAAATATATTATAGATTAAAATCGAGGCATGTGTTTAGTCATCCTCTTCAACATTTAATCCGGGTTTACTTGATCCATGAGTAGACTATGAAAAAATAAATCATTATTTGAGCACGGCCATGCATTTTATAGTCTCACTCAATCAAGAGGCCAATAATATCTCTCCTAATTATAGAAGGGTTAAATCCTTTATCTATCATTCATATTTCTCATACGACTCATGATATACCCGATGTCCACTTTTATCATCACCCGGTCAAAGGTAACTTTTAATGTAGTCAGAGTATATTAATCTTCGTATAGAAATATAATGATCTCAAGTCAGAGGATCATTACACCATTATCACTGTGAGTCTTTCTTATGACTTTATTAAACATGAAGAATCTCACTGTGGGTCTGTCCAGTACCATGTACTCCTACATGTACCTATGCATTGACTTTAGTATCCCCATACTTATAACCAATGAGATATGGTTATCTGTCAAACAACATACTAGTCTATTTATGTATTATTATTGTCCTATAATAATAATACTCGACTAAGGACATTTAAGAATATGATATATTATATAATCTCAAATTCAAGTCATGTACTTAAACTATATAACGTGTATCATGATTCTAAGGACATTTATTATGCTAATAAATATATCGCAGTGATTAAAGTCATAATAAATACGTTTATTGAATAATCAAATGACATAAAGGTTTATTAAAGGAAACATTGTATTGCCTCTAGGGCACCTACACTAACAATCTCCCACTTGCACTAGAGCCAATCACCCATGTATCTAATACCCATGGAACTAGTGTGACCGTCATGCTTCTTCTGCGACAAGCCTTTGGTCAGTGGGTCTGCAATGTTATCATTTGTGTGTACTTTACATATGTGTATGTCACCCCTTTCATTAATCTCTCGAATGAGGTGATATCTTCTGAGTATATGTTTGGTTCGGGAGTGAGATCTAGGTTCTTTAGCCTGTGCAATGGCTCCATTATTATCGCAGTATAGATCAATGGGATCTGCAATCGATGGAACCACTCCCAAATCAGTAATGAATTTTCGAATCCAAACCGCCTCCTTAGCCGCTTCACAAGCTGCAATGTACTCAGCCTCCATTGTAGAATCAGCTACTGTTTCTTGTTTTGAACTCTTCCAACTTACAGCACCTCCGTTTAGACAAAACACAAAACCAGACTGTGATACAGTATCATCCCTGTCTGTTTGGAAACTTGCATCGGTGTAACCTTTTACAACCAGTTTCTCCTCTCCTCCATACACCAAGAATGAATCTTTAGTCCTTTTCAAGTACTTTAGAATATTCTTGACAGCCGTCCAGTGACCTTCACCTGGATTAGATTGGTATCTGCTTGTCATGCTTAAAGCATAAGAAACATCTGGGCGAGTACATACCATTGCATACATGATAGATCCAATTGCTGAGGCATATGGAACCTTACTCATGCGGTCCTTGTCATCCAATGATTTCGGACACTGATCTTTAGAGATCGTTATCCCATGAGACACGGGGACATATCCCCTTTTTGCATTTTGCATACCAAAACGATGCAAAACCTTATCGATGTATGTACTCTGACTTAGACCGATCATCCTTCTAGATCTATCCCTATAGATCCTCATTCCTAGAATGTAGGATGCATCTCCTAAGTCTTTCATAGAGAAGTTGCTCCCTAACCAAGTCTTAACAGCCTTGAGAGTAGGTATGTCATTCCCCATTAGTAGTATATCATCAACATATAGTACTATGAATGCCACATGGCTCCCACTAACCTTCTTGTAAACACAAGGTTCTTCTTCGTTTTGAACAAAGCCATACTCCTTGACTGTTTCATCAAAACGGATATTCCATCTCCTAGAGGCTTGCTTCAATCCATAAATGGATCGACGTAATTTACATACCTTGCTAACATTCCTTGGATCGACAAAACCTTCAGGTTGTGTCATGTACACATCCTCATCAAGGGTTCCGTTAAGGAAAGCTGTTTTGACATCCATTTGCCAGATTTCATAATCATGGAATGCTGCAATAGCAAGCAAAATCCTTATGGACTTGACCATAGCCACTGGTGAGAAAGTTTCATCATAGTCTATACCATGAATTTGTCTGAAACCTTTTGCAACCAGCCTTGCTTTATAGGTCTGAACATTTCCATCCATGTCAGTTTTCTTCTTGAAAACCCACTTGCACCCTATGGGTTTCACCCCTTCAGGTGGATCAACCAAAGTCCATACTTGGTTTTCATACATGGAATCCATCTCGGATTTCGTGGCTTCTAGCCATCTCTTAGAGTCTGGACTGATCATAGCATCTTGGTATGTGAGAGGCTCATCTTCATCTATGAGCATCAAATCACCACATTGAGTCAAAAGAAATCCATATCTCTCTGGCTCATGGCGAATTCTACCAGTTCTACGAACAACCTGTGTTTGTTGAGCATTATCATTATCCTGCTCTTGTTCCACTTCAGGTTCAATGCTATTTTGTGGTTCTCGATCTTCATCGAGATCTATAGTTCTCCCACTGTTTCTTTTGGAAACAAAATCTCTTTCCATGAAAACAGCATCTCGAGCAATAAACACTTTCTGCTCGGAAGGACTATAAAAATAATACGCCTTTGTTTCTTTAGGGTATCCCACAAAATTGCACTCTTCAGATTTAGGTCCAAGCTTGTCAGATACTTGACGTTTCACAAACGCCTTGCATCCCCAAACTTTCATAAAGCTCATGCCTGACCGTTTCTCCTCTCATATCTCATATGGAGTCTTTTGAACCTTCTTAGTAGGAACACGGTTAAGTGTGAAAGCCGCTGTTTCTAGAGCGTAACCCCAGAAACTAATTGGAAGATCTGCATGACTCATCATCGATCGCACCATGTCCAACAAGGTGCGATTTCTCCTCTCTGAAACTCCATTCCATTGAGGTGTACCTGGTGGAGTGAGTTGTGATACAATACCACACTCCTTTAAATAATCTTTAAATTCTGTGCTCAAGTATTCTCCTCCACGATCAGATCGTAAGACTTTAATACTTGCGCCTCCGCCAATTTGCTTCTCTACTTCAGCCTTGTATTCTTTGAACTTTTCAAAAGAATCCGATTTATTCTTCATAAGATATACATATCCATATCTACTGAAATCATCAGTAAATGTTATGAAGTAGTAGTAGCCTCCTCTCGCCATTACACGCATTGGGCCACATACATCACTATGTATTATTTCAAGTCGTTCAGTGGCCCTTTTACCCTTACCAGTGAAAGGGGCTTTAGTCATTTTACCAAGCAAACAAGATTCGCATTCTTGGTATGATTCAAAATCAAACTTATCCAAGTATCCATCCTTATGTAATTTGGATATGCGTTTCTCGTTTATATGGCCTAGACGACAATGCCAGAGGTATGTTTGATTTGAGTCATTAACTTTAAGTCGTTTGTTTTCTATATTACAGACATGAGTATCTAAGTCAAGAACATATAAACCATTAAACAAACGCGCAACACCATAGGTTAAATCATTCAAAACAAAAGAGCAACTGTTGTTCCTTATAGTAAACGAAAAACCTTTCTTGTCCAAACAAGAAACAGAAATAATGTTTCTGCGAATCGCAGGCACGTAATAACAATTTTCCAGTTCTAAAACAAGCCCAGAGGGCAAAGATAAATAATAAGTTCCTACAGCTAAAGCAGCAACTCTTGCTCCATTGCTAACTCGTAGGTCCATTTCTCCTTTAGCCAATGTCCTACTTCTCTGCATTTCCTGCACATTTATACAAATGCGAGCAGCACATCCAGTATCCAATACCCAAGATGTAGAAATAGACAGATTGACTTCTATAACATATATACCTGAATCAGAAGCTTGCTCAGCCTTCTTCTTCTTCAGATCCTCCAAGTAAACTGAACAGTTTCTCTTCCAGTGACCAGTTTTCTTACAGTAGTGACATTCACCTTTAGCGACCCCACCTTTAGGCTTTAAAGCCTGTTTAGGACTTGACTTTGGCTTGGGTGTAGAATCAGATCCTGTCTTCTTCTTACCCTTCCACTTGCTTTTCCCTTTTACCTTACCTTTATTGCCCACCATCAGTATGGGAGCAGGTTCAGCTGTCTTCATGTTGGTCTCATATGTTCTCAACATAGCCAACAATTCAGTAGGTGTTTTGTCAAACTCATTCATATTGTAGTTTATAACAAATTGAGTGAATTTGTTGTTCAAAGAATTCATGATTAGGTCAATACCAATTTCCTGAATTAACGGGAAACCCAAAGTTTCAAGGTACTCAATGTAACCAATCATCTTCAGAACATGTGGGCCAACTGGTTCACTTGCCCCTTGTTTGCAATTAAAGAGTGACTTACTCGTGTTGAACCTTTCTTGACGAGTTTGGCTTGCAAACATGCTTTGCAAGTGCTCATTGATAGTATATGCATCCATATGCACATGTTGTCTCTGGAGCTCAGCACTCATGGTTGCCAACATAAGACATGCAACATCAGTTGCATCATTCTCATCCTTTGTGTGGGCCGCTTGTTCCTCAACAGTGGCGCCCTCAGGAAGGGGACCTGCCGGAGGAATATCAATGACATGAAGCTTGCGCTCCTGTCTGAGGACAATCCTCAAATTCCTCTGCCAGTCTAGGAAGTTGTTTCCTCCTGTCAGCTTATCCTTCTCAAGGACTGATCGTACGGATAGTGTGTTTGTGTTGTTTGTCATTTCTTGGTATCTATAATGATTAAAAGCACAAAATAAACATTAGATTGTCTGAGTTATTTATTATATTCAAATGATTATGATATATTCATAATATATCTCCCACTATTTTTATCAAATTAATAGCCCTTACTATTAATTTGGAAAGTATATCTCATAATTCTTTCTAGTGAGCCAAGATCCATATTTCGTCATGTCTAAAGTCAACCACTGGAAGTCCTTTAAAATGATTATTTAGGTAGACAACAGTTGTCGATTATATCATATATAATTCTTGGATAGTTTGGTGAACAACGATTGATCTTATCTATCTAATAGACTTTTAACCAAACTCTATGCTTCTAAGTTCATAATGGTTGAATATAACCGTTTATTTTCACCTTATTATGACGACTCAGTTAAGTTAGACCCAATGATACAACGGCCGAATATAACCGTTTATATTCGTCGCATCTCACCACGATAGATAGGAGTCCCCTGCCACTGACAGTCTTTCCCCTAATTGATCTAGGATTCGATGAGTGTTCATTCATTGGAAAGCATCCGATTAAAACTTAATATTTTGTTAAGGGGTTTAGAAAATTTACGACGATCATGATCACATCATGAAGAGATCCTCAATTTTTCCTTGAACCAAATATTTCAAATTGACCTCTTAAATTGTTCATTTCCCAGGTAGACGGAGGATACCAGTGGTCACACTTAAAACCCATCAGCCTTACGAATACGCATATCCGCTTTTGTCAGAAAATCCCAATTATAGATATCAAAAATTCATATTCAATTCCGTGTTTTAAAAATCCATATTTTATAAACACAAGAATCTCATGATCGTTTGTTGATTTTAAAATCTTAAATCGTTACAGATTTTATCTTGTTTAGCATGACAATCATGGCATGGATGACGTATCTAATACATACATACATGATTAATCTAATTAAAGCATGCATCATTCATACATCAATATGTAAAGTGCAGTATGTAAACGTGCTTGGTTATGGCCCCTTTCCTATGTGATCCTTTCGAGCTAATGAAAGGATCAAAGTCAGTCTATTGTGGTGGAAAAACATAAATACAATTACATGTCTTCATGCTTCTTGTATCCACTGGTGCCTTCTCCTCTTCCTGCATCATTCTTCAGTCTTCTAGTACATTACAAGAAAACCTAATCTAATGTACTTACATAAGAAGACTCAAGTTACATTCGAGGTTAAACGATTACAAGAACGAAGAAAACGACATGCAAGTCGTATTTATAAAACCAAAACCAAAACCATTAATCTAGGGGTCTGAAGGCCATAACCAGCACCATGCTCACATAACAATTACTGACAACTCAGAATACTTAAGCATATCATCATACATCACATATACCATGATCAGAAAATTTCACAAAATTTAAAATCATGATTTATAAACAGAAAATCACATTTTTGAGGCCCTTAACGATGTCAAATGGCCAAAAAACACCATAGGTCACTGCACAGTGTGAGTATTGCTCGTGGCGATTTTCCCTTTCCAGAATGAGTAAATTCGACCCATTCTGACTCCGTCGAAAAACACTATTCACTGCAGAATCACTATTCACAGCAAACCTACATCTTTATGCAGTTTTGTTTTAAACGCTTCAGAACGTTTCCGATGACCTTCGTATGACTGTATCTCGTATCATATACATACAGTGCATCACACACATCATGCCATAACAGATTATAACATTGCAGAGGCATAGCAGTAGCATAGCAGTGGGATAGCAGTGGGCAGTAGCATGGCATAATCATGGCAGTTTCATAACAGGCAGTAGCAAGGCTCAGGCATGGCAGTTTCAAACAACACATATGTATCATATACATAAAACACGTAACCAAATCAGTCCCTTATACACATAGCTCTGATGCCATTGTTGGGTTCCGAGGCATAAAACGCAGTGGATAAACATAAATATAACAAAAATTTTCGAAACCCAAACGCAGGATCATGTATAAGATTAGACGGATTATGGTGAAATAGAATCATACCTATTAAGATCTTGAATGTCACGAACTCAACGGAGATCCTTACTATCACGACTTGTGTCTTCTTCTCGAAAACACCTCTATGGTATCCACACGAACACCTTCAAGAACGTCTCACGATCTTGAACACGGAACGGAAGTACTAGCCTCCTTTGATATGTTTCGAATTATCTTTGCCTCTTACTGGTTGCTGCCTCTTCTTCTAGGGTTTTGTTAAAAAACGTACAAGCCATTTAACCTATCATTATCTATTTATAATGATTGGTTAATGGGCCTTTTTTAGCAAAAACCTAACCCATGTAGGCATAGGATTAAATAATAAAACATGCTTCTATTATTTAATTAATAACTAAGTCACACTTAATTATTATTATTGGCAGAAATATAATTCTTCAAATTCGAATTTATTTCAATTAATTAAGTCTCACTTAATTAATATAATAAAATTCAAATAATCATCAATTAATTTAAATCTATAATTTAAATTAACTATTCCTCTAGGTGCTCTATGTGTGTGACCCTATAGGCTATTATTTAATTTAGCAATAATTTTATTCTCCAATAAAATTATAAACAATGAGCGGTATCTAGTAATACATCATTGCTACCCAATTAAACAATAATTAAATCGTGATTTGATAAAACCTTTCATGATTAATGTTTCCGTGTAATATAATCCCTTTAACCAAATATATTATAGATTAAACTCGAGGCATGTGTTTAGTCATCCTCTTCAACATTTAATCCGGGTTTACTTGATCCATGAGTAGACTATGAAAAAACAAATCATTATTTGAGCACGACCATGCATTTTATAGTCTCACTCAATCAAGAGGCCAATAATATCTCTCCTAATTATAGGAGGGTTAAATCCTTTATCTATCATTCATATTTCTCATACGACTCATGATATTCCCGATGTCCACTTTTATCATCACCCGGTCAAAGGTAACTTTTAATGTAGTCAGAGTATATTAATCTTCGTATAGAAATATAATGATCTCAAGTCAGAGGATCATTACACCATTATCACTGTGAGTCTTTCTTATGACTTTATTAAACATGAAGAATCTCACTGTGGGTCTGTCCAGTACCATGTACTCCTACATGTACCTATGCATTGACTTTAGTATCCCCATATTTATAACCAATGAGATATGGTTATCTGTCAAACAACATACTAGTCTATTTATGTATTATTATTGTCCTATAATAATAATACTCGACTAGGGACATTTAAGAATATGATATATTATATAATCTCAAATTCAAGTCATGTACTTAAACTATATAACGTGTATCATGATTCTAAGGACATTTATTATGCTAACAAATATATCGCAGTAATTAAAGTCATAATAAATACGTTTATTGAATAATCAAATGACATAAAGGTTTATTAAAGGAAACATTGTATTGCCTCTAGGGCACCAACACTAACAGTTTAATCACCACATATCCCGCTCTCGCGATCTACGCTCTACGGTATCCACACGAACACTTTTCATGAAGGATTGATGTGTACTAGCACCCAAAAACTGCTTCTCTCTCTCTCTATCTTCCTCTTTTCTCCAAACGGCTAGGGTTTTAGTAAAAATATGTCTCTATTATTAAATCAGCCCATAAAGAGATTATATAGAGAGAGGAATAAGTTTTCTAATTATAATCCAATTATAATTAATACTAATCCAAAATTCTAAATTATTTAATTAAATCTCACTTAATTAATTAATTATTAATTTTGGAATTAGTTTAAATAATTCATTTATTCTATTTATATAATTAATTAAGTCATACTTAATTAATATCATAAATAAAATAAATCACTTGTTTAATTTAAATTCACAATTTAAATTATTTCTCCTTCAAGCGTTCTTTGTGTGTGACCCTGTAGGTTATTATTACGTTGGCAACAATTTTAATATCTAATTAAAATTGTAAATAATGAGCGGCATCTAGTAATACATCATTGCTACCCAAGTAATAATAATAAATCGGTGATTCGATTAAGTCTCTCGTGAATAATGTTCCATGTAATATAATCCCTTTAATCTTGATATTATAGATTAAACTCAAGGCATGTCTCGTGTCATCCTCTTCATAATTTAATCTTTATTTTCTTGATCGATGCGTAGACTATTAAAATCAAATCAACATTTGAGCACGGCCGTGCATTTCATAGTCTCACTCAAACAAGAGTCCAATAATATCACTCCTAAAATTATGAGGATTAAATCTCATCTAGATCATTCATATTTCTCATACGATTCATAATATACCCAATGTCCACTTTTATCATCACTCGGTCAAAGGTAACTTTGAATGTAATCAAAGTATATTAATTCTCGTATATAAATATAATGATTTCAGGTCTAAGGATCATTACACCATTATCACAGTGAGAATTACTTATGACACTTATTTAACATGTAGAATCTCATGGCGGGTCATTCCAGTGCCATGCACTGAGACATGCACTTATGTTCTTGACTTTAGTATCATCATACCTATGACCAATGAGATGTGGTCATCTGTCAAGAAACATACTAGTCTTTGTGCATTATTATTGTCCTTAAATAATAATACTCGACTAGGGAATTTTAGGAATAAGATACTATTAATATAATCTCATTTTTAAGTCACATACTTAAAGATATATAATACGTATCAAAATTCCAAGGACATTTATTATGCTTTCAATTTATTATGCAGTAAATAAAACATAATAAATAAATAATAATCAATAAAACATAATCCTTAATAATATATATTTTCTTTAAAATATAAAAAATATTGTCTCTAGAGCACAATTACTAACAAGTTGAATATCACACTTGTTATTTAAAGATGCACAAGTATAATAATTCTTTTCAGATTTACTTAGAACATGAAAATAGTTCCAAGTTACAATTTTAAATTTTCAGAAACAATGTACAATAATATGACTGATATATTTATAAATATACACTAGTTTACTTCACTTAGATAATCATTGAGAATTCATGTTTGTGAAGTAATTGTTGTAACAATTGGTAAGATATATTTATGTAGCCACTAGCCAGAAGAATTTAGCATCTCAGTCTTACTAACCAACCTGTTAAAGGTTGCTTCATCTGGTGGTTTAGTAAATATATCAACCAGCTCTTTTTTTGTAAGAACATAGAATAATTCAATCACACCATTTTCTACATGCTCCCTTATGAAATAGTACCTTACATCAATGTGTTTTGTCATTGAATGATTCCCTGGATTTGCAACAATGGATATAGCACTAGTGTTGTTACACATGATAAGAATTCTTTCCAAAACTAGTCCATAATCCCTTAACTAATTTCTTATCCAAAGAACTTGAGCACAACAAATTCCAGCAGCTATATATTCAGTCTCAGCTGTGGAAGTTGAAACTGATTGTTGCTTCTTGCTATACCATAACACCAATCTCTATCCAAGAAATTGACAGCTTTCAGAGGTGCTCTTTCTATCAACTCTGTACCCAGAAAAGTCAGCATCAAAATATCTAACTAGATTGAATCATGTTTCCTTTGGATACCATAATCCCATCTGAGTAGTTCCTTTCAGATATCTCATTATTCTTTTGACAGTTGCACTAGGCGTCAGCAGTTTGTGAAAGGAATCTGAGTATTAACTATAGAATACTTGTTAAGTTGAAGAATGTACTTGGAAAGAACGGTTATTTATTAAGGTACGAAAGGTGATTTGTAGAGGCTACAGCCAAACAGCTAAATAGCTAAAAGGGTGCAGGGTGCAAAGTGTCACAACCTTGGTACAAAAAGTGAAAGTTTTCGAACTACAGTCGAAGAACGGAAATAACTCAAGGTACAGGGTAGAAATGTGATAAGACTTTGGTACAAGAAATGAAAGTTGGTAAACTTCATTCAAAGAATGAGAAGAAGGTCAAAGTGCAGTGATCAAATTGTAATTTGACCATGAATAGTAAGGCGCAACATAACTTATTTGACTTAACGAAAATGAAGCATCATGTTTTAGTGGCGCCTCTACAAGGGTTATCTAGTGTAGACGCAAGAAAAGTTCCCTTGCGCAATAAAGAAAATATTTCTTGGCCCCACTTAATTATCCTCAGCCAATCAAATCCAAGTAACTACTTTATTTGATTTATAAGACTACACAAATATAAAAAAAAGAAAGCCACTCATTCAAGAGAGTCATCTTCTTCAACACAAATAACATGTATGGAGCTTCTGTCATGGCCGGGGCAAGAAGGAATAATTTATACACACCCATAATTTGCTCCTGGTCAGATATTAAGACTCGGTTCTTTAATGAAAAATGTTCAGGGCTCCTAGATATCACTCACTACGGACTCAGTTTTTTCATGTACTAATTTAGATATATTTGTATGGAAACTGAGCCTTATATTTTTGTGTTAGTAGCAAAGAACTAATTTGTTCTTTGAAAACTAGTTATATTTTTAACTGGGTGTAGTACCCCTCTGGGTTTATATATGAAAGATATATTCCCGAAAATTTGTCTCGTTTATTTTACTTATTAATTTTCTAGAACATTAATGTGTATTCATAAACATAGAAAATTAGTAGGCAGCTCACCTAAACACTACAAATGGTCAAACCCACTCTGAAGCAACAATTTATTTATCCTCAAATTCAGAAAAGAATTTAAATTATTGTGAGTATCGTATTCAACCCCCCTTCTACGATATTTCGGGACCCAACAATTGGTATCAGAGCTTACTGATTGATATACAAATCAAGATTCATAACCTAGTGAAACTCACCGTGCCGAAGCTGCTGGGACTCAGAATGAGGAGGCGTGTTAAATAAGTTTAATTATAAACTTTTAATAAGTTTATTTTATAAACTTTATAAAAGTTATTTTATAAAGTTTTATTAGTTTATGTTATAAATTTTAATTATTTTATTTTATAAATTTTATATTAAATTTATTTTATAAACTTTTATAAAATTTATTTTATAAAGTTTTATTAGTTTATGTTATAAATTTTAATTATTTTATTTTATAAATTTTATATTAAATTTATTTTATAAACTTTTATTAGTTTGCATTATAAATTTTAATTAGTTTATTTTATAAACTTAATATTAAATTTATTTTATAAACTTTTATAAAATTTGTTTTATAAACTTTTATTAGTTTATGAAATAAATTTTAATTAGTTTATTTTATAAATTTAAATAAAGTTTATAAGTCATATTTATTTAACATTTTAGTGATCCAATTTTTCCCATTCACTCGACTAAGTCACATTCAAAGTCGAAGTCCCACACCTGACTTGTGAATTAATTAAAGTCGAGCAGCCTGAATTCGTGCGCCAACAGATTTCCGATTGATTAATTTTTCAAGATTGGCTTTGGAGATCACGCGTGGCGCCACTACTTGAATTGGTTACAACACATAAGTTTAGTTGCGCCTTTCCGGTCTTCCCCCGTGTTAGCGCCACTAAATAGCTAGGCGTCACTAATCTAAAATATCATTTTGGTATCCCAAGTTTTGTACCATTTAATTTTTAATTTAGATTTATTTATTTTTTCAGAAAATTTAAAATTCTTGAAAACTAAAATTTTTCTTAAAATATTAATTTATGGATTTTTAATTTTTAAAGATATTTCAAATATTCTTAAAAAATTAATTATTTGTAAATTTTTATTTTTGATTAATTTATTTTCTAAGAAAATAAAAATTCTATAAATCTAATTTTTTTTAAATATTAATTCGAGAGTGCGCAAGGGTTTGTAGATGAAGATTTTTTCGGGCAATGAAGACAACAAAAATTGACTGAAGATTATCCAATGAGGTTAATTCTGGAAGAGATTGAAGAAATAGTGGTATTAATTTTCTCAGAGGTTTACTCCATAAGATCCCACTAATATTTTGGAAGCTGGAAAAGAAGATATTAATTTAGGTACATTTTTTGGGTAATTTGAGTTGTATGTTTGGATGAAAAATTTAAGGGGTTTAAAGTAGTGAAGGAGAACAGACTGGACTACCTGGAATCTCAGTACAAGCCATAAAGTTTATTCTACAGGGAGATTATAGGAAGTTCGTGCTAATACTGCAGATCATCTGGAACACAGGGATTACAGCCAACAAGGATTTAAGGATACAACCACATTGTCTGTAAAAGACCTGTATGTGCTGAAGGCCTGTGAACTAGAACAAGAAATAAAGAAGATAATATTTGGTAAAACAGGTTGTTAGCATATCCACTGTATTTGTGACCCAGAAACTAAATTTGATTGACGTCAAGGTTGAGAACCTCTGTACAAAAATGAAAAGATCCGAGAAGCTGAATTAAAGATGTTTTAGCTTGAGGTAGTGGTCAAGGTGTTGCATGTGAATTTGACACTTTGAAATAACTTGAGAACTGGACTACAAGTCAAGCATGCAGGGCAACAGGAAGTTTAGTAATAGCAGATTCAGACGGAATCTCAATTCTAAATCTAAGGTCCTTACCTATAGATTCCATAAAGGAGATTTTCAAGACCAGATCAAGAGGCCGTTACGAAACAGGGATGGTTTATATTTGAAAGACAAGATCAAGGGTTTGCTACACAGTTTGAAGAAGCCTGTACAAGCAAAAGATGATAGACACTATGTTGGGTTGAAGCAGGAATCTCAGGCATTAGTGAGGATGCAGCAAGGGAAAGCATTTATTGGTGAAGTTAAATGCAAGGCTAATTCTATCAGTGACAGTGATGAACCAAATGGATATCTAGCATCAACGACTAACATTGGAGATGAATCATTAAGCACTTCACGAGTACACATTCTAACTAGTATACGTTTATCTAATTCAGAACTGTATGATTATTAGGTATTGAAATGTATTATATTCATGTCAGCATGTTAGCAGCTTAGGATTTAAATGCTTAATTGATTGCTAAGAATAAGATTGCATGCTAGGATTCATGAGTTTAAATAAGTACATTTTATACTTGATTTTATATGTATTAAAATGAATATCTAGAATTAGATAGGGTGTTCTAGACGGTTAGGTGTGTCCCTGAACATTTGCTGGAACTTGATTTAAATCTTCTGTGATTTAATACCTCTGCTAATGTTGTGAAAATTGCTAAATAGACAAACAGGTCATAGAACAAATAATTTATATTTGTTCTTATTGTGATAAATGACTTGTTAAGTATATGTGGAATTTGATATTGCTTATAATGTCTTATTCAAATATTCTGCATATTCTTAATTATTTATGTGCTTATTTTCACATGATTTACTCGCATTCGCATAATTGCACCTAAATGTCATATCAGATCATGTATTGCTTGTTAGGGATAAAATGATTAAAAGATTGTAGAATTATCTAAGTAGTCAGTAACACTTGTTGATTTGAGGATTAATCTAAAACTGACTTAGGTAATTAGAGATAGCTAAAATGTTAGACAATAACAGAAATGGATTAAGAAGAATTAGTATTTAATCTAATAGTTCTTCTATTCCACGTGCTTTTAGAAAATTATTGAATATGTGTAATTTGTTTTACATCTGTTACACTTGTGTAGAATGATTAAAGTAGATAATACTGAATTTTCTAATATGCATATTGAAGCTGTTGTTACCACTGTTGATAGTAATATCTCTAACCCATATGGACTCTCAATTGAAGTTGAGTACCAAGAAGCTTAATCATTTGTGATTGCAGAGAATGTAACAAAAGGCAAAAATTATGTAACTTCGTGACATTTATTGTTCGAGGCATATGATTAAGATTAAAGCTCTGTTATCACAGTTGGTTGAGAAAACCTACCTAACGGTAACCTTTGGAGATGACAGCAAAGGATGTACAAGGGATATGGCTATCATGTTTTTGGAATTGTCATCAATGAAAGCATCTTTCTTGTGGAAGGACTTAAGCACTATCTACAGGGCACTAGGGAATTCTTTGTCAAGAGTTTTCTGGAATAACATTGAAAAGGAAAAGTGTTTGATCTCAAACAAGAAGGTTGGAAGCTCACTCAACTGAGAGTGAGAAATCTTGTTCATAGCTGACATGGATTCAGTATGAAAAAAGGTGAAGTAAACTTTTCATTAAAGTTTCATCAGTAAAGAGTTAACTATGGCAAAAGAAGCTCTCACACTTGGTGAACAAGACAATGAATTCTTTGATAAAGAAGAAATTAGTGAGAGGGCTGCTTTTAATGGAATTCTATCAAGAAGGACATTTTGAAGTATGTCACATAGGGAAGTCAATGGATGACAACCCTAGTTACAAGTTGGTGATGTTCGTGCATTCAATAGACAAAAGGTCACAGATGGTGATTTCACATCAAGAAGATCAAATTGGAAGCAAAATAAGATGTGAGAACTTTGAAGTCAGATATTGGAACTTAATTTCATGAATGAAATTCTAAATGAAGTCTGCACTGATAAAGGTACTTTGAAACTGAAGCAATTAACACAACATGCTGTTTTAATCAACAACAAGATTGTGAAAAGACATCATACGAGCTAATGGCCAATCAGAAGCAAACACTGAAGCTCTTTCATGTGTTTGGAGGAAATTGATATTTATTGAAGATTTAGATGAGTATCTTGGAAAGTTTAAAGTTAAGACTCATGGAACAATTTTCCTCGGCTACTCATTGAAGTTGAAAGCTTTCAAGACATATGTGATGAAAACCAGAAGGTGATTGAGAGTCTGAATGTTTCGTTCTACTACACCAAGCTCCCAAGCATTCAAATTGAATGACTATTCTGAATCTTTAAAGTTTGACATCCTGTCATAGTCAAATTCAGATACTGATGATGAAACTGAGGTTGCAGAAGGAATCAATGATAATTATGATGATTCAGATCCTATTAGTGGAAATGGTAGTGAAACTACACAACTCGTGAACTTTAACAGAATCCACTGAAAAAGGTGAAGGATCTTCAACACATCCTAGCAGAAACTCAGGGGGAGAAAATAAAAGAAGGATCTACTAGTCACAATCAACACAATGAAGATCAAAGGAATACATTAAGAACATATCTGTCAAGACAAAGGGTTTGAAGTCAAAGTCATTCCTGGAGTCTAGTTCTTAGTGATCCAGATTATTGAGTAAAGGCTAGAACTGCTAATCAAGATGAACATATATTTTTCGGGATCTAACATATGGAATCCCAAAGAATACTGAAGATGCACTGATTGATCCAGATTGGGTGATTGCAATGCAATATGATCTCAATCAGTTCAAAGGCAGAAATTACTGAAGCTGGAATCCAGACCACTAAAGTCGAAGCTGAAATTGGTATAGTAAGGGTTCTCAGAGACTGGAAGATAATTGGCATTGTTATGAGGGACAAAGCCAAACTGGTTGCTACATGCAGGTTACTATCAAGTAGAAGGTATTGACGATGATGAAAACATAATTTTCGGGACTTTTAAGATCTAACCGCAAGCACCAGAGACGACACTTGATTCTTTTAGGACCTAACAATTGGGCCTAACAAGATGAGGACCTAACAGAGTTAGGGATTCAAGCAAATCGTCAAGGACATGGTATGACACCCTAACTACTAATTACCTGAAAATGATTTTGGTAGAGTTGTTATACACATATCTCTCTATAATACAAGGCACACACAGTGTAATATATGTGCAAGTTTCCAAGTGGATGCTAGATAATCTTATCTTATAGCTAAGTTATGAATTATTAGATATCTTAGGGGATCACCAATTCCCAGAATCAGGTACCCTAAAGATACTAGATTTAACCTAATTGGCTATATAGATATAGATAATGCATATTGTAATAAAGACAGGGAAGTCATTCCTAGAAGCTGTCAATTTCATGGAAGAAGTTGGATTCTTGTTGAAATGATAGAAAGCATTCAACACACATAGTTGCAGCAAAGGCTAAACTTAAAGAAGCTAGTGAATGTGATGCTCTGATCTTCTAGACAATGAAACCACATCAACTCCAACAACTCTGCTGGATATTCTCTACACCATGTATGGAACAAGCTCATGGACACCAGGTATCATTTCTTTCGAGATTGTCCTTAGTAGAATAACTTGCAGATATTTGTTAAACAACTTGATAAAATCATTTTGTCTAAGTTTGTTAGTGAACTTGGGATATTATTTATGTGCATATTTATTGGAAATCTCATCTGCAAGGAATTCTTAAATGAGTTCACAAGTATTAAATTTTCCATATTTAAAGGACTTGTGAATTTATTTGAAATCTAGTACCTCGTACTTTTTACTACTAGTTTAATTATCATGCTTACAATATTTATATGCATATGTGGTAGTTAAATTTTCTAGCATAAAGTTAGCAGCATAATTATTTATATGTTAAATATTTGATGAATATTAGTCAATGATATCTTGCTTAATTGCTCTGATATTTTACTCTAATACTTTTAAATATTTTATTAAAATAATTGTTATACTTTTGATATTAGTGACAGTATTTAGAATTTATTTTCTAAACAAATAATGCATATTTCAAAACTCACTAATATTGGAAGATGAAGTATTTTCTAAGTCATGTGTATAAAACTCTCAATATTTTATATACTTAGAAAATATTTCTAAAATTTGATTTTATTTGCGAGAAGTTGTAATTAGGATCACAAGTATTAAATGTAAATATTTAAAAGACTTGTGAATTTCTATTCAACTATTTTCTCGAGCTTACTCATATCATTAATAATTGTTATGAGTATAATTGTAATATCCTAGAGTGACAATTATTAGATATAGTGTAGCAAGTTAGATGCTAATATTCAATCTAATGAATATTTTAGTATTTAGTGAAATTATGTTAGCTTATTAAAATTATGGATTGAAGCAATTCAATGTTTATTAGTTTCATAATTTTGATTTGATAAAATATTAGAAACATAATTTCTTGCATTTTGAAATTATTGATAAATATCAAGTAATGATATTTTGTTAATATTTTCATGCAATTAATTATGATGTTTTTAATATTAGTGATAATATTTGTTGCTTATCTGAAATCACTAATAATAAAAATATATCTCAATGCTTATTATTCTATTGAATGATTGCCATGTCTATTTGATTTATATATATGCATGTTATTGGTAATTTTTTAGTACAATATAAGTATTTAATTTATTTTGATTTATTTAAATTATGATAATATAAAACAATACAGTGATATATCGGTTCCACGATTTAAGTAAATTAAAATAAATTTGCAGCATAATTATTAGTAGTATAAATATTCTATTTTATTACTTTATGATAATTGATTTATATTTTATTACAAAAAAATTGTGATATATTGATACTAATGGATTTGCTTAGTATTTATTCTAAGTAAAAATTGGTTTTTGAAAAAGTTGTTAGTATTAGTATATTTAGTTTTCTTTCTTTGACTGAGTTTTAACCTGAATGTATTAAAAAGAACTTTTTGTCTATTTCTTTTTCAAAATGTCTTAATCAAAGATACATTCATTTTTCTATCAGTTTTAAAGAAGAAAACTTCAAAATTCTTTTTCAAAACTTCTATTTTGAAAATCATTTGATTTACAGTCTTACTTTGATTTCTAAATCCTAGGGTGTGAATCAAACTTTTCTTGACGATAAGCTTTCTTGAAATCTCAAAATATTTTATCCTCTCTCCAAAGCTGGTTTTAAGTGTTATATTTTCAAAACCATTTTCTCTCTTAATTTTTCTTTTCAAATTGCAAAAACTTTGTGACTGCTATTTTATTTGGAGAAATTATTTAAATTCGAGGTACCAATCACTTGTAAAATGATTTGTTTTCAAACACTTGTTTCAATGTATGTTTCACATTGATTCATAGTACCAAAACAGTGGTTGTTGCTTTGAAGGCCTTGTACTGTATTGTTAAGCATTCATTCACCCCAGTTATCATGTTTTTATTTTAAGTCGGGCATACTATCACATGGACGAAAATGATGTAAATCATAATTGAATTATGAATCAGAAAATCATTGTCCTCTATCTGATAAGGATGTTTTGCAAAACTGTTTTCACAACATACAGTGCTAAGGTTTTAAAGGAAAAGAGTCATTCCATTAAGATATAATTTAGTAAGAGTGTTGAATTTCTTCTTTGGTATAAATTCTCACGTTTTATTAGGGGAAGTTTGCCTTATAAGAAATTCATAAGGAATAGAATTCTTCTCTGATACACTTTCCCGCATTTTATTATGGGATAAGTATCTTAAAGAAAATTTCTATTGGTATCATGTTTTTAAATGATAAATCTTTAGAACAGACAAAACTCTTTTACTAAAAGTGCTTTAATGCAATAGGTTACCATTCCTTCATATATTTTTCCTTCTCTTTAGGATGAAAAATATATTTTGGAATGTTAACGTGATTATCTTTTAATCTTGATTCATTCTTTCCGCTTAGCCCCCAATGGCTTCAGAAGTTGGCCAAGAGGTTGAAAACCCATCAATCTCTTTCCCAGGCCATAATACCAAAAACTCATTCATCCACTTCCATATATTAACCCTTAGAGATATAAGAAAACTTTGTAAGTTAGAGGTTGATAAGGGAGAAACTGCACTTGATGCAGCAAATAAGGATGAAGTCGGAAGTGCACCCACAGCTCTAACTCTAGAGAAAAAAGTAGTATATAACTGAGGTAACTGTAAGCTCATATGCATCTTCTCAAAAGGATGCAGAGCTAAAAAGGCAATTAAACTGTCTCTGGAATCATTCTCTCAACAGGGTGAGTCCATTGAAATTCGCTCGTCAGCCAGGGCATCTTGTAATGAGTCAAACACACCACTAGCACTCACACTGATGGTAAGCCTAAATAGATAAAATTTAGGAACACATTGCAAGGCGTCCATAGTGAGAGGTACAGGCATTCAGAGGAGATACAGACTATAGCCATACAATACATTGTCCAAGTATCTACCTCAAACAGAAGTTAATCTTCTACATCCTGAAAGAGAGATCTCTTGTTCAGATTTATCTGGGCTTGAGAGGCAACTACTTGACAAGAATTCTTCGGATGAGTCAAGTAGGGTATTTTACACAAAATTCCCGTCACAGGGTTACGAGGGAAACGTAGGCTCTAAATTTCCATTCATTACATTGTCTACCACGTTGACCCTCCTAGAAGGAACATTTCCAGATCCTGAAAAGGAATGTCCACCTCCCGTTTACAGAGAAGGTGTGAGGCAACTCTTTGATAGAACAAGGCAGGATTCCCTAACAGATATTAATATCTTGGGATAACCCATCTCAAAGAGGTGAAGCTCCACTAGACAGTGATTTAGCAAACGCTATTGAGTCTGGTGCTGAGACAGTGCTTATGCATGATAGATCAAGAACACCTCTACATGACAATTCTCCACTTGATAGTGATTCAGTTTATTCTGATAAATCAGGTGTTGGGAATATAACTGAATTGATGAATTTCACTTGCAGGTACATAATGTTATATTTGAAATGCAGAGTGAAAGTAAGAGAGAGAAACACTTGAGTGAAAGTGAGGGAGAGATATACTTGAGTGAGAGATATGGAGAGAAAGAGTGAAACACTTCAAAGTGCTCGACACTTTAGTATAAACACCAACAGAACGTAGTAGAAATGAGGAAACCATGGACCAAAAACTTACCCTTGATACATGCTACTTCTGAAAGAAAAGCTACTATATTTGCCCAATCAATGACAGACGAAAACTTTCCTTGGAAGACAAACCATTCAAAAGATGGGCCATTGGAGGATTCCTCAACTAAGGGGGAGAATTTAGTAAGAAAAAGGAAAAAGAAGAAATTAATAAAGTCTTATGTTCGTATCCTTGGGAGAAGTTAATATCCTTATGGGGAGAATTTAGACAAAAGAAATAAGAAAAATTACATTCTCAGGGGGAGAACATTACTTGAGCTATGTTTTATATTCTATTGAAGACATTCCGAGGAATTTTAATTCTTATGAAGCTTTGTTTATGATAAGTTCTTTAAGTTGAACTGTGAAGGATTTTAAAGCAGAGAAAGCTCAAACTCAGACAGAAATGAAGGTGATACTACATGAATATCAGTTTAGTGTTAGCGGAACAAACAACTTTCATTTCAGTTACATAAGAAATCTGGAAATGCAGAATCTGATCCAGAAAAACCAGTAGCATTATTTAGAAGTCCCGAACCATTACTTTTTCTAGTTGTTAGTTGAGTTATCCTCTCTATGGGATTTGTTTGCTAAGTTTAACAATCAAATATGGGGAAATTGTTGGTGAGATTACGAAGCCTAATGAATAGTAATCGTGATAACTCAACACTAGAATATGATAGGTAAATAATACTACGTCTACACAGAAATCAGGAAGAAATGAAGACAAGGCAGATACAGTGAATCAAGACATTAGAAGAAGTTTTAAAGTCTACTACAGGTCATTGAGAGAAGTTCATTAATATGTTCATGCCTCAGTGAAGAATAATAGTTGAAGACTTTCAGGGTTTGAGCAAGTTGTTAATATACTTGGTATGGCTTATGAAGATGTCATCTTTTCTTTGACTTATTTGAAGGCCTAAAAATTAATTGAGCTATCCTATCATGCTCATTTCATATTCACTTTGCATGAGCTTTGAGAATCTTTGACATAAATTTTCATTTGTAGAGCCAAAAATGATATCATCCATATAAATTTGAACTAGGATCATGTCCTCACCATGCTTCTTGTAAAAGAGAGTTTTGCAATTATTCCTCTAATAAATTGATTTTTCAGTAAAAACTTTGACAGTGTGTCATACCATGTTCTTGAAGGGTTTCGTGCAAGAAAACGCAGCGGAATTAACGTAAAAATAATAAAATTCGAAACCCCATCGCAGGATCCGTGTATAACGTATGAATGATTATGGTGAATGAAATATGTACCTTAGAAGCTTTTCGAATTGCTATTTAATAGGAGGTCATTGCTTGATGAATCACAACAGTCCTTTGCTTCAAGAACTGCTCTCTAACGGTATCCACACGAACGTCGATTCGTCCAACGATCAGCGGAGATGGTACTATCCAAGAACAGCCACGAATTATCTCTTCTCTCTTGCTAGCCTCTCTTTTTTCCTTGAGCTGCTAGGGTTTTTATCTTATAAAACGAATTCACAAATACTCCTCTTGTAAACACATCATAATGTATTTATACGAGCTAGAGATAATGGGCCAAACCCTAATCTATGAGGTTTCTTAAAAACCCATTCTGATTTTGGGTTTATTTATTAATCTGAATTCTAGTATGTTTATAATTAATCAAGTCTCACTTAATTAATTATAAATTCGAATTAATAATAATAACATTATTTAAATTCATAATTTAAATAAAGCTCCGTTTAAACGTTCTTTGTCTGTGACCCTTTAGGTTATTATTACGTTGGCAATAATTTTATTTTCTAATAATAAAATTATAAACAATGAGCGGCATCTAGTAATACATCATTGCTACCCAAGTAATAATAATAATTGATGATTCAATTAAACCTTTCGTGAATAATGTACAATGTAATATAATCCCTTTAACCATATATTATAGATCAAACTCGAGGCATGTATTGTGTCATCCTCGTCAACGTTTAATCCGGGTTTCCTTGATCAATGAGTAGACTATTAATCAAATCAATATTTGAGCATGGCCATGCATTTTATAGTCTCACTCAATCAAGAGGCCAATAATATCACTCCTAAAATAGGAGGGTTAAATTATATATCTATCATTCATATTTCTCATACGATTCATAGCATACTCAATGTCCACCTTTATCATTACCCGGTTAAAGATAACTTTGAGTGTAATCAAAGTATATTAATTCTCGTATAGAAATATAATGATTTCAAGTCAGAGGATCATTACATCATTATCACAGTGAGAATATCTTATGTCACTTATTAACATGTAGATTCTCACAACGGGTCAGTCCAGTGCCATGCATTGAGACATGCACTTATGTTCTTGACTTTAGTATCACCATACCTATGACCAATGAGATGTGGTCATCAGTCAACAAACATGCTAGTCTTATTACATTATTATTGTCATTAAATAATAATACTCGACTAAGGACTTTTAGGAATAAAATACTATTCATATAATCTCATTTTTAAGTCACATACTTAAAGATATATATTACGTATTAATATTCCAAGGACATTTATTATTCTTTCAATTTATGACGCAGTAAATAAAGACATAATAAATATTAATTAAATAATCACATAAAACATAATCCTTAATTGTTTTCAATAAAATATTAAAAGTATTGTCTCTAGGACACCAATACTAACAGTTCTTGGGGCTTGTTTGAGTCCATACAATGCTTTGAGAATTCTGTAGACAAAATCAGGAAATTTGGAATCTTCAAAGCCAGGTGGTTGTACATAAACCTCGTCTTCTAATTCACCATTTAGAAATGCACTTTTAACATCCATTTGGTAGACTTTGAAATTTGAATGTGCTGCAAATGCTAGAAAAATTCTTATTGCCTCTAGTCTTGCAACTAGAACAAAAGTTTCATCATAGTCAGTGCCTTCTTCTTGTGAATATCCTTTTTCCACCAATCTTGCCTTATTCCTTACGGTAGTTCCATGTTCATCCATTTTATTTCTATAGACCCATTTAGTGCCAATAATTTATTTGTATTTTGAAGGTGGCACTAATTCCCAAACATTGTTCCTCTCAAATTGGTGTAATTCTTCATGCATGGAAACAATCCAGTCTGTATCCAACAATGTTTCTTCAATCTTTTTGGGTTCATTTTGAGAAAGAAAACAAGCATACAAGCATTCATTTATGGTTGTCCTTCTTGTTCTTACACCTTCATCAGGATTTACAATGATTTGATCTGCAGTGTGAGCTCTATTCCATTTTGTTTCATGAGTTGCACCTCTTGCATTTGAACTAGTTTCCACCTGATTCATGTTGTTTGGAATTGTTGTTGATCCTTGAGAGGCTCCCTCTGAATGCATGCTAGAGTTGTGAGGAGCATTCTCAAGTTAAATATGATTGAAATCTTAAATAATTATCTCTTTATTTTCATCATGTGAGATATCCACATGTGAGCTTTCAGGTGCATTTTCATCCTTTTCATTTTCAGATGCCTCCATTTCCACTTCATTTTCGAATCTCAAGGTGTCACAGTTTTCTTCTTCAAGAGTCATGGAATGAAACTTGAAGTCATCAAAAGTCACATTTGTACTTTCCATCACTTTTTGTTGATCAATCACATATACTCTATAGACAATCTTGTCCAAGAAGTACCCTACAAAAATTCTGTCATATACATTGGCTTCAAATTTTTCTAGATGTCATCTTTGAGGACAAAGCACTTTGCTCCAAACACATGCATATACTTGACAGATGGTCTTCTATTTGTCATTATATGATAAGGAGTCTTTCCAACTGATTTTGTGATGAGTGTCCTGTTTTGGGTATAACATGCAGTCCTGACAGCTTCAGCCCAAAAACTAGTTGGTAGACTTGCTTCTGCTAACATGGTTCTTGCAGCTTCAATAAAAGTCATGTTTTTCCTCTCAACAACTCCATTTTGTTGTGGAGTTTTTGGAGCTGAGAACTGGTGACTAATTCCATTTTCTTTTCAGAATTCACTTAATGTAGTATTTTTGAATTATGTTCCATTATCACTCCTTATAGCACAATAGGTGTTGGGCCTTTATCCAATCTCCTCATATTTTCAATGATAAGTTCAGGAGCTTCATATTTTGAGTGCAGGAAATCAACCATGTTGGTGAGATTACGAAGCCTAATGAATAGTAATCGTGATAACTCAACACTAGAACAGGATAGGTAAATAATACTACGTCTACATAGAAATCAGGAAGAAATGAAGACAAGGCAAATATAGTGAATCAAGACATTAGAAAAAGTTTTGAAATCTACTACAGGTCATTGAGAGATGTTCATTAATATGTTCATGCCTCAGTAAAGAATAATAGTTGAAGACTTTCAGGGTTTCAGAAGTGTTGAAGATTCAGTATAGAAGTGTCACTAGAAGATTTCAGTGTAAAGGCATTGATTGAAGATAGACAGTGTTCGAAGCATAGGAATCTAGAAGAATTGAAGACATGGTAAAGACAAAGGATTAAGAAGACAAGTGCAGTCTTGGAGTTATACTCACAGAAAGAAGTTCATTTATATGTGCAAGCATCAGTGAAGAACAGAGAATGAAGTATTCAAGATTGTGGTAGTAATGGAGACGTTGTCTAAGTACCAGAAAAGATTCCAGTAAAGTTACAGTGTTTATTCACAGTCAGTGTTCGAAGCAATGAAGTTGTTGCAAACTTAACAATGCAAGTAAGGCTATAATATGAAGACCTGGATTAAAGTTAGTCGTCTGTGAACCAGACCAAATGCACTAGGCGTCAGTAGTTTGTGAAAGGAATCTGAGTATTAACCATAGAAGAATTGTTAAATTGAAGAACGTACTTGGAAAGAACGATTATTTATTAATGTACGAAAGGTGATTTGTAGAGGCTACAGCCAAACAGCTAAATAGCTCAAAAGGTGCAGGGTGCAAAGTGTCACAACCTTGGTATGAAAAGTGAAAGTTTTCGAACTACAGTCGAAGAACGGAAATAGCTCAGGGTACAAGGTGTAATGTGATAAGACTTTGGTACAAGAAATGAAAGTTGGTAAACTTCAGTCAAGGAATGAGAAGAAGGTCAAAGTGCAGTGATCAAATTGCACTTTGACCATGAATAGTAAGGCATAACATAACTTTCAGCGCAACAAAACTCATTTGACTTAACCAAAATAAAGCATCATGTTTTAGTGGCGCCTCTACAAGGGTTATCTAGTGTAGGCGCAAGAAAAGTTCCCTGGCGCAACAAAAAAAATATTTCTTGGCCCCACTTAATTATCCTCAGCCAATCAAATTCAAGCAGCTACTTTATTTGATTTATAAGACTACACAGATAAAAAAAAAAGAAAGATATTCATTCAAGAGAGTCATCTTCTTCAACACAAATAATATGTAGGGAGCTTCTGCCATGGTCGGGGCAAGAAGGAATAATTTATACACACCCATACCTTACTCCTGGTCAGATATTCGGACCCAGTTTTTTAATAAAAAATGCTCAGGGCTCCTAGATATCACTCCCTACGGATTCAGTTTTTCCTTGTACTAATTTAGATATATTTGTATAGGAACTGAGCATTATATTTTTTTGTTAGTAGCAAAGAACTAATTTGTTCTTTGGAAACCAGTTATATTTTTAACTGGGTGTAGCACCCCTCTAGGTTTATATATGAAAAATATATTCCCGAAAATTTGTCTCGTTTATTTTACTTGCTAATTTTATAGAACATTAATGTGTATTCATAAACATAGAAAATTAGTAGGCAGCTCACCTAAACACTACAAATGGCCAAACCCACTCTGAAGCAATAATTTATTTATCCGCAAATTCAGAAAAAAATTTAAATTATTGTGAGTATCTTATTCAACCCCCCTTCTACGATACTTCGAGACCCAACAAACCATGTGTATTTGGAGAACTCATCAACCATGACAAATGCATATCTCTTCTTGGACATTGATATAACATTTACTGGTCCAAACAGATCCATGTGAATTAATTGTAGAGGCTTTGTGATTGAGGTGAATACTTTGATTCTTTGACAAGAACTCTTCATCTTTCCTTTTTGACTTGCCTCACACAATCCTTCTATACAGAATTCAAGTGAGGGCAAGTCCTTCACTAATTCTTTTTTGACTAGAGAGTTGAGATTCTTGAAGTTCAAGTGAGACAGCCTCTTGCGCTAAAACAAACTTTTACTTTCAGAGGATTTGGTGTACAAATAACATATTTTATCCTTGTTTACAGAGTCCAAGTCAGCTACAAACAAGCTTTCCTTCCTTACTCATTGTAGAGCATTTTCTTTGGTTTTTCTATGAGATATGAGGCACATTTCTTTATCAAACTCCACCTTCAAGTCTTTGTTGTAGAATTGAGTGATGCTCAACAAATTATGCTTCAAACCATTTACCAAAGCTACATCTTCAATGACAACATTTCCATGAATCAATTTGCCATATCCCATAGTGAAACCAATGATGTTGTCTCCAAAAGGTCACCATTGGGCCTCCTTCTTCTTTGAATTGTGACAGTAGGGCTTTATCACCAATTATGTTCCTTGAGCATCCATTGTCCAAGATCCACATAACCTTCTTCTTCTTACATGTGCCCTGCAATCAAAACAATATTAAGTTTTCTTTGGTACCCAAACTAGGTTGGGTCCTTTTTGCTTAGTTACATAATTGTTATTCTTCTCAACAGTCCTAATCATCTTGTCATGCATACACTACTAGAAAAACTGCATACAACATCAGTTGCCAACTGATGTCTGAGAAATTTTTGACCGATGTCTTCGCATGTGATGTTAAAAGTATATACTTTACACATCAGTTTTCAAGTGATGTTAAAAACAGATATAAGACATCATGTCCTAAATAAAGACGATGTTAAAATCAATTTTGGACATCAATTTTCTTATAAAAGTCGATGTCTATAGCTATGTTTAACATCGGTTGTTTTTATAGAGACGATTTACCAGTTTCTTTAAGACATCATATATCTGATGTCTATTACAAAATTAACATCAGTTTCTTCAGTTTAAATGATGTAATAGCTTATTTAAGACATCATATTTTTTAAATACCAACTGATGTCTTTGTAATTTTAGACATCAAATTTCTTTTATAAAATATTGTTAGATATACTATTACACATCGCTTTAAAAAAAATTGTGATGTTATTTCTTTAGGTTCAGATGACAGTATCCTGTGTACATTGATATATATTAGCCAAAATTAATTCAACCAACTAATAAACTTATTCAACCACAACCAAACTACAGAAAAAGAACTGCTGCCATAAAAAGAAATTTAAATTGCCAAACTCAATTGATATATATATCATTACCAACAACCAAAGTAACACATCCGCATAAATAAACATGGCTAGCTAAAAGTACTTCAATCCAAACAAAATGGAAATTAATCATTCAACTAAACAACCCTAGCCGATTCCAAAATAAGTACTAATCAAGTTCACAGGGACAAGCCTTATTTCTTGAGGGAATCATCTACGCAGCAAAAAAGATGACCAAAATACTATGTCTGATAAAACCATAAAAATTAAGAAATGTGAGCCGGAATTCTCCTCAACTAAGTTTATGAATGGTAAAGACCTTTCTAGCATTTTCAGAGCTGTTATTGTCATGAGTTCTTTCTGTAGTACCACAAGACTGAGCCTCTTTTCTGTTTCTACTATCATATGTGGCGCCCTCCCGACCCGGGGTCTAGATCGGGGCGTCACTGACACTCTATATGCATGCACCCTAAATAACAGCAATAGAAAAATACGCATAAATATGACCCCGACTACTCGCCTGGACCTTTCAAGGTAATGGTATGAAACAAGCACACTACTACATTCATTTATATTTAAATTTACAGCAACAAAAATAATATTACAACTCCTGAATCATCTCAAGATCTACTAACAAAAGTACAAGACTAAACAAAGTCTTTTCCTTCCAACTCTGCCTCGATCCTACCTGTTCCCTCTCAGCCAGCCTAGCAAAGTTCATGTAAGACATATTCTTCCGAGCAGTCTGCTTAATACGGACCATGATTCTCAAAAGCTGTAGATGTTAGAAAATAAAAGAATGAGCTACAAAAGCTCAGCAAGTAACCATACTGGTTAAAAACAGTTCTACAGGCTTATATATAATTTAAACAAAATCTTTTACTCAAAACCATGCTTTAAATCATTACTGGACCTCATTGTCCCAAAATTGTAATTAACATACTAGTCAGGGTAATCATTACTCGCAAAACTTTCTTTTATAAAACTGCTTACAGGGTTAAACAATTTCAATAGCTGGTACAAAATAAACAAGAAGCTGGAAAGTAATAACCAGGTGTAAGTATAAAAGTAATCTGCAGGGTTAGATGGATAACAGGAAAATAATGTATAACAATTGAAACAAGGTGAAGTCAAGATATGTCTGATAATTGAAGCTGTATGACAGGTTATAACAAGGCATTTCATTATTCATTACTAATCATTTCAAAGTCCATTTGTATAAAACTGTCCTTTCATTAGGACTGATTCTTTCAAAACATTTTTAAAACTGTCCTCTCATTAGGACCTTGCTTTTAAAATCATTTATAAAATTGTCCTTTCATTAGGACCTTTACTTTTCAAATCATTTATAAAACTGTCCTCTCATTAGGACCTTTTCTGTTTAAAACAATCATTTTGGTTGAAGTTTTCTCACAACGCCAGACAATACGGGTGATCAGCCACGTAAAGTCCCCATAACGGACTAAAGTCCCTCTGGACATAAGGAGTACTCATAAAGGCACTTATTGCCATTGGCCTTGGGCTATCTCATTATAGCCATTGACTATCTCATTATAGTCTACACATAAAAAGTGCTGGACCGGCGTCACTCGGCCTCTTACGCCTCCAACCTATAGGAATCCGCAGAAACCATTTTGATCGGAATTCCCATAATAACCAAAACCTTTCTTTTTAAAGTTACCAAATCATTTGATGAAAAAGACTTCTTGAAAGTCGGATTCCATATTTAAATCCATTTTTAAAGATCATTAGACAGAGGTAAAGTTTATTCCAGGGTAAATCTCAAAACAAGTCTCTGTTGTAATAAAGTAGGCAGAAATCATGAACTGAGAATCAAAAACAAGTTAAAGTTGTGAAGTCAAGATGCAGGGTCAATTCATAGGTATAACAGTTATTTTTGAACACAGTTGTAAAACATTTAATCAGAACAGTAGTTAGGCACTAGCAACAGGGTTCTTTTAAGGTTTAGGTTTAAGCAATTATTGTTAAGAAAGTGGTAATAGCATAAGTCACAGTTCAAAGTCTCTGGTTTAAGATTTTTAAAACTAGTTTATAAGTTGTAGATAACAGTTCAGGGATTGAAAAGTTTAAAGTGCAATTGAATCTGACATAAGGTTGCAGTTTAAATAAAGCAATTAAAGTAGGACATGATATAGTTTAAAACAGTTGAAACAAGGTAATATAGTTGCAGGGTCATAAAGTAGTTTATAAAAACAGTTCACTATGCAGTTCATAAAACAGTGTTTAAGTTGAAAGAGATTAGGCAGTAGTTACTTGCCTCAAACAAAGAATGCTACAGCTGTGGAACAGGTAGATCGTCTACACCAGACACTAACTCTCTACTTTAGCCTTCCCTTTGTCCTTCACCTCAATATCCTTCGTAGCTACACAAAAATAATACTATTTCAGAATCTTATAAACTCTCGACGTTCTCTTTAACGTCTAACTATTCTACCCTTTCGATAATGCAACCCTTAAACACATATATCATCCACTATAGACATATTCTACTAAAATCACTTCTATACTGGCAAACAAATATCACATAGACAATTAGATCATCTACAATATTCCTGACTGATAGTCATTCCTATACAGAAGTGGTGTGCCAATAATATTTTACAAAGTCATTTTAGTTTTTAGAAATTTTGGCAGCACTTCCCCTGTAATTGGAACTACCCGTCGGAATACAACCGACACAACCAAACATCAATGTCAATCATATATCATTATACAACCATATTTGCACCAAATCTAAATCAAATAAGCAATAGCTATAAATAATATGCAATACTATTGTCATTCAAAACGACTGAAACAATCCAAGTATCAATTCAATTCTATATCATAACAATCAATGTCCAATTATAATACTTATAATTCAAAGATTTCAATTAATCAAGCATTTCGACACTATAAGGCAATGTTCACTTAAATAAATATATTCATATTCAATTTACACACACATAACATCTAATGATTTCTCCCTTTTGCAACCAAATATTACCACCCAACTCAATTATAATATTTACACAACCATTCGAATATTAAATTATTCAAATAATTCACAATTCTCGAACTAATTACAATTAATCAACACATAGCACTTGCTTAATCATTTAACAATTATAATGCAGTCACTAGCATTATTATTAATCACAACCCAAGCTAAATTTTCGAACTATAACATGCAGCCATAGCCGGAAAAATCTTAACTTTACTATTCAAATCTAAACAATCGAGTAATCGAATTTATAGCATGATAATCAGCTGTTAACAATCCAAAATGAAGCTATACGAAGTCATTACAATCGAGCACAGCTATTAGTTTGTTAACATGAACATAATATCAATCGGAAAAACCAAAGCTACGGCCGGAAATTAAAAATCTCAACATGCAACTGCCATTCAAGCGATTTAACAGCATAACAAATATGTAGAACATTGTTTACGGGTTTTAGGCTCAGGTCATCCATCACAGCCTGCCACCAGCTCGCCGGAGGCTCACCGCCGGTGGGGCAAAATCCGGAGGTTCTCGATTTTCGAGCTTCCTTCACGAACTCTACCAATCTTTGCATTTTACAACTCAACTAGCATCTAAGAACAAGATTATACTACCAATTTCCCTTGCATGCAACTCAAAACTCAAGCCCCGATATATATATACACGGCATACGCACATACATACACCAAACACAGCTAGCTTCAAAGATTGTAAGTAATACAAGAAATCCTTAACATAGCATAACTAGGATAGTAATAATTTATGGATAAATCGAAGAGCATCAAGAAAATCACCATGGAGACAAGAGCTAGACCTAAGCACAGCTGATGCAAAGTAAGGGAAATAGTTAGTGGGCGGTGGCTTTTACCAAACAAAGACAAGGGCAAAACCGTAATTGCACATATGCTGTTTTCTGTTAAAGAAACAATTAATAATTCGAATTTTTATATAATTGGGGTACAAAAATAAGTTTTATATTTTTAAAATAAAGATCATGAATTTAGAAGCTTCCCCATATTTTTGAAATATTTTTCTGATGAATAAAGAATTAATTAAAAATCTTTGAAGTTTTAGTGCATAAATAGGAAATAAGAGGAGAAAAATCATAAAAACAATTTTGAGCTCAAATAAAATAAACTTTTATTTTTCCAAAGTCCTAGAATAAATAAGGAACATTTTGGAAAAGGTTTCATGATTTTTGGGCATTCCAATAATTAAATATGGAATTTAGAAGAGTAATATCTCTAGAATAAAACAGGAATAAAAGATTTATATAAAATCACTGGGACTAGAATTAAATACATCACTATTTTTAGAAAGTCTCTAAAATCACATAGGAATTACATATAAAATTTCATAATTATTGGACACACCAATAATTTTATAAAAATCAAACAGTTACTCAATTAAGCATGAAAAATCAGTTAATCACTGAATTAAATCACTTAAGCATAATACAGTCAAACAGACAGTTAACTGGACATATAAAATCACCACATATCATATCTTAACACATTAAAACACATAAATCATATACCTCATATTATCCAAATAGATTTAATTACCTCGATCGTTACATTCTCCCCCCCTTAAAAAGATTCTGTCCCCAGAATCAGCCTAAGTAAACAAATAGGGATACTTCTCGAGCATTTCACTCTCAAGTTCCCAAGTGGATTCCTCAACTCGAGGATTTCTCCACAAAACCTTTACAAGCTTAACAGACTTATTCCTCAAAACTTTATCCTTACGATCCTGAATTTCTACAGGCTGTTCTACATAGGACAAGTCAGGTTGAATCTCCAAGGGTTCATATTCTATCACATGGCTCATATCAGGATTGTACTTTCGAAGCATAGACACGTGAAAAACATTGTGAATGTGCTGCATTTGTGGTGGTAGAGCCAATTCGTATGCAACTTTCCCAACTTGCTTCAAAACTTCAAAAGGTCCTATATATCGTGGATTAAGCTTTCCTCTCTTGCCAAATCTACTAACACCTTTCCACGGAGAAATCTTTAACAACACTTGGTCACCTTCTTCAAAATTCATATCTTTCCTTGACTGGTCAGCATACTTCTTTTGTCTATCTTGAGCAGCTAACAATCTCTTCTGAATCAATTCAATCTTTTCTTTAGTTTGTTGAACCAACTCTGGACCCAAAATCTTACGCTCACCAACTTCATTCCAACACACTGGTGATCTGCATTTTCTTCCATACAAAGCTTCATACGGGGGCATCCCAATACTAGCATGATAACTGTTATTATATGAAAATTCCACCAACGGTAGATGCTCGTCCCAACTTCCTTCAAAATCTAAGGCACAAACTCTTAACATATCTTCAATGGTTTGGATTGTCCTTTCACTCTGGCCATCTGTCTGAGGATGATACGCAGTACTCATATTTAGCTTTGTTCCCAAACATTCTTGAAATTTCTTCCAAAATCTTGAATTGAATCTCGGGTCTCTGTCAGACACTATTGATACAGGAACACCATGTCGCATCACAATCTCTTTCAGATACAAATGAACCAACTTGTCCAGTGAAAATCTTTCGTTGATAGGTAGAAAGTGCGCTGACTTGGTCAATCTGTCTATTATTACCCAGATAGCATCATGATTAGCTTTAGTCCTTGGTAGACCTACTACAAAATCCATAGCAAGATTCTCCCATTTCCATTCTGGAATCTCGAGTGGTTGCAACAATCCGCTGGGCCTCTGGTGTTCAGCTTTGACTCTCTGGCATGTATAACATTTACTGATCCACTCTGCTACATTTCTTTTCATGTTGGGCCACCAAAAATTTTCCTTCAAGTCTTTATACATCTTTGTGCTTCCTGGATGAATAGAGTATCTTGAACTATGTGCATCATGCAAAATTTCATTTTTGAGCTCTTGAACATTGGGGATCCAAATTCGTGAGGAAAACCTAAAGATTCCTTTATCGTCCTTCTGACTTTTTAACTCTTCTCCAGTCAACTTGGTTCTGTCTTGACTCATCATCTGTTCTTGACATCTCTTGATCTTTTCTAACAATTCTGGCTGAAAAGTCATTGTATACACCATCTCTTCCACTGAATCCGAATCACATACCTCTATTTCCAATTTCTCAAACTCTTTGATCAATTCTTCAGACGAAACCATTATATTCAATCTTTCTTTTCTACTTAAAGCATCTGCTACAACATTCGCCTTGCCTGGATGATAGTTGATTGTGCAGTCATAGTCCTTGATCAACTCCAACCATCTTCTCTGTCTCATATTCAATTCTTTCTGAGTAAAGATATACTTCAAACTCTTATGGTCAGTAAAAATCTCACACTTTTCTCCGTACAAATAGTGCCTCCAAATCTTCAATGCAAATACGATGGCAGCTAATTCCAGATCATGTGTAGGATACTTCACTTCATGAGGTCTTAACTGCCTGGAAGCATATGCAATAACTTTCCCATGTTGCATCAGAACACATCCCAAACCTTTGAGTGAAGCGTCACTGTAGATGACAAAATTTCCTTGATCGTCTGGTAACACCAACACTGGGGCAGATACTAGTCTTCGTTTTAACTCTTCAAAACTTTCTTCACACTTCTCATTCCATACAAATTTTTCATTCTTCCTTGTCAATTTAGTCATAGGGGTAGCTATCTTAGAGAAATCTTGAACAAATCTTCGATAGTACCCTGCTAAACCCAGAAAACTTCTGACTTCTGTTGGAGTCCGCGGCCTTTCCCATTTCATCACTGCTTCTATCTTCGCCGGATCAACTTTGATGCCTTCTCTGCTAACAACATGACCTAAGAATTGTACTTTTTTCAACCAAAACTCACATTTCGAAAACTTCGCATACAGCTTTTCCTTTCGTAAAGTTTCTAAAGCAATTCTCAAATGATCTGCATGCTCTTCTTCTGACTTGGAATATATCAGGATGTCGTCGATGAAAACAATCACAAACTTGTCTAAATATTTCTTAAAGACTCTGTTCATTAGATCCATAAACGCTGCTGGGGCATTTGTCAATCCAAAAGCCATAACTAAAAATTCATAGTGTCCGTACCTTGTTCTGAATGCTGTTTTAGATACATCTTCAGGTTTGATCTTGAGTTGATGGTATCCGGACCTTAAATCAATTTTTGAGAACCATTCGGCTCCTTTCAGCTGGTCAAAAAGATCATCTATTCTCGGTAACGGGTACTTATTCTTGATGGTTAGCTTATTTAATTCTCGGTAATCTATGCACAACCTCATGCTTCCATCCTTCTTCTTAACAAACAAAACTGGTGCTCCCCAGGGGGACACACTAGGCCTTATAATTCCTTTATCCAAGAGATCTTGTATTTGACTCGCCAATTCTTTCATCTCAACTGGCGCCATTCTATACGGAGCTTTGGAAACTGGCTCAGTACCTGGAGCTAAATCAATGGAGAATTCTATTTCCCTATCGGAAGGTAAGCCTGGCAATTCATCTGGAAACACATCGGGAAATTCGTTGACGATAGGAACATCTTCTAACTGAACTGACTTCCTCTCAGTGTCTACAACATAGGCTAGGTAAGCCTCACATCCTTGACGCAGAAATCTCTTTGCCTGAGCAATATTCAAAAACTTCTTGACTTGTCGGGTACCTCGAAATTCAACTTCTTCTCCTTCTAGGGTTTTCAACTTTAACCTCTTATTCCTACAATCTATTTGAGCCTTGTATTCTGACAACCAATCCATCCCTAGAATTACATCAAATTCACCTAACTTAAAAGGTATTAAGTTAGCAAGAAAATGACAACTGCCTATTTCAATGTCACAACTAGGACAAACTTGGCTTACTGGAATCGTTGCCTGGTTAGCTACTTCTATAACTAAGGCTTGATCCAAAGGTCGGACTTCACATTGCAATTTACCAAGAAAATCTTGAGATACAAAAGACTTAGTAGCTCCTGAATCAATCAATACACTAGCTTGCACTGAGTTAACAGGAAGTGTACCTGATATCACATCCACGTCCTGAATAGCTTCTTTCTGAGTCATGTTGAATGTTCTTGCTCTAGATTGATGTGCTGAAGATTGAGACGGAGTTCCAGCTATTCGGAGAACATTGGTAGGCTGTGTAGGTTCCTTGCATTCCCTTGCCATGTGACCTAGCTTGCCACACTTATAGCATTTGATTCCTGACTTTTGATTTTGATTCTGACTCTGGCTGTTGCATTCTGCTGCATAATGTCCTTTCCTGTTGCATTTGAAGCAGGTGATATTGGGCTTATTACAAACTCCAGAGTGCTTCCTTCCACAAATTTTGCACTCAGGAACAAACTGTCTGATGGCCTTCGGCTGGTTGAAACCTTGAACTTTATTGTTTTGTCTTCCTCTTCCATCATTATCATTCTTGATCTGCTGGGAATCACTTCTCTGACCTTCTGGCCTTCTATGAAACTTGTTTCTAAAATTACCATGTCCCTGACTGTCTTCCCTAGCACCAAACTTTCTTTTTCTGTTATCTTTCTCCTTCTGGGACATGTCACTCTCACCTTCCACGATCATTGCTTTTTGAACTATTGCAGTGAAGCTTTGCAACTCAAAAACTGCTACCCTACTTCTAATCCATGGCCTTAGGCCTTGCTGAAACCTTTTGGCCTTTTTGACGTCAGTGTTGACAAATTCTGGCACAAATCTGGCCATCTCAGAAAACTTGGCCTCGTACTCTGCTACACTCATACCTCCTTGCTTCAATTCTAAAAATTTAATTTCCATCTGGTCCTTCATGAAACTAGGAAAGTACTTTTCTAAAAACAATTCTGTGAACCGATCCCAAGAAATCACACCTTCACCCTGAAGCATCTTCGTAGACTCCCACCAGTATCCGGCTTCAGCTTTAAGAAAGTAACTAGCATACTCAGTCTTCTTATCTTCATCTACGTCTACTAACTGAAAAGCTTTTTCCATTTCCTTAAGCCAAGTCTGGGCTTCTACTGGGTTTGTGGATCCTTTAAATTCAGGTGGTTTCACGGCTTGAAAAGATTTAAAAGTAACTGCTGGGGGTGCAGAAGGTCTTTGCTGTTGCTGAGTTAAAAGAGCTGTCTGCTGTTGTAGCAGCTGAATGAGTTGGGCAACTGTAGGGTCCATAGGATTTTGATCTTGAGTATTTTGGTTCTGAGACGAATTTGAGGTGTTTCTTTTTCTTGGCGGCATTTACTATAGGGAAACAAGCAACTTATTAAGCAATACACTACACCATATTGTAAATAGTTCAAATACTTTTAAAACCATTTGAGCATTAAAACTCTACTTTAGAAATCAATCTTGTAGCATCATTACTACATAAGTTGCCTGTACAACAAGGATAAATAAAGGTTCTATCGAAAACAGGTTAGCACAACAGGTATAAATAAGGTACTGGTAAAGGTAAGGAACAGTTTATGGTCAAATGTGCGAAAAAGTAAATGACAGATATATCGGAAGATACTGGAACTGAAAAGCAAACATACATAGATACGAAAGGTACCAAAGTGCAAGATAGTTAAAGTACAAACACGGAATAAAAATACTGGGAAGAAAATAGAAATAACATCTGACAAGGGTGCTAGAGGGCTCTAACAAATGTCCCTTCTAACACTCAAACATCCTGACATCTAATCACCCCTGTGATCCCTGTCTCTGGCTGCCCTGAGTCCAATCAGCAGTCTACTAAGCACACGGGTTAACTCTCCTGCCCGCTCCGCCACATCGTCTGGAAATGCCCTAGCCGCAATCTGCCTACGTCCCTCCTCCTCAACAGCTCTAATGCGATCCTCCCACCACTCGACAGGATGCTCGGGAACTCTCAGCTGGCCTCGGGTAATAGCTGGCCTATAAACTCTACGGCGAATAGGGGCACAAGCACTCCCTGAGGGTAGGTCAGGCTGAGCAACGGGCTCAGGAATCAACTCCTCCTCGCTCTCAGAACTGGATATGACTATAACATCATCGTCAGAATCCGAAGAAGAAGAATCAGAGGAACTAGGAGAGGGTGGTGGTTGTGAAACAATACCACGAGCCTGCAATAATATAATATGTAAAGCAAAAGGGATAAGATCACCTTAAATCTACAGTTAAAATCCTAATATCTAAACCACTCTTCGATATCTAATCCTATCTTACCATTACTCTATCTTCTGTTATTAAATGATCTACTTATTTAACTTAATCCTGGCTTGTTTCAGTGACCAAAACCTTAGCTCTGATACCAACCTGTGGCGCCCTCCCGACCCGGGGTCTAGATCGGGGCGTCACTGACACTCTATATGCATGCACCCTAAATAACAGCAATAGAAAAATACGCATAAATATGACCCCGACTACTCGCCTGGACCTTTCAAGGTAATGGTATGAAACAAGCACACTACTACATTCATTTATATTTAAATTTACAGCAACAAAAATAATATTACAACTCCTGAATCATCTCAAGATCTACTAACAAAAGTACAAGACTAAACAAAGTCTTTTCCTTCCAACTCTGCCTCGATCCTACCTGTTCCCTCTCAGCCAGCCTAGCAAAGTTCATGTAAGACATATTCTTCCGAGCAGTCTGCTTAATACGGACCATGATTCTCAAAAGCTGTAGATGTTAGAAAATAAAAGAATGAGCTACAAAAGCTCAGCAAGTAACCATACTGGTTAAAAACAGTTCTACAGGCTTATATATAATTTAAACAAAATCTTTTACTCAAAACCATGCTTTAAATCATTACTGGACCTCATTGTCCCAAAATTGTAATTAACATACTAGTCAGGGTAATCATTACTCGCAAAACTTTCTTTTATAAAACTGCTTACAGGGTTAAACAATTTCAATAGCTGGTACAAAATAAACAAGAAGCTGGAAAGTAATAACCAGGTGTAAGTATAAAAGTAATCTGCAGGGTTAGATGGATAACAGGAAAATAATGTATAACAATTGAAACAAGGTGAAGTCAAGATATGTCTGATAATTGAAGCTGTATGACAGGTTATAACAAGGCATTTCATTATTCATTACTAATCATTTCAAAGTCCATTTGTATAAAACTGTCCTTTCATTAGGACTGATTCTTTCAAAACATTTTTAAAACTGTCCTCTCATTAGGACCTTGCTTTTAAAATCATTTATAAAATTGTCCTTTCATTAGGACCTTTACTTTTCAAATCATTTATAAAACTGTCCTCTCATTAGGACCTTTTCTGTTTAAAACAATCATTTTGGTTGAAGTTTTCTCACAACGCCAGACAATACGGGTGATCAGCCACGTAAAGTCCCCATAACGGACTAAAGTCCCTCTGGACATAAGGAGTACTCATAAAGGCACTTATTGCCATTGGCCTTGGGCTATCTCATTATAGCCATTGACTATCTCATTATAGTCTACACATAAAAAGTGCTGGACCGGCGTCACTCGGCCTCTTACGCCTCCAACCTATAGGAATCCGCAGAAACCATTTTGATCGGAATTCCCATAATAACCAAAACCTTTCTTTTTAAAGTTACCAAATCATTTGATGAAAAAGACTTCTTGAAAGTCGGATTCCATATTTAAATCCATTTTTAAAGATCATTAGACAGAGGTAAAGTTTATTCCAGGGTAAATCTCAAAACAAGTCTCTGTTGTAATAAAGTAGGCAGAAATCATGAACTGAGAATCAAAAACAAGTTAAAGTTGTGAAGTCAAGATGCAGGGTCAATTCATAGGTATAACAGTTATTTTTGAACACAGTTGTAAAACATTTAATCAGAACAGTAGTTAGGCACTAGCAACAGGGTTCTTTTAAGGTTTAGGTTTAAGCAATTATTGTTAAGAAAGTGGTAATAGCATAAGTCACAGTTCAAAGTCTCTGGTTTAAGATTTTTAAAACTAGTTTATAAGTTGTAGATAACAGTTCAGGGATTGAAAAGTTTAAAGTGCAATTGAATCTGACATAAGGTTGCAGTTTAAATAAAGCAATTAAAGTAGGACATGATATAGTTTAAAACAGTTGAAACAAGGTAATATAGTTGCAGGGTCATAAAGTAGTTTATAAAAACAGTTCACTATGCAGTTCATAAAACAGTGTTTAAGTTGAAAGAGATTAGGCAGTAGTTACTTGCCTCAAACAAAGAATGCTACAGCTGTGGAACAGGTAGATCGTCTACACCAGACACTAACTCTCTACTTTAGCCTTCCCTTTGTCCTTCACCTCAATATCCTTCGTAGCTACACAAAAATAATACTATTTCAGAATCTTATAAACTCTCGACGTTCTCTTTAACGTCTAACTATTCTACCCTTTCGATAATGCAACCCTTAAACACATATATCATCCACTATAGACATATTCTACTAAAATCACTTCTATACTGGCAAACAAATATCACATAGACAATTAGATCATCTACAATATTCCTGACTGATAGTCATTCCTATACAGAAGTGGTGTGCCAATAATATTTTACAAAGTCATTTTAGTTTTTAGAAATTTTGGCAGCACTTCCCCTGTAATTGGAACTACCCGTCGGAATACAACCGACACAACCAAACATCAATGTCAATCATATATCATTATACAACCATATTTGCACCAAATCTAAATCAAATAAGCAATAGCTATAAATAATATGCAATACTATTGTCATTCAAAACGACTGAAACAATCCAAGTATCAATTCAATTCTATATCATAACAATCAATGTCCAATTATAATACTTATAATTCAAAGATTTCAATTAATCAAGCATTTCGACACTATAAGGCAATGTTCACTTAAATAAATATATTCATATTCAATTTACACACACATAACATCTAATGATTTCTCCCTTTTGCAACCAAATATTACCACCCAACTCAATTATAATATTTACACAACCATTCGAATATTAAATTATTCAAATAATTCACAATTCTCGAACTAATTACAATTAATCAACACATAGCACTTGCTTAATCATTTAACAATTATAATGCAGTCACTAGCATTATTATTAATCACAACCCAAGCTAAATTTTCGAACTATAACATGCAGCCATAGCCGGAAAAATCTTAACTTTACTATTCAAATCTAAACAATCGAGTAATCGAATTTATAGCATGATAATCAGCTGTTAACAATCCAAAATGAAGCTATACGAAGTCATTACAATCGAGCACAGCTATTAGTTTGTTAACATGAACATAATATCAATCGGAAAAACCAAAGCTACGGCCGGAAATTAAAAATCTCAACATGCAACTGCCATTCAAGCGATTTAACAGCATAACAAATATGTAGAACATTGTTTACGGGTTTTAGGCTCAGGTCATCCATCACAGCCTGCCACCAGCTCGCCGGAGGCTCACCGCCGGTGGGGCAAAATCCGGAGGTTCTCGATTTTCGAGCTTCCTTCACGAACTCTACCAATCTTTGCATTTTACAACTCAACTAGCATCTAAGAACAAGATTATACTACCAATTTCCCTTGCATGCAACTCAAAACTCAAGCCCCGATATATATATACACGGCATACGCACATACATACACCAAACACAGCTAGCTTCAAAGATTGTAAGTAATACAAGAAATCCTTAACATAGCATAACTAGGATAGTAATAATTTATGGATAAATCGAAGAGCATCAAGAAAATCGCCATGGAGACAAGAGCTAGACCTAAGCACAGCTGATGCAAAGTAAGGGAAATAGTTAGTGGGCGGTGGCTTTTACCAAACAAAGACAAGGGCAAAACCGTAATTGCACATATGCTGTTTTCTGTTAAAGAAACAATTAATAATTCGAATTTTTATATAATTGGGGTACAAAAATAAGTTTTATATTTTTAAAATAAAGATCATGAATTTAGAAGCTTCCCCATATTTTTGAAATATTTTTCTGATGAATAAAGAATTAATTAAAAATCTTTGAAGTTTTAGTGCATAAATAGGAAATAAGAGGAGAAAAATCATAAAAACAATTTTGAGCTCAAATAAAATAAACTTTTATTTTTCCAAAGTCCTAGAATAAATAAGGAACATTTTGGAAAAGGTTTCATGATTTTTGGGCATTCCAATAATTAAATATGGAATTTAGAAGAGTAATATCTCTAGAATAAAACAGGAATAAAAGATTTATATAAAATCACTGGGACTAGAATTAAATACATCACTATTTTTACAAAGTCTCTAAAATCACATAGGAATTACATATAAAATTTCATAATTATTGGACACACCAATAATTTTATAAAAATCAAACAGTTACTCAATTAAGCATGAAAAATCAGTTAATCACTGAATTAAATCACTTAAGCATAATACAGTCAAACAGACAGTTAACTGGACATATAAAATCACCACATATCATATCTTAACACATTAAAACACATAAATCATATACCTCATATTATCCAAATAGATTTAATTACCTCGATCGTTACATCATAGGCTGCCATGACCTGCTCAGAGATGCTGTTTTGATTCTCACCTGCATATTATTAAAAGAAATTAAAAAATAAGAGAAGTATCACATAATAGACCAACAAGCATGGTACAACTTCGGAAGCTGGTGGCAAAGGCAGTGAATTATTTTCAATCTACTACAAGCATATTTGGGATAGGAAAACACATGAATCAGATTCAACTCCATCGCCTTCTAAACAAAGATGAAGCGAAAAATGATGACCATGTTGATTCTTGCTGAACTAATGGAATAGGACATGAAAAGAATAACCAATCAAATAAGAACCAAATGAGATTTTTACCAAAATCCCTAAAATCACTCCATCAATAAGCATACAGATGTACTTAACTCTCGCTCATTTTTTGGTAAGTAATTGTTGATAAGTAAGGGTGAAGATAAAAACAAAAATAAAAAATAGATAGCTAGGATATACCTTTATAAGGAATTTTTGGGAAAAAAAAAAAGAAGAAAGAAGACATTACCATGTGAATCGACTGCTGGAAAAGTGACAATCTTATTTTCAACCAAGACGTCTTCTAAACCTTGTTCTGCTACGAGAAACTCTATTGCAGCATCAATGTCACCATGCACCTGCAACAAAACCTAAAATCTTATCTACATTAGTTAACAATAATATGCAACTCAACTAGTTTCATAACTAGTAATACCAGACCTGAAAAAGTGGAATGAGAAAAAAAAATTACCTTTTTATCACATTCTTACATGTTCAGCTTTATTCGCATTTTCACAACCACTTCCGACCATGACCATTTTGATCGACCCTGATGGGATTACATTTTTATCAGCCATTCCTTTAGACTGGGTGACAGAAGCTTTAGCTTGATGAGATATCATGGAAATGTCAGCATCAGCCTTAAACAGATATATATAAATTATTTAGGATTTTATGTCCATATAAACCAAGTTAATAATTAAATCCCACAAACCTTGCCAATCAAAGCAGGGCCGATAATCGAGTTCACTCAAGTGTAAGCTGCTCACCTTAGAAACACCTTTTCCAAGGTAGTCCGATCCTCCATCCCTAAGTTCAAGAGCCTCGTAAATACCTAAAACATGATCAATGCATAATGCATAATGCAAATCAGTTGTTGAACAATAAAAAGCTATGCTCACATACAAACAAGAAAGACGGTAAAGGAGGAAGTCATGAATCAACAATCGATATACCAACTGACATTAATCCTTTTCTGCTCTTTATAACCTTCCCAGCCAAAACATTTGCGACTAGAGAGGCACTGCAAAAGCTAAAATCATTGGTAAATCATTTAATAATCTTAAACTGATATTTTATTTTTCTTTTAGTCATCCAATTATCCCCCTGAAGAAAATTTATCACCTACTGAACAAATTCCTCACAGGAATTCAAAATTAACTAAGAGTAACCAGACATTACTGGAGTGGGGGTAGGCGAAGTCATCCATTTGGTGGATGTATTAATCAGAATCTGTGGTTTATTTAAAAATGTACAGCATCCAGAACATACATACTTTGCCCTGCATGAGACTCTGCACCAGGGGTGCATCCAAATCCTCCATCCAGATTCTTGCAACTTATAATGTAATTTACAGCTTTTTCCACATTTATTTTGTCCAAGCAACGCAGCAGTGAGATGCAACAAATAGCTACATACGAGAACCTACAGACTGCGCTAAGGGTAGTGACCAAATGAGAATCATGACCAATATTACCACCAAATCCACCTGTAAGCACAAATATATATCAACACACGTTTTAACCTGTAAATGCAAACAAAATAACCAATAAATGAGGATATGACATATGAGGTAGTGGCCATCTAAATCAAATTTCAGAGTTGCATGTACTCCCCACCAAACTCGATGAATTTATGAATGAAGTATGAACGAGCATCAAATCCAACAGAGAATACAAAATTTAAGCCTCAAAAGGTCGTGTGTTTAATCATAGAACAGATGCTATCATTGTACCAAATTTTACCAACATCTCTAAGACACAAACATATAATAACATGATACCACCAGGTGACAAATACATATATAATCTCTGGGCACAATTTCAAATTGACAACCAAAATTAATCATCAAACATTGTTGTTTGTAACTTGGTTCACTACCATCCATTAAAAACAGCTTATTTAATCAAGACGCTATAAATTACAAGCAAGCATCGACCAAGTAGGCTACTTACTTGTTCCAGGTTTCTCAACCTCTCTGACAACATTTATAAATAGTTTCATTAGCATATAGAACAGAACACCATTAATTACCCACACACATATAGTCCAATATCATCGTAACAACGAATGAATCGACGTAAGCTGTACCTTTTCCTCTGTGACGAGCAGCCCTCTTCCTTGGGAGAAATCCAAGGGAACCGTGCCTCAGATGCTCAAACTTCCTGTGCGACATTCTTCTTCACCTATACATACACACACACAAAAACACCACACGTACATACACACAAATAAAAAGCTAGGGTTTTGAAATAAAACCCACAGGACTAACAATAGGAGCTTGGAATTCACCTAATTAACCCACACGAACTAATTACTAACAACTCTTAGCTTCGGAATCTAGGGTTTTGAAAATCGATTTATAAATCTAGGGTTTGTAAGAACTGCTGCCACAGATTTGTGAGAGAGATGATGAGATGGTGAGAGTTGGTGACATGGTTGAGAGAGAAATTTACGAGAGAGAGGGTTAAGAGAGAGATTTGCGAGAGAGGGTAATCAGCTGGGTAATAGAGTTGGGGGGAAAGTATTTGTGTAAGGGGGGAAATATTTTTGTCTAAGGGGGGAATGTTTTGGGTAATAAGTATTGACCCGTTTTTTTTATTTTTTTGGAACACAACTTTAGACATCGGGCAACAGTACCAAGGGATGTCTTAAATAAGCTTTAACATCGTTATATACAAAAGCGATGTTAAAAAGACCTTTAACATCGGTGGTTTTTGCAACCGTTGTTAAAGGTGTGATGTTGTATGCAGTTTTTCTAGTAGTGATAATTTCCTTTTTCTGATGTTCAGTTTTAGGTTGGTTGGTGCTACCTGAACTAGATGCATTTATAGGTGACATGAAGTGTTTTCTTCCTTTAGTTGGACTGGTGGATTTAGGTTTAGCAGTTTTGTTATTTTCATTTTGGCTAATGCAACCTTCAACACGTTGTTTTCTTAATCTAAAGCAAGTATTCATAACATTCAAGTTGCATAGCATATAGTCAAATTTTTCACAGAATTTATGATTATCATGCATCAAAGGTTTAATATAACCACAAGCAAATTCAGCATTATCAACAACAGGTTTCTTGCACATATGAGTAAGATGATTTGTAGAACCACAGTTTTTACAAATCTTTCTAGGAGCATTGTAAATAGGTGCATAATTATTATGTTTGTTAATGCCTATTTTTCTATTTCTATTTGCCTTTTTCTTCTTAGCATGCATGGAGTCATTTTTCTGGACATCTTCCTTGATGTCATTTTTCTGGACATTTTCCTTTCTTTCAAGCTTAATAGAGGTGGAGTTGGCCTTGACTGTTTTCTCTTCTATTTCAACACAAGGCACATTATTCTTAGCCTCCGACTCATCCTCATCATTTAATTGTTGCTTGATGATCATATTTGCTTCATCAAAATCAACAATTGCCTTTTTAAAATTGAAGCTTCAACATTTTTCAAAATGTAAGGATTGTCAGGGAATTCAGTTTTATTGCCTTTTATTGACATAGTCTTTTTCTTTTTAAGAGTGTCATAGTCAAACCCAACTCCAACCTTAGAATTTTTCTGGTATTTTTCATGAAACCCTTGTAGAACTACAAATGAATTTTAATAAGATTTTATTTTTAGTTCATTCTTAGAGATTTGATCTCTTAAAAACTTTTCAATCTGTTTTATTCAAGTAATCTTATTTGTCAAATATTCATTCTCTTGTTACATGGATTACATGTTAACCAAGGATAATTATAGATGTTCATTCTTAACAGACAATTCATCATTAGCTTTCAACATTCTATCAATTTCCTCATAAGCAGCATTCATACTGGTATGTATCTTAAACATCTCAACACTTAATTCTTCCACATTTTTCTTATATTGAAATTTTGACATTTCAATAGAAGTTAGGATTGGTACCTGACTTGTTGAGGTTGATGCATGCTCATTCATCTGATTATTCCCATATTCTTCTTCTTCATCCTCATCAGTGTCATCCCAGCATTTGCCTTCAACAATATATGATTTACCAGTTTGCATCTTTAACAAAGCTTAATACTTGGCTTCCAATTCCAAATACACTTTGTCCTTTCTGGCTGCTTTTGGCTTTTTACACTCAGTGACAAAGTATCCCAATTCATCACAATTATAACACCTTATTTTTTTACCTTTCAACAGATCTATTTTTGTAACCTCCTTTGAATTTGCTCTTCGGAGCTTTGCCTTTACTTGAAAATCCAAAATTTGGTCTTGGCTTGAAGATTTTATTTTTCTTAAACCTCAAGTTTCCAAACTTTCTAGCCATGAAGGCCATAGATGTTGTCCATGCTCTCAAGCTCCTCAATAGTGTAGAACTCATCTTTATCATATTCTTCCTTGACAGGTTCTTCTTTCTTCATTGTCTTTTTCAACACTTTCCTCACTCTTCATTCTTTGACTTGTACCAACCCTTTCCATCTTTCCTAGAATAAACTTCTTTTGAAAGTATTCTAGTTCATATGTCTTCAGTATCCCATACAGAGTTTCCAATGAAAGTTTTATTAAATCTGTTCCTTCTCTATAAAAGCAATTTTGTATTTCAAATGCTCTGAAAGAGTTAACAAGAACTTCAAGTTTTTCTCTTTTGTTTCATAGGCTTTTCCATATAACTACAGTTCATTATTTAGTTTGTTAAACCTCTCAAAGACCTCAGTTATGCTTTCATTTATTTTTGTCATGAAAGCTTCATATTGTGAAACCAACAGTTGTCTTTGATTTTCTCTTACTTCCACTGTGCCTTCACATAGCATCTCTATAGTTTCTCAAATGTGCTTGGAAGTGGTGCAGTTGAGAACATTGTTATACATGACTATATCTAGAGATTCAATCAGGATGAGCACGAGACTGTTGTCAAGAGCCGCTTTCTCTCTTTCAGTGTTAGTGTACTGAGATGGATCTTTTGGTACCCATATGGCTGTTATCACCTCTGAGCCACTAGTTGTTTCAGGAACTAGTGCCACAAGCATGAAAGGTCCATTTTTCAGGATCTCAGGATACATGTAATTTGCAGTCTTGATGAATGTGAGCATTTTCTTCTTTCATAGAATATAGTGTTCTCTGTCAAATGGAGGGATCTTGATGCTGTTAAATTTTTGGGAACTCATTCTGATATTTGAACTGTTTGTATGTCAACAGCCTGGCTCTGATACCACTTGTTAGGAATGAATTGAGCCAAAACAATACAGAGGGGGGCGAATGTATAGGTTGAGATCTATTCGGTTACCCTTTAGTTTTTTTTTCTTCTGTTTGAACTGATGACTGATATTGTAGGTTTATTAACTTTACCAGTGTTTATCTTAGAGATGCAGAAATTTAAATAAACACTTACCAGTTAACTATCAATCTAATTTTTTATTAGAATGATTTGCTACAATTTGATAATCTTTGTGAAATTCTCAGCTTCTTGTTCATGAAAGAAAATAAGGATAATAGATGAATACCATTTGTTTTTCACTCCCTATCTAGTGAAGCTATCTTCTATACTATATAGACAACATGTCTCATTTGCACATGCTCTCACTAGACAGTTATGCTAAAACTAGAAACAGGCAAGAAACACTTTACATTTGACTGCTATCTATTTCTAGCTAACATAGTTCTTTGACAGTCTTTTCAATTTTGATTTCTTCATTCTGTCTTTGTCTTCTTTTCCTTTCAATCTTCATTGTAGACTAGTCATTACCTTCACAGGTTTGACTGACCTGATCACGACAATGCTTCAGATTACTTGTCTTATTCTTCTGCAAATCCCCTTGAAAATAGCTGATTGAAACATTCGAATACTCAGCTTCATTATACTTCGAGAAGTCATGATGTGATCTGCTCAACCGAGTACTTGTGAGACTTCTCGATTGGTCTTTGACTTGAAAATTCTCGAATGTCTAGACTTCTCGATTGCATATTTCTTTTGATGACTTCTCGATCAGGCTAAACTTCTCGATTGACTTGATTTCTCACACTTCTCGACTGACTCACTTCACAGACTTCTCGATTGCTTCCTTAGTTAACTTCTCAATTTGTTTATATGGACTTCTCGATTGACCATTTTCTTGCACTTCTCGAATGACTCCATATCCCTGACTTCTCGATTGAGTAGACTTCTCGATTGAGTAGATTTCTCGATTGAGTCATTTGAGACTTATCTACCAGTTTGCACTTGTAACTTCTTTATCAACATGACTTATCTATTGATCAATTGCCTTAGAAATAATTTCTTCTATAACTCCTTATTTGATGTGATCTTCATTCTCTTGATGCATGATTCATAGAATCTTCTACCAGTAAATTATTCTTGATATCACTCATTTACATTTGGAGTTGCAGTAGAAATATGCTTCTAACTGCAAGTACATAATTAAATAAACTAAGTCACTGTTTAATACAAGAAGTACTAGAGTGTTACAATATGACAAGTAAATACAATATGGTAGGCTTGATTTGGTCCAACAGCTAAGATCCGTCATTCAACATATTCGAAATCGTGTAGATTATCAAGTATCTCAAACAACCCTACAGTCATGTTCGAATATAATTTAGCCTAAATTAAACAATTAAAGAAAGGATATATCAAAGGAGATCAAACAAAGTACATCTTGCCAAAAAAATTCTATACTCATGATCTCAAATAAAATTGTAATAGGGATGTGCAACAATTTTACTTAAGTGAAAATCTGGCATATTTACTTATAAAGTCACTACTCACGTCAATATTTGAAAGGTCGCGGAATAATATTGGCATGCAGAGATTGAAAAACTTGCTGGAACAAAATATCAAAATGTGAGGTATTTCAAGTAGAGATTGTACTCTTTTTACATTGTCAAGATTTTTATCTAGATTTTCTTCCTAAGATTTTAATGAGACAATCAATGAAGAGTATTATAATATCACATATGTGTGAATGTCAAAAAGAAATAAGCTTCATTGTAAATAATAATAAAATATTTAACAGAAACGGTTGTATAGGCTTCGTAATAGTTTGGGACACATGCAAGTGATAAACAAATTCTCTCTTGTTGTCTTAAACTTCCCCGTCTTGTTCTTTGTATTTGATTAGTTATATATATATATATATATTTATAACAGTTTTAGTTTTGTTTTTGTTTATCTTTTTATTTTAAGAGAGAACCAACTTGCACATATAATGAGAGGTAAAATCGCTTTATCAAGACAGTATCAGACTGAACTTGGTTTTAGGGGGTGTTTGTTTCCATTAAATTATAAAAATAAGTACTTATTTTCAAAAAAAAATAAGTTGAAGTCTATTTTTGTTTTATAGATAAGTACTTATTTTTTAAAACTATATTTAATATTTGGTTTAATTTTCATAAATAAATACTTATTTCCAGGAAAAAGTAACTAAATGTGTACTTTTGTTTGAAAACAAGTTTTGAAAATCATTTGCTTGTTAGTTTTTGTTACTCTTTTGTCATACACATGGACAGCACTTTTGTTATTTATTCACTATTTGTTCCACATATATGAACATACATTCCTACCTTCAACATAAAACACCAAAACCTGTATTGTAGTAACAGACTGATTTGTTTACTACTTATAATGGGCTATTGTATGCTTCTTTTTTCTAAACCAAGTTTTGAACGATGTCCGACTGTTGTATACTCCTTTGACTCATCATTCTTGTCAAATAATTTTGATCATAGTTAGACTTTTTCATATATATTTTCATATATATTTAAAGACATATAAAAAACATAGTTAATATTTTTAATTTTTTACGAGGAACTACCCCATGTTAATAAGGAATCTCAAATTTTGGATTATATACCGCCCCCACCCGGTAAATCCAGATTCGGGCAAGCGTGCCAAACACTTCTACTTGATCTTACCAACTGAGTTAACCCATGGAGCTTATTTTTAAAATTTTCTTTTCTAGTATAAAAATTTAAGATTTTAACTTCTATATAAAAAAAGAAGAAAACTTCAAAAATGTTTAAGTATTGTTTTTTTAAAATATTGATATATGTACAAAAAAGAGTTATACTTGGTTGTTAATTTAGTTAACATGTATTGTATAAACTGGCAGTTTTTGGTAAGTTGTAGACTTCCCTACCTATAAATTAGGGTAGTTGAAACGATTAAGGCCAAGGTGCTAAGTGCCAACAAACATGTGACCTTTGCAGCATTCACACAGATTAATGTATCACTTAGTTCGAAAATTCAGGCAGCAGTAGAGAGAGGGAAATGGGGATAAAAAGGAATAATATGAAAACAGAAACAAGGTGAACAAAACTAAATTATAAATAGCCCGAAAGAGATAACTTTTATCATTTAAAATATTACAGCTTATCTTGGACCAGACAATTCGAAAGCATGTAGGTTATCTGTGGAGTCGAGGATCCATTCAGAAGTTCGATGCGGAGCTAAATCAACCTCGTGATTAGTGACCTCAACCTTTTGCCACTCCTCCCACTTTTCTGCAAGGCCGTCACCTTCAAGCATTCTGACCACCTCTGACATCTTAGGACGATCCATAGGCGAGCCTTGGGTACAGAGTAATGCAACTTGAATAAGCTGCTCTACCTCAGATTCAATGTAATTGTTTTGCAGATCAGGATCAACCAGCATCTCCAACTTTTTCTCTTTCAAAAGGCTTTTAACCTAAGAGGCATTGCAATATAAAAACTAAATATTGTACAAAATGACTTCAGATGTGTGGAACCAAGTCCAAGGGAAAAAAAAGGCAGCACAGAGTATGCAGACTGCTTGAAAGCAAGAATCTCAAGAACTAATTCTATTATCATGCAAAAAGATGTCCATTTCTAGAAACATTTGAAGTGCAAGAGTACAAAATAATAATGGTTACATACCCAATCCAACAACATAACATCATCATCGTTTGCAAGCCGAGCAAGATCAAATGCCCTCTGGCCGGTAATTAGCTCTAAGAGCATAATCCCATAGCCGAAGACATCAGTCTTCTCTGATGACTTTCCTGTGGAGAGATACTCTGGAGCTATGTGCCCAATGGTGCCCCTTACAGCAGTTGTAACATGGGTATCCTTGTAATCCATAAGCTTAGCTAACCCAAAGTCACCGACAACAGGCTCAAACTCTTCATCCAACAATATATTTGCTGCTTTCACATCACGATGGATAATCTTGGGATCACAACTATCATGCAAATAAGAAAGCGCTCTGGAAGAACCCAAGGCAATCCTCTTCCTAGTTGGCCAATCAAGAGGTGGTTCTGATGGTAGACGTTCTAAAAAAAAAATTACCAAAATTGAAAGTGTCATTAGTTTGCACAACATATATTGCATAAAGTAATTCTAGAACGAAAAACTTGACCGCTAAAAGGCATCAATGATATAGCAACCAAAATTACAGTAATGTTCCAGTCCGAAAAATATAATCACAACAGGAAAGAACCATATACATAATATAGTAGCACAAGTCCTGCTTTCACCCACTCTAATAACAATGTCATATATTGAGAGCGCATGATGAAAATTCTGAAAACCGATCCTTCTACCATAAAATATTAAAACAAAACCTAACATCAGACCCTAAAAGCTGAGGTTCAATTATATCCAGATACTGATTTTGAGGACCATGTCTTTAAATTTCTATTATTTGTTTATACACAAGAATACCTCTTAAACATGATGCAACACTCCCATTAGCCATGTATGGATAGACAAGTAGGCGCTCAGTTGGCGTCATGCAAAAACCACGTAGACGCAAAAGATTTCTATGCACGGCCATACTGATCATCTCTACTTCTGTCTGAAACTGCAACTCTCCGCCAGGTGTTCGTTCTTCTTTCAGCCTTTTGACTGCCACAAGTGTTCCATCAACAAGTCGCCCCTTGTATACCTTACCGAATCCACCTCTGCCTAGTATGTTTTTGTTGCTAAAACTATCTGTGGCAACTTGTAATTCTCGCAAAGAATACCTCTTCAGTTGACCTAGGTGCACTTCTGGATCCTCCTCAGCTGAGGTGAACCGCATTAAAGTTAAAAAGTTACCAATGCAACATTAATTTAAAATTAAACTATAATATATAAAAAAAAAATTAAAATCAAAGTTGAGTTGCAAGAATAACCTGGTACATCAAAGAAATGTTCACGTGGTTTTCTTCTTTGCCACCATGCAAATGCCATAGCAGGGGCTGCAAAGAGTAAAGCAGCACCAGCAGCTACTCCTCCTGCAATTGCTCCAGTGGGACCATTTCCCCCTGCAAAGTGATATGAAAAGAAAACTGATGTTATTTACTTTGCAGATACACAAACAACAAATTCTACATGCAACTCAAATATTTATGAGGACACTCATTCTATAGCTTATATAGAATTGTAGTGTAAGATAAGACCACAAAGTCAAACCACCAATTCATGGTATCATGTAAAGTTTGATTTCAAATTAATTAACATTCATAAACAAATAAAATGACCTGGAGAAGCAGCTGTTAATGGTGGAATGAATGGAGGTGGTGGAGCAAATGGTGGAGATCCAGGGCATGATTTCCCAGTAACCAGTCCACATAAATTCAGATTATTAGCAAAACTGCGGGTGAAAGTCAAAAAGTAAATATAGAAATCAGCACATTTTCTTATTTTGTTTCTCATCAAGAAAAATTTAGTGAACCATATATATGGATAGAATACCTGATGGGAGTGAACAAGGAAAACGAGCCATTGTCTGGTACTAGTCCTGATAAATGATTATTTGATAGATCCCTGATAACAATTATTCAAATTATATTTCCCGAACCAGCAATAAACTAATGATCTGGAATAAGAAAAAAAGGAAAGTAATAATAATTTTTACATGGTCGGATCATATCCAGGAACTTACAATACTTGAAGAGTCTTGATATTAGTCAATGACATTGGAATCACACCAGAGAGGCTGTTGTTGTTGAGCCTTCTAACCTTGCACAAACACGTTGAGGTGATGGAGTCAAAGATCACTTGGATATTATTACCTTGCACAAAAATAAAGATTTCCAACTATGTGTAATATGCGTGCATCAATCAATGTGCTAGGTAGGCTCATAGCATATCATAGTAAGCGTAAATTAAAATGAAAAATCTGAAAGTAAATAGAAAGTTAGAAACAATGCTAGTAAAATTAACACAACCATAAGTAATTAGGGACCCCAAGGTTTGAACTCTTACAGGAATCTTAGCTTCGTCAGTTTTCCTAATGTATCTGGTATGGGACCAGAAAAGCTGTTCATGTACAAATCCAAGCTCACCAAATTTGTTAGATTTCCAAGATCACTAGGGATTGGTCCACTTATGTTGTTACTATAGAGCTCCCTGTCAATGATTAAAATGGCATCAATAGGTTTTTGCTAACCATAAATGCAAAAAACTTATAAACCGAAAATGATTAATAATAAAAGGAAGAGACACAGCATAGTTGTATACAGTTGTCTAGAGATTGTACATGAGATGTTAATATTAAACTGGCACAAAATGTTACAGAGACACCGAATCTTTTTTCTTTTTGTTTGTCATCATGTGAATCTTCAGAAGGTGCTTGCACCCAATTTGGGGGAGACTAATCTGTGCTACGACTTGATACAGTACCTCTTTTAGGTTTGTGTACCTTTGTTTTTTGACCTATTAATGAGGAATGAGGGCAAAATCGAACCAACAAATGCCTCTCCCAAGAATTAAACCCAATCCCTTTAAGCCAAGGCTCTTTCGACACGTTGGGGGTCCAACATGCAATCAACTAAACTAGTACTTTTATGTATCATGCTTATTATGGCTTCTCGTGAAGCTAGAGGACATTCACATCAATATATTCATGTGCGCCTATCATTTGTCCGCCTGGGAAACATTTATTTGTAAATTGTCAATTAATATGTGTTATGTATTAATATATATTATCATTGTTCTAAGTAGTAATTAGTAATAAAATATCTAGTACAGAATTAAAACTATCAGTACTCAAGAAGTCATTACATATTTATAATATGGCCAATGACAGTATAGAAGCTAAAAATTAGTTCATTGACTATAATTAATTAATACATTAGACATTACAAGCAATCAGCATATATATTTTAATCATATACATATTTTCTGAATAGTGGAACTAGGAAAACTAATGAGGATGACATATTTAAAAGGTGCCATTTATGCCACTTTTCTTCCGGGTCCAAGGAGAAAGGTAAACACTGAGAGGTATCTTTAAACGATGTCCTTGTCGTTTTAAACCTTAGCTCTCACAGACCTAACCCAGGCTTGGTAGATATGGACACACCATCCGACAATAATCAATTTTCTCAAATGCACCACGTAGCCGGGCACTCGTACCAAAACTGTTTCTAAACATAAGCTCGTTTACTTTGAATTATATATATATGTTAGATTTTAATATGTTGTTAATTAATATCAACCCTTAGAACTCTGTCAATATCCTTGGAGTTATAAATACTAGATTTAAATATGTTGCTAAAGAGTATCGAACCCTTGACCTTTGCTAGTACTTCAAGTAAGATCCCTCTTACGCTTATTATATACTAGGTTAATCTCGTGCCAAGCAGGGTTTTATAATACTTATTTATTGATTTAATATTTATATAAATATTTATACATAGTTTACCAAGTAGAAGAGAAATTACTATCATCTTGTTCTATGAGATATTCACACCAGGACACATCTGAAATTATAATATATTAATTTTAGCATCAGTCAGAAAATTCACAATAGTTAGCAATAGGTGAAACCTGTGGGCTGTCGTCCTGTACTTCATTCCGATTATATGAGATTCATGAAATTTTATGAACAAAATATATTATATTGCTAAAATCAGTTACTCCACAACATACCAAGATACATACATATTATATCCAGTGTAACCTTTTAGGCAACTTTTTTACCTCTAGCAAACAGAGACACCATAAGAGACTGCCTTTATTGAAATGACAACACTAACAACACATAATATGAAAGATACCAATGTGACAGTATGACTTACAAATACTGCAAGTTTTTCAGCTGCCCTAGAGGGACAAGTGTACCAGACAGTGCTGCATTTCCAAGATCACTGCATGAAGGCATTATAGAAAACTTATTATTGAGAAGTCACAAAAATTTTAAATCTTCTGTGAAACTTATCACATTATGTGTCGTATATCATGCCGAAAACATATCCAGTCCTAATAAAAAGGTCTGTATATGCTAAGGCACTATTAAACAAGTACTCTAGGAAGAAATATCTTATCGATTTTGCTGACAGATGCAGCTGCAACGTATTAGACCATTCCAGATTCATCCTCACAATTTTTTTTTTAAGGTTGTCTAAATTAGAAGATAATTTATCCAATGAGAACCATTGGTAACTTGTACTCTTTCCCAAATACAGACATTCTTAACACAGAGAGGTGGAAATATATGTGTGTGTGCGCGTGCTTAACGCTAATATACTCGGTGCTAGACAGCAGTTTGCCAGTAAGTTGATAGTGGAAGCAGCTTACACTCTTATAACACTGTTTTCATTGTTACATGTGACGTGAAACCATGTACATGGGTTTACAAGAGTAGAATCCCAACTCTGAAGCACATTGTTAGGATCTTGTAAACTGCTCCTTAAGTTGTGTAATGTATCACCTGTCAATGTTAGCGAATTTCATTAGTTGCTGACAAATGACTCAAATAAAATAATAGTGAGCAGGCATCATTTAAAGTAAAATATTTAGTATGGCAGAGAAAAATTGATATCACACAAGACAACCAACAATTTTACTGCTATTCAAAGTGACTGATTTATCTTGTTTTTCCTTCTCTTTATTATCAAAGACTCTTGATTGCGCAGCAAGTGACCGTCCCAGACTCCCAGTTTAAAGTGATTAGTTAATTTGAATGAATAGTCAACTAGAAATTATGCACTAGGTGAACTCATCAAGGAGTCCATTGTTGATTGAGCTGACACTAGTGAAATATATGTGAGTGTTATTAAAAATTTAAAACGGGAACTTGATCCTGAAAACAGTGATATAAGACAACCTTGATTTGAACACTTTGTTCACAAAAGAATTAGTATCACAGAGAGGACATAACACATATTGTACAGGTTTAGATATAAATTGATATGAAAACAACAATAATAATGCGATCAACGGAATTTGCATGTTCTATTCTCTACTTTAGAGTGGTGGGAAGGGATAAAAAGGCACATAATCAAGCCAAGATTGTATCAAACTTGAGATATATATGAACTGAAGACCATGACAATTATGATTGAAAATTAAATTTTAGAAAGCCTAATGCTTGTTCATTAACCATAAAAGTAACTTATGACCATATTTTTTACTGTTTGTTATATACCTTAATCCAAGGATTAATGTTAAGTTACAAATACTAAATATTAAAGATATTTAAAACACTTAATATTTATAGGCTTACAAGTTCATTGTAGAATATAATAGACTAGTACTTCACAAATACTTGTTAATCAAAAGATACGTGACAATACACACAATCTATAAACTCCAAAGTTTAATGAGTTGTTCTATGAATAAGAAAAGATATCTGAACTTTCGAGAGGTTCAGTGCACTCCAGAAAATAACACAAACTAATTCTTAATCGATGCTTCTCATGCCCCCAACCTCCTCCTTTAGTCATGCTGCTTGGTCATTTTCTTGTCCTGGCATATTTGCCCCTACCCTTGCAGCTGAATTGACAATGTTACCCTTGAGCCTACGTCTGTTAAAAACCTTCATTGTTAGGCCTTTATCCGTTTCTATGGCATTACCCCGCCCTTTGAAATTCACCATGTCCTCAAGGTGAAAAGAGGGAAAACGCTGATAGATAGTAGTCATGTCTTCCCAGGTAGCATCAAAATGTGGCAACCCCTTCCACTTCAAAACACTTCCCTTATAAGAGTATTGCCTTGCTGCATCTGTCTGACATCAGGCACTTCCTCAGGTTCGACCTCCATTTCCAGTTCAGATGTTAATTGTATTGGAATGTCAGGTGCCACTGACCCATCCCAACTGACCATTTGAGCTGAGAAACATGAACAACAGGGTGAAGGCGACAAGTAGCGGGTAAATCTAATTTATAGGCTACCTTTGCGATCAGCTGAATGATAATGAAAGGACCATATTAACGAGCAGCCAATTTCTCATTTAAACGAGTTACAAGAAAACGTTGACGGTATGGTTGGATTTTAATATAAACTTGATCTCCCAACCGAAACGAATCATCTCGACACTTCGAGTCAACTGTCACCTTCACCCGCTGCTGCGACTTAATCAAGTTAAAGCGCAGATCACCCAAAATTGCATCTCGTTCTTGTAGCAGCTCTTCTACACTATCCACTGGTGACTGCCCTTTACCAACTCGCACAATGTGGGGAGGGTCCCTACCATAAACCACCTTAAACGGACTCACTTTTGTGGATATGTGTGGGGACGTGTTATAAGAAATCTCCGCCCACGACAACCACTTGGCCCAGGTCTTGGGTTGTCCCCCTATAAAACACCGTAAATATCCCTCCAGACTTTTATTCACCACCTCCGTTTGACCATCGGTTTGGGGGTGGTACGCAGTACTGCGTTTCAGTTCCGTTCCTTGCAAACGGAACAACTGTCCAGAAATTACTTAGGAATATTCTTCCCGATCAGACACAATTGAAGCTGGGAACCCATGTAGTCGCACTACTTCCTTAAGAAACACCTCTGCCACCGACACAGCATTATACAGCATTATACGGGTGTCTCAGGCCTATAAAGTGAGCGTATTTGGACAACCTGTCCACCACCACCAGAACAGAGTTAACTCCTTTTGACATAGGTAATCCATCCACGAAATCCATCGAAATATTCTCCCAAATCAGGCTTGGGATCGGTAATGGTTGTAACAGCCCTGCCGGGGATAGGTGAGCAACCTTTTGCTGCTGGCAAACGGTGCAACGTTGGACGTGCTGGGGCACATCTTGGCCCATACCGACCCAAAACCAATCTCCTGACAATCGCAGATATGTTTTAAGTTCTCCTGCATGCCCCCCCCCCCATTACTGAATCATGGTACTCCTTAAGTAACCCCGGAATGAACTTATATTTCTTTGGAACAATAGTCCTCCCCTTATACATCATACATCAGCCAATCATTGGATACATGGAACCCTTTATACTCCTTATCATGTGTCTCTAACCCTCTTCTAATTATATGCAAAGTAGCATCTCCCTCCGGTGCCACCACAACATTTCTGCCTCAGATAATCGATAAAAAGTAAAATACCTCTCTACCCTCATCATTTCCATCAAATATAGGCATGTCTAGCTTTCGATGCCTCCAGTTCCCCGGTCCCCCACCAGACCCGCCTCCACCAATACTCCTAATTCAGCGGTGTATACCCCAAATCCCTTATCAACTCACTCTCCTTGCGCTGCTATAAATGGCCTTACTGAAGTAGAACCAGAACGAGTTTCACTTCCCTCTGTTTTACCCCCAATCTGTGTCTGAGTTGTATGTAAATCCGTCACCGTTGACCAGAGCTCGGTCTGAAACTTGAGATTCTCATTTCAAATCCTATTAATCATCTGCTCCTGACTCTCTCTTGCTCGATTAAACCAATCCTCCAATCATATCGCTAGGGTTTCAAACTCTTCCCCTTGTTTTCGCGGCGCGCCGCTATTGCTTGCCCTTCCATCAAAAGCTCGGTCAAAGAGTGTCACATAGCATGGACTGCCGTCTCAACTACCTTAGCTACCATGTCCGCCATGGACTCCTCAATTGTTGTCGCCTTTTTCTCAAGTTGATCTATTCGTTGATTTACGTTTGGAGGCCCTATGAATCGAATGGCTCTGATACCACTTGTAATAGACTAGTACTTAACAAATACTTGTTAATCAAAAGATACGTGACAATACACACAATCTATAAAGTCCAAGCTTTACTGAGTTGTTCTATGAATAAGAAAAGATATCTGAACTTTCGAGAGGTTCAGTGTGACAAAAATGTATGAAAATGCTTTTCATTCTCAATGAATTGATATACAAACAAGCTCCTGTATTTATAGGTACAGCAGAGCTAATTAGAGCTACAAATCAGTTAGTACTAACATGAAGAAGTTCAATAACACCACGAGTAAATGCATCTCTAATATAATGGCAATCAACTTCGATGTGTTTTGTTCGTTCATGATTTACTGGATTGGAAGCGATTTGAATGGCACTTTTGTTATCAGCATGAAATGGAGTAGGATTAATTTGAGAAGCTCCTAGTTCGGAAAGAAGGCCACGTAACCATACAATTTCAAAAACTTTTGTTATCAGCATGAAATGGAGTAGGATTAATTTGAGAAGCTCCTAGTTCGGAAAGAAGGCCACGTAACCATACAATTTCAAAACAAGTTGCAGACATGGCTCTATATTAAGCCTCCATGGAAGATTTTGAGACATGATCTTGCTTTTTACACTTCCAAGTGATCAAGGCATCTCCAAGAAAAGTACACCATCTAGTTGTAGATCTTCTAGTATCCGGACATCCAGCCCAATCAACATCACTATATGCTGTCAAATGAAGATCAGAATTTGTAGGAAAAAATAGACCACGCGTAGGTGACCCAATTAAATATCGAATAATACGCTTCACTGCAACAAGATGAAGATGCCGAGGTGATTGCATAAATCTGCTAACTATATGGACAACATATGAGATATCAGGCCTTGTAAGGGTTGGGTAGATAAAGCTACCAACCAATTGTCTATATAAATAAGGATTAGGCAAAAGCTCCCCTTCATCTTTTCGATATTTAACATTCACCTTCATTGGTGTATCAACAACAGTAGCCTCCTTTAAACCAGTCAACTTAATAAGATCTTTGACATATTTATGTTGATTTAAAAATACACCTCAATCTCGAGAATGAACTTCTAGACCTAAAAAATATTTAAGATCCCCAAGATCCTTCATTTGAAATGTACCATGCAACATATTTTTAAGTTTTGATATGAGCACAGTGTCACTGTCTGTGATGATTATATAATCTACAATTCTACATAGACCAAAAGAAAGACCATACATGTCGGTGTCTTGTGAAAGAAGAGAAATGAATCATATTGGCTTTGTGTAAAAGAGAAGTTGATAAGAGTACTGCGAAACTGATCAAACCATTCTCTAGTAGACTGCCTTAACCCATATAAAGTGTCATAACCTGCAAACTTTATTTGGAGTTATCCATGTCATGCATGCCATGCGGAAGTTTCATGTAAATTTCCTTTTTAAGATCCCCTTTCAAGAAAGCATTTTTTACATCCATCTGATGTAAAGGACAAGATTTAGAGGAAGCAACAGCAAGAAGGGTCTTACAGTAGTCATATTAGCAACTGGTGCAAATGTCTCTTTTTCGTTGATACCATATTCTTGTTTATTGTCAAGTGCAACCAGTGGAGCTTTGTATCGATCTAGTGAGCCATCAGACTTGAATTTTACACTATAAACCCACTTACTTCCAATACGCTTGACATTCGGAGGCAAGGAAACAATGTCCCAAGTATGTTTTTCTGCAAGAGCTTGAAGTTCTGTTTCCATTGCTTGTTGCCAACACTCATGTTTCATAGCCTGTTTATAACAAGTGGGAATAGAAAAAGGAGACAAAGTAGTGGACATGGCTACTGGATTTGTAAAACCATATATGTTGTGAGGTTTTAAATTTCTAGAGCTTCTTCGAACAGGAAGTGGATCATTGGAAGTTGGTAGAACAGGATTAGGTGCTTCCGAAAGAGTCGTAGGAGCCATAGTGGGAGATGTGCGCCTATTATAAAAATGAACAGGTTTAAATCTCTGTGTTGGAGTTGATGTCTTGGGAAAATGAGGCAATATAGCTACAGACGGGAGTTGTGAATTCATTTGGGTACTAAAAAATGGCTGATTTTCAAAGAAAATTACATTTCTAGACACACGAATACGACGGGTATTAGGATCATAGCAAAAAAACCTTTTTGGGTGCCACCGTATCCTAAGAAAGCACACTTGACAGATTGTGCAGTAAGTTTATGCCTTTCATGTTGTTGAAGATGAACAAAACAAACACATCCAAAAATGTGAAGATTAGAATAATTTGGTGCATCTTTGTACAAACGAAGGTATGGAGATTCATTGTTTAAGATGGGAGATGGTAACCTGTTAATCAAATAAACAACAGTAGACAAGGCTTCACACCAAAAATGAGATGGAACACCAGACTCGATGAGGAGGGTCCGAACAACATCAAAAAGATGAAGATTCTTTCTTTCGGCCACACCATTTTGTTATGGAGTTGATGGACAAGAACATTGTGATATGATTCCATGATTTTGAAGGAAAAATTGAAATTCATTTGATGCATACTCACCACCCGAATCAGATTGCAAAATTCTGATTTTTGCAGAAAATTGTGTTTCGATTAAAGCATAAAAAGTTTGAAATGCCTTAAAGACCTCGTTTTTAGATCGACGAAAATATACCCAAGTATAACGAGTATAATCATCTATAAAAGTAACAAAATATTTGTAATGTTGATGAGATATTACTGGTGAAATACCCCATACATCAGTATGCACAAGTTCGGATGCTTCGGTGGTGTGAGATTTATGCAAGGGAAAAAGAAGTGTTTTGCTTTTACCAAGTTTGCAAGATGCACAATCAATATTGTCTTTAGTTTAATAATTCGAAACTTTATTCCCAAGCAAACCAAATCTAAGTAAAACACTGAGAACATGAGAATTTGAGTGTCATAACCGTTTATGCCATACATGATTATTATAATCAACGATATTACAAGAAACATAATTTGACACTAGAGAAGGTGATGGGAGTAAAGGAAATAGACGGCCCACTTTAGGCCCCTTCGCGATCATCTTCCCTGACACTTGATCTTGCACAAAACAACCAGAATTTGAAAATTGAACGGTACAATTGTTATCAACTAATTGGCCAACAGATAAGATTAGTAGACAACTTTGGGGACACAAAAACTGTATTCAGAGAGGCTGAGATATCACCAACATCAGTGATAGGTAAAGAGTTACCATCAGCGGTTTGAATATGAAGATCCCCCTCATATTTTTTAACATTATTTAGGGGTAATGTTTAGCTAGTCATGCGATTTGAAGCAGCGGAATCATAATACCAAGGCTTATGGGCAGAATTTTTGTTACCTGAAATTCCTTAAGTTGAAAATGCATTAACTATCATTTGTTGGATCATTTCAGGAGTAATAGAGGATTGACCAAAATTAGGAGCATTTGAGGATTCAACTGAGACGTTGTAGGCAGTTTCAAATTTCTTTAGAGGCCGGATTTGACAATCTTTGATGATGTGCCCCGCTTTCTTACAATAATTACAGAACTTTTTAGAACAATTAGTAGCAACATGACCAAATCCTTTGCAACTGTAGCATTGGATATTACTCATATCTCTTCCACCTTCATGCTTTCCTTGGGCAACATATGCAACAGGAATTGGAGAAGAGTTCTGTAATTTCTGATCGATGAAAGTTAGTGTCACGAGCCGTTGTTCCTCCTGAAAAAGCTCTCTTATGCAAGTATCAATTGAAGGAACTGGATTTCTATTCATGAGATTGGACCTGACTAGTTCAAACTCTCCCCGTAATTTCATTAAAAATTGATCACGTTTGCTCGTTTCATGTACACTTTGAACAGCAGCCAGTCCTTTAGAAGGAACACTCTTATACACAATATTAGTGTATTCATTCCATAAATTCTCAAAAGAGGAATAAAACTCTTGAATTGTCATGCTCCCTTGACTGAGTTGTCCCAACTCAAGCTCTAATTGAAAACGGCGGGCGGCGTTGCTTTGGTTGTAAACTTTCTTCAAGTAACCCCGCATATCTTTAGAAGTCTTGTAAGGCCTGAGATTGAGAATCATGGAGGGTTCCATACTCCCGAGAATCCAAGACATAATTTGAGCATCCTTCACCTTCCACTTCGCAAGTTTCTCCTTTTCTGTGGTGTTGGGTGCATAAATTGTTCCATCAACATAACCCCATAATTCTTTTCCCTTGACAAGAATTTCAAATTGGAAAGACCAAGCAGAGTAGTTCTTTCCATTAAAACGAACAAGGAAGTTATCAGATCGCTCCAAAGACATGATGTAAAAAAAAGAAATAAGAACTAGGAGATTAATTCCAAGAAAATCGGAGTAAAAAAACACTAAGATTTTGAAGTTGGACAAGAAATACAAGAACAGATTTTTAAATAATCAGCTCTGATATCATGACAAAGATGTATAAAAATGCTTTTCATTCTCAATGAATTGACATACAAACAAGCTCCTGTATTTATGGGTATAGCAGAGCTAATTAGAGCTACAAATCAGTTAGCATACCCCATCATTTTTGCTTGGAAATCAGCCTACAGTATCCCCTAATATCAGCCTATCATATCACAGAATATCAGCCTATCATATCACATAATATCAGCCTAAATTAAGCCTAATACAACTGGTACAAATCACAGATTTACAGCTAGTAAATAACATCTATAATACACAGTAATGATAATTATATTGACACAGTGCACTCCAAAAAATAACACAAACTAATTCTTAATCGATGCCTCTCATGCCCCAACCTCCTCCTTTAGTCATGCTGCTTGGTCATTTTCTTGTCCTAGCATATTTGCCCCTACCCTTGCAGCTGAATTGACAATGTTACCCTTGGGCCTACTTCTGTTAAAAACCTTCATTGTTGGGCCTTTATCCATTTCTATGACATAGAACTTCTGAAATACTTATCTCAGAGACTTTTTTTAACTGTGTGTTTGACTTGATATACTTTGCACCTTCCAAAACCAAAATGGTGCATTGAACTAAACAATTCTGAAATATCTCCACCTTGAAATGTCAAAAACAAAATTAAGGTTACTTGATCAATATTATAGGAGGTGAATTCACCTAAAATCGTTGGTGTACTAGTAACCCCTAATACATGCTTCGGGGAAGTTATTCCAATCAATTATTAAGAAAAGGACCAAACGCAAAAACATTGTTTTAATAGGCCAACATCACTACAAATTGAACAACAAAAACTTTATATTTGAAGATTAATAATATAGAAAAGTCAGTAACACTTGAAATTATTTTCGTTTGGTTCAAAATCAAACGTCATTTTACATTATTTTTGTTTAGTTCAAAACCAAACGCCATTTTACACTAAATAACAAACAAATCTATATAGCCTCACCGGAAACAATTACCTGAGTATGGCAATCACCAAAGCTAGAACAATTGTAGACAAATTAAGAGCTTAATAAATATACAACTGACCTTCCGAATTGGCAGATATTTTCACCAAAAGATAAAACAGAATAATTAACCCTCGGAAAATAGAAACGGCAAGCGGTCGCCCCATTTTTATACTGTATTGTGCTTCTACACCTTTCATCAAAAACCCTAGATAGTAGCCAACTCATAAACGTAATAGTAATAAAACATCAGGCATCAATCTACAGATTTAAACAGATTAAAGGTTGAAGATATTATTATCATTCTTTCTGCTTTGACTCTGTATCTGTAAATTATTTCCTCTGCTCACATTCACTCCATCACGAGTGGACTTTATTTTTGTTGTGCTCTCTATCTATTGTAGCTCTTGTATCTGTCTTCTATACCTACGATTTCTACTTTTCTATTTACAATGCTAGCCTACTTTGTCTCACCATGTGCAAAAGTCAAATATACGTCTTGATGCCGAACCACTTTAGTCAAAAAAAATGATGATGTTGGTTGTTAGGTGCGGCAGTGTCAACGATACTACCCTGTTTGGGTTAACTGCCACAATTCCACTTTGTAAAACCATTTTATATTATTTTTATAAATGGGGTGTATTCCATTCAGATTGAGAAATTTGATTTATATATGTATCTATGTATATTTTCCAATTAAGAAATTTACTTGGCCTGGGTCGAACCTGTGCTAAGTGTGTAATTTCAAAAAATGATATATTAGTGACACTAAGATAATATATAAAACACTACAACAAAACAAAAACATAACATATAAAGAATTACAACATAATTTTTTGTAATCAAAAAATTTAGGCATGAAATACAGTTTTCTTAGACATGTAAAAATAGTTACAAATCAAATTAAATATCCACAGTCCACACTACTTGATACTCTATGAAACAAAATCAAACCCCTTCATATGACTCTCAACCAAAACATTTCATGAAGAATTAACTAGTCCATACATTTAATAAAACACCTTTCAAAATTCCTTTAGTTGACCACATTCTGGAAAGAGAGTACTTAACATAAACATGTCAGGAATGGAATGACCATTCCAGTCGGGATCGAAATTCATGTTCACTTGGGACAAAGGAATGGAATCAATCATTCCCTATTCCATTCCATTCCATCATAAGTTCTCAAATCATGTCAATGAACACATTACCAACTCAACTTAACATTCTGTCAGTCTAATTGTTTACCTTATAATCTGTCATATGACCCTTATCATTTATCTTATGTGTTGGGACTCCTAAAAGTATAAAACTCAGACTGCTCCACTTACTTTTGTTTTGACTATTATTTATCCAATCATTCAACAACAAACTGTCTCCGTTTTTTTGTTATAAAAGAAATTACTATTTCATTACGAGACTTGGAGGTTTAGGAATCTCCAATTTGAATATAAAATGGATAAGGCCATGTAGAGTACTAAGAAATTGATTTGTAATGAGAACGAAAATACCTAAGCGTATGAAACAACATAGAGGTAATTACCAAAAGGGATTTAATTAAAGTGTCCAATATTTTAAGTGAAGTTACGCATCAGTTCACGTACAGCTACTTCTAACGAGTACTGCTTCGTGGCCATCCCTTTTTCTTTTGTGTTTACTTAATATAAGGTAAAATTCTCTAATTTATCAAAATCTCTCACGTAGATGACAAATTTCTATACCAAGATAGAGCGAGGGGGGGGGACTATTTTACATGTATAGGAGAAGTTTCTATAATCAACAGCAAACGAGTTATGTTGTAGCAAAAGTAGAAAGACACTATAACTTGTGCAAGAAAGGAATCCATATCTACCTCTGTTATAATTGATGGCGAAAACTAAGCCCTTACAACTACGTGCTTACTAAAAACACTAGTGCTTCGTATTTCAAAACACTTGCAACAATAGTACTAAAGCTAAACGAAACAAACTAGTTCAATAATGCAAGCACATTCCAACTCCCCTCGAGTTTTCATATACACATTAAGGCCATTGTATAAACCAAAACCAAATCACATTCTAAATAATTAACCAAAAATAAAAACACTAATTACAACAATGCTATTCAAAATCAAGAGCTTAATTAATAAAACAGTAAATGAAACTAACTAACTAACCTTCCAAATTAGCAGATATTTTCACCAAACCAATTAATAACCACACCAAAACAGCAACGCTGCTTTGTTTCTCCATTTTCATACTGTAATTTTCACACCTTTTATATAACCCTAGCCAGCCAACTCATATACATACATACATATATATAATAGATTATGTAATGTAGGTCATTGTTTCACAAATCTGGAGGTGATACACTGGAGCAGTGTTACTTGTGTTGAGTGGATTTGATTTTGTGTTGCTAATGTTAAGTGGATTTGATTTTGTGTTGGTAATCCCTCCCTGTCACGTGTATACTGGGGGTAAATGATATTAATTAAAAAAGATTTATTAATTATTTTAAAAAATGGAAAATTAGATATTAAAATAAATTTTTAATTTTTTTTAGTTATATAATATGTGTAATTTGTGGTCAAAATTTAGTCAAATTGAATATTTAGTAGTCAAAATAAGACAAAGGGAGGGAGTTTTATTTTCTAGTTTCTGTCTCTCCGATGAGAATGAGAATAAAAATTTATTTCAAATAGCGTTCACTCAGAACTTAAAATTTGTATAAAATGAAATGAAAATTATCGTTTATTAATGGGTTAAGGAGCGAAAACACCCATATATTTTAGATAGAGAAGTAAATAAATCTCTGTATTTTAATATAGTCAAAATAAGCCTTTTATTTTTAAAATGTAGGTCCAAAATAGCCCTTATGATTAGATTTGATTAACTATGGTTAAATATATGTTTGGAATTTGAAAACAAATGATTTTTATTTATAAATTTTATTTTAAAATATTATAAGACCGAATAGTTTATATTATAAAATAAGTTTGAGGGTAAATATAATTCAATAACTATGGTAAAATTTAGTGTTATTATTAATTTTTTAATAATTTAAACTTTTATCTTGACCATGTTTAGCAAATTTAATAATATTTTATAATTTTAACTATGACCTTAAAAATTAAAATTTTATGTGAGCATATAAAACTATAAAAACTTATTTGATATTTCACTCAAATTATAGAGTTTTTTTCGCCCCCACGCCAATGATATAATATAATTTATTTTGATTTTATAATATTTTAAAATATAGGGGCTTATTTGCTCCCGCATAAAAAACATAAGTGTGTTTTCGCTATTTAACCATTTATTAATATATAAGTTGTCAATAATTATTGTTTTAATATAATCCTTTTTAACGGTCAAAATTATAAAAAAAAAATTAATTACTTCATTATTATTTTTCGATGATACTAAGCCAATCTTCTATAATTTTTCACGGATAAAAAATATTATAAAATTACATTTATATTCGTGATAGAGAAATGGAATATGAAAGATGAATGAGGACATTTTGACATACAGGAACAGGACTCACATTTTAAAAAACGGAGTGCAAGGGACAAGGTCGAGGGCTTTTACATATTTGTTCTATTTATTGATAATATTTTATTTATATTTGAAGTATAATAAGTTCATTGTGTATAAATTCACACGTATATCTTATGTTTGCCTAGATGATAATCTATTATATAAGGGGTTAAATATAATAGTATTAAGTAAATCGATTATCAACACAAGTATGTAAAAAATTACAGCTTTGTATTGATATTAAACTGTGTACAAGAACTCTCTCAAGAATTTTACTGTTCTCAAGAACTGCTAGGTTATATGAAAATTATGACTTGAATGTTATAATAATGTTAACCTATTTCTATGTTTATATAGATACAATTACAATTCAATCACAAAACAGATTATGAAAAGAATAGCTTCAATAAAGTAATTAGTCTTGTATTTGAATTCATTCTTCACTATCCAAATCATATTCCGATTTGTTTGTTTCCTTTACAAACTCTGATTTGTAAACTCTATTGGTTGTCATTTTCTGATTGAGCATTTTCTGTTAGAGTAAACTCTGATTGAGTATTCTCTGATAGAATAAACTCTGACCGACATCTTTTTATTCTCTGATGACGTCAGCAATCATAAACTCTGTTCTTTGTTATTCTCTGACAGCATTAGTGTTTGTTTTCTAACTTCTTATATATAATTAAATTAAATATTTTAACAAATTTAATTTTTAATTAAATTAAATTATTATAGTTGTTAATTATGATCTACATACGATTAAAATTTAGGAAATATTATTAGCCATATAATACATAAAAAATCTTATCAACTAAAATTAAGTTAATTAATTTTTTTTAATTAAATACAAATACATAATTAATGAAAATATATCTAATATTAATGTTATAATATTTTTTATATGAATGTATGTATTTTAAAATAAAAAGAAAATACATAATTAGTACGATTAAAAAATAATAACATATTTAAATATGTGAAAAATATTACACAAACATTACTTTTATATAATATAAAATAAAAATAAAAATCACATAATTAATTTTGTTTTACTATATCCAAAATTTATATGTAACATAGGGATAATAAATCAACACAAGAACATTACATGTAAATAATATGAAGTAATCATAGGAATCAGGAAGACATGAACACGAAGGATAAAGAAGAAATCTATAGACTTGAAGCATTAGCTCACTAGAAGAAGTTCATTAATATATTCATGGTTTAGTGAAGAATAAAGGTTGAAGGATTAAATAATGTTGAAGCAATTAAGCAGTTGTCTAAGTACAAGACTATGAATCAGTCAAGCAATGATTTGTAGGGTTCAAGTACATAAATCAAGAAGATATGAAGATATGGTAAATACAAAGAGTCAAAATATTAGTTGGAGTCTACTATAGATTACTGGAGGAAGTTCATTCTTATGTTCAGAACTCAATCAAGGATAAAGGTTGAAGACATTCAGGGTTTCAGGCGGTATTGAGAATTTTTATATTTATTATGAAGAAAGAATTGAGAAGAAATTGAAGTGTAGCTGCAAGTGCTTGAAATTTTCTAAGGTAAATAACAAGGGATGAAAAGGCAGACACATTTTGTTTCTAGCCCTTGAAAATTTTTAAGTCAACAACAAGGAGAAAAAAGAAGACACATTTTGAATGTAGAAGGAAGCCTTGGGTCGAAATATTTTTTAAGGTGTTAGAAAATTGTATAAGTAACAATACAAAGAACAATTTGTGGACACATTTTCTATACATACGTAGAGAGTCGACACATTTTGAAGAAGAAAGAAAATGGATCTAAGGCAAGTGCACTGTTGAAGGGTCGACACAATTCTTAATTGGGGAATTATCTCTAACGCAATTGTGTATACAAGGTGAAAAAAGGTCAACACATTCTAGAATGCCTAGAATAAACCTAATTAACACGCAAGGGCTTTACTATAGACACAATTTCCATACAAGGTGAACAAAGGTCGACAAATTTTATATGTATCAGAAAATTGTCAAGTCACATACAAGGAGCACATAGTCGACACATATTGGTATGAACTTGAAATATTTCTAAGGAAAATACATGGAATGAAGAGTAGACACATTTTACATACATGGCTCAACATGTCGATACATTTTCAGCTAAGAAAGATTAATCTTAGTGTTATAAATCTCTTTGAGATTGGTTGTCCCTAGAAATGAAATCTTGGGAGACCTCCTGTTTCATGAACTGGATGTGTTGGTTCCAGTGTGGTCAACACCTTGGACACTGTAATGTATGGCAGTTGAGAGTCTGTGGTGCTAGCTAAAGCATGTGAAGGCATGTCCTACTCAAGTTCTACCTGAGTAGGCTCGGCTACTTGTGTAGCTGCTTCTTGAATGGACCTCTCGCTCCCTTTATAGAGGAGTTGCCTCTTACCTATTCCATAATTGGATGGGAAAACCTCCGATAATGGAGCTAGAGATGTTCTGTCCATGGGGTCACCACCTCGAACAATGTAAGGTGTGGCAAATAAGAGTTCGGGATGCCCCTTAAAGACTGTGAAGGCCTGTTTGTTGGTCCTTGATATTGTAGAAGGGGGGTTGAATACAATATCTGTAAATTGTCGTGAAATTTTGGATTTGAAATATTATTTTAATTAATCACGAAATATTAATATTAATGAAATATTGTTCAAGTAGAAGATATAATTTTTAACTTGAAAAGTATTACAAAAATTATTTGATTAAAAGTTTATAACTGATAAAATAATCTAGAACGAATTCGACATGAAATGTTCGGGTTTAATCAATTATATTCCAAACTTACACCGAAATCTGTGAATATTACAATGCATACAAATTTCTGAAATTTGAATGTTTTCAATCTATTGAACAATGAAGCAAAATTCTCATATTTATAGAGGTTTAGTTCAGCAAGACTTTTGAATAAGACTTAATTAAAAAAATCAAAAGACCTTTTAAAATAAGCCTGCAAGACTTTTGTTAGGAATATATTCATTTTGATGATGTAGAAAATACTAGAACAGGGTCTAGCTCAGTTTATCTTTAATAAGTCTTTCTAGTCTCTGAAATGTATAATCAGAGTCTAGATGGTCAACATTCATGTTACTTGTACTTAGAAGAATTTCTGTAGAAAGTGAAACCAGAGTCTGCATGAAGATCAGAGTCTGGAAGGTGATTAGAGTCTATAGACTATCAGAGTCTATGATCTATCAGAGTCTACATGTGATCAGAGTCTGAAGATCATCAGAGTCTGAAGATTTCAGAGTCTATACAGTTGAGGTTAAATTTGGAAGAAGATCACAGGAATGGAAAGTCTTCGAAGATCAAGATAAATATATTGCAGATATGCTATGGGAAAGAAAGAGAATTCTAGAAGGAAACTGTCAACTAATAATTAGGAATTCTATTCCTATTGTAATTTATCTTTCTGTTATTAGTTGATAGGCAGCTCTCTATATAAACTCTATGTAACCTAATTGTAAAAGAGTGGAAGTCGAAGCATAATTATCTGAGTGAAATTTTGTGAGAGCATAGAAATAGAGAGAGTTGCTGTGATAAACACAGAGAAGCTGCTAGGGTTTGTGTACACCCTAGGAGAGTTTTGTATTCACAAATCAATAATACAAAACAGTACTTATTCATATTTTTGTGTTTGAGTTTGTTCTTAATTTGATTTTAAATCGGGCAGAAAAGACATACAAGTATTCAACCCCCCCTTCTACTTGTATGACTGAGAAAACAATTGGTATCAGAGCCTAACGTTTAAAATCGATCAAAGATGTCTGGAAACAAAGATGGCAATTCTAAGATTCCTATGCTTAAGAGAAAAGAGTTCACCCACTGGAAGGTTAAGATGTTGCACCATCTGGAAGCAACAGACCCTGACTATCTTGACAGGATTAATGAAGGACCCTTTGTGCCTTTAAAAATTGTGCCTCAAATCAATGAGGAAGGCAAAATAACTGAAGAACACCTCGTTGAGAAACCAAAGGCTGAATGGACAAAAGAGGACAAAGAAAATGTCCTTAAGGAAGCAAAAGTAAAGAACATTCTCTTTAATAGTTTAGATTCTGTTCTAACTAACTGTGTCATATCATGCAAGACTGCTAAGGAGATGTGGACAAAACTTGAGGTGCACTGTCAAGGGACTAAAGATGTCAAGAAGAATGCTAGGTCTTTGCTTATTCAAGAGTATGAGTACTTTGAAGCAAAATCTGGAGAATCTATCACTGAGATGTATGATAGGTTTACAAAACTCTTGAATGAGATGGCTATGCTTGGTAAGGTTTATGATTCTGAAGATATGAACACCAAGTTTCTGAGAGCACTTCCTGAAGAGTGGGACAATAAGACTACAGCCATAAGAGAAGCTAGAGATTTGGATGAACTAACTCTAGAAGAATTGTATGGCAGACTCAAGACATATGATTTGGAGATACAACAGAGAAAGAATAAGAAGTCTGTAAAGACAAAATCTGTGGCACTCTTGATGGAGTCTGAGAAAGAACAACAGGAACCATCCACAGAAGCAAGAATCAAGGATTCAAGAAAGAAGGGTAAAGCTGCTGTGGAGTCAGAGTCTACTGACACAGACTCTGATTCTGATGAAGAGTTTGATCTAAGTCAAATGATGGTTATGTTTGCTAAAAATTTCAAAAGAATGAAATTCAACAAAAGAACTGGCAAATTTAGCAAAAGGCCATCATTCAAGAAGGAAGATGAAAAGGTTGAGAAGAGCAAGAGTACAATTATCAAACTTGACAAAGCAAAGGTCAAATGTTTCAACTGTGGAATATTGGGGCACTTTGCCAGTGAATGCAGAAAGTCAAAAAGTCAAGGAAAAGGAAAAGCACTTCTATCAACAGGAAAGGACTGGGCAGACTCAAGCTCAGAGGATGAAATTGATTATGAAAATCTAGCACTGATGGCATCCTCCTCAAGAAAATCACAGTCTCCCAAAGAACCCTCATCTCCTAAAACTCAGGTATCAATCTTTACTTCTGAATCCTTAATTAATTTGGACTCTGATGGCATAGAGATTGTGAAAAGTGAGGTTAATAAAATAATGACAACATGTAGGTCTCTCACTAGTGAAAGTGAAAGGTTGAGAGAAGAAAATTTAGCCTTAACTAAAAGGAATTGTCATGTAGAATCTGAGTTATTATTAATGGAACAATACAAAAAGGATTCTGAGAAATATAGTCATAACTACACTGAAATTTTGAAAGCTTATGACTATGTTAGGAAAGAACTAGAAGAAGAAAGGCTTAAGTTTAAAGTTTGGACAGACTCTGGAAGAAAAGTTCAAGAAATTCTCAATAATCAAAACGTGTGTCAAACTGCTGGTCTAGGCTATGACAAGAGTCAAGACAAAAGACCTATTGTTGAGAATGATAACAATGAAGAAGCTAGCAAAATTAATAAGACTAAAGACAAAAGTACATTTGTTCCTGTTAAGTTTGTGATCCCTAAAGAAAAAACTGAAGCCACAAACTCATCTGTCAATAGTCCCCCTGTTGTTGACAAAAAGACAGATGAAACAGGGGCAAATAACTCTAAGAAAATTATAAACATAGGGTACTTGTCTAAGTCTAAGTTAAAAGAAAGGCTAGAGAACTTATCAGAGTCTACCAAAACTAGGAGAAATAGGAATGGTAAGGAAGGCATCAATAAGGCTAATAATTATCAAAAAGATCCTAATGCTCCTAGAAAGAAGTGTTATATATGTGGCAACCAAATCCATTTAGCTATAGATTGTAAAACAAAAATTGAGAAGAAATCAGAGTCTAGTCCTTCTCAGACTCTGAAAAGTCACTACATACCACAGAAACCTTGTTATCACTGTGGTAGCATATTTCATTCTATATATATGTGTAGGGACTATCATGATTTGTATTACAATTTTTATGAGCTAAAATCTTCTATTGATAAGAGTTGGTATGACACTGTTAAGACTCCACCACAGTCTAGAGCAACAAAAGAGACAGGTAAGCCAAATGTGAAAATTATTAAGCCTGTTTCTCCTAAAATTAGTAGAAAAGGATCCAAAACTATTTGGGTCCTCAAAACATCTAACTAGTTGCTTTATGTATGCAGGGAACTAGGGTAAAGAAAGTAACCCTAATCCTGGACAGTGGATGCTCAGGACATATGACTGGAAATAAATCCCTGCTTACAGACTTTGAGGAAATGGTTGGCCCAGAAGTATCCTTTGGAGATGGCAACAAAGGACAAACACTGGGATATGGCAAGATTGTACTTGGGAATGTCATCATTGAACAAGTAGCTCTAGTTGACGGCTTAAGGCACAATTTAATAAGCATAAGTCAACTTGGAGACAAAGGTTACCATACTGGCTTTGACAACAAAGAGTGTCTTGTGACTCACAAAGAAACAGGCATTGTGGTTTTCAAAGGACACAGACATGGTAACATTTATGAAGCCAGCTTTGAGGATTGCATAAACAGTGAAGTCACATGTCTATACAGTAAGGCCTCAACTGAAGAGAGCTGGAAATGGCACAAGAAACTGTCACACATCAACTTCAAAACACTCAACAAGTTGGTTAAACAGAATCTTGTAAGAGGATTACCACAAGTTGATTTTGTACAAGATGGACTTTGTGAAGCATGTCAACTTGGAAAACAAAGGAAATCATCCTTCAAGAGCAAGACAATAAATACCATTTCTGAACCCTTTTATTTACTGCATCTTGATTTATTTGGTCCAGTAAATGTTATGTCAATTAACAAAAATAAATATACTCTTGTTATTGTAGATGATTTTACAAGATTCACATGGGCTTTCTTTCTACATTCAAAGGATGAAGCTTCACAACACATAATAGATCATATCACTTTTCTGGAAAGAAAATCACAGAAAACAGTAAGAATTCTGAGGAGTGACAATGGTACTGAATTCAAGAATTCAATCATGGAGAACCACTGTGCATCAAAGGGAATTACTCAACAATTTTCTGCGCCAGGAACTCCTCAACAAAATGGAGTAGTGGAAAGAAAGAATAGGACACTCATAGAAGCTGCCAGAACAATGTTGGCAGAGTCTAAGCTACCAGTATACTTTTGGGCTGAGGCAGTCAATACAGCATGTTTCACTCAAAACCGCACTCTAATAAACATGCATGGAAAAACTCCCTATGAAATGATAAAGGACAAGAAGCCAAGTGTGAAACACTTTCACATATTTGGATGCAAGTGTTATGTACTGAAAGTACATCCTGAAAATCTAAGCAAATTCGAAGCCAAGGCAGATGAATCAATCTTTCTTGGATATGCATCGAACACAAAAGCATTCAGAGTGTTTAATCTCAGAACCAAAATTGTTATGGAATCTATTCATGTTGCATTTGATGATAAAAAGTTTACAGAATTACAGGATGAGTCAGAGTCTACAACACTGGAATTTGAAAATCTAAAAAGTTCTGAGATAAATGAAGAAGAAGAGGATGAAGACCCTAGAATAAATCCTGAACTAACACAGGAACCTGCACATTCTGAGGGGGAGCCAGAAAATTCAACTCCAAATAATTCAGAGTCTAACAGGTCAGGGTCTACCCAGACAGAGTCTATCCAGACAGAGTCTAGACAGACAGAGTCTAACTCATTAGGGTCTGGATCAAGCAACTCTAAACTCTTGTCAGAGTCAAGCAATTTAGGGGGAGCCTCTTCATTTGAATTTCACTCAAATACAGAAGATGCAAATGACTTAGGGGGAGTTTCAAGTTCAAGAACCAATCTTCCACCTGCTAGAAAATGGACAAGGAATCACACTCCTGATTTGATAATTGGTGATCCTGAGAGTGGTGTACAAACAAGAACAACCACTCAAAATGAATGTCTTTATAGCTGTTTTCTCTCAAAGAATGAACCCAAGAAAATTGAGGAAGCCTTGCAAGACCCTGATTGGATTATTGCAATGCAAGAAGAATTGAAAGAATTTGAGAGAAATAAAGTGTGGAAACTTGTACCAAGACCTAGAAATAGATCAGTGGTTGGTGCAAAATGGGTGTATAGAAATAAACTTGATGAGAATGGAACTGTAGTAAGAAATAAAGCAAGGCTAGTTGCAAAAGGATACTCACAGGAGGAAGGAATTGACTATGATGAAACTTTTGCACCAGTAGCAAGATTGGAAGCTATTAGAATGTTTCTAGCCTTTGTAGCTCATTCAAAATTCAAGGTGTATCAGATGGATGTGAAAAGTGCTTTCTTAAATGGAGAATTGGAAGAAGAAGTCTATGTGGAGCAACCACCAGGATTTGTTGATCCAAAGTTTCCTGATCATGTTTACAGGTTAGACAAGGCACTATATGGATTGAAGCAAGCACCTAGAGCATGGTATGAAACTCTTTCAAAATTCCTTCTTGAAAATGGATTCACAAGAGGTACCATTGACAAAACTCTCTTTATTAGAAAATATAAAGGTGATATTTTGCTTGTCCAAATTTATGTTGATGATATTATATTTGGATCTACTAATGATAATCTCTGTGAAAAGTTTAGTCAACTAATGCAGTCAAATTATGAAATGAGCATGATGGGAGAATTAAACTTCTTTTTGGGGCTTCAAGTCAAACAGAATGATGATGGAATTTTCATCAATCAAACAAAGTATGTAAAAGAACTATTGAAGAAGTTTGATATGCAAGATTCTACATCTGCTAAAACTCCCATGTCAACAGCTACTAAGCTAGACTCTGACCCAAAGGGTAAGAAAGTTGACAACACTAGTTACAGAGGTATGATTGGCTCATTGTTATATTTAACTGCTAGTAGACCAGATATAATGTTTGCAACTTGTCTGTGTGCTAGATTTCAAGCTGACCCTAGAGAATCAAACTTAATAGCTGTGAAAAGAATTTTTAGATATCTCAAGGGGGCACAAACTCTTGGACTTTGGTATCCTAGAGAGTCAGATTTTTTACTAATTGGCTATTCAGATTCTGACTATGCAGGATGCAAAGTAGATAGGAAAAGCACAACAGGACAATGCCAGTTTCTTGGCAACAGATTAATTTCTTGGTTTAGCAAGAAACAACAGACTGTATCAACCTCAACAGCTGAGGCTGAATACATTGCAGCTGGAAGTTGCTGTGCTCAAATCCTGTGGATGAGAAATCAATTACTTGATTATGGACTAACATTCTCAAATATTCCTATGTATTGTGATAATACTAGTGCTATTAAAATTGCAGAGAATCCAGTCCAACACTCCAGAACAAAGCACATTGATGTCAGGTATCACTTTATTAGAGAACATGTTGAAAATGGTACTGTGACACTTCACTATGTTCCAACTGACAGACAGATTGCAGACATTTTAACAAAACCACTTGATGAGTCTACCTTTCTCAGACTGGTAGGTGAATTAGGCATGTTAAATATATAAGTGATCAAAAATTACAAGAAGCAAGGTATGTACTTTAATTATAGTCACTGTCTTAACACACTGTGATTAATTGTTAGTGCAACATTTTGTTTGGTATTTTACCTTGACAGAGTCTAGACTCTAACGAGTCTGTAGACTCTGAAAGTCAATAGACTCTGAGAAAATTATCGCCTAGACTCTGAAACGGTTAAAATTCGCGCCTGCAGACTCTGATTGCATTTAAAATGTTCAAATGACTTGAAATAGGCGGTAACAGTTATTTTTTTGACCGGATACAGGCTGTAGACTCGTGTGTATTGTATGCAACTTGAACAAAATAGAATTTTTCATACAATTTACTCACTTGTTTATTGCAATTGATTTCTAAGGCAAAAATATTCACAGAGCTTTTTACGAACCCTAGCTAAATTCTTCAAGCTTCATCACTTTCAACTCAACAACTTTAATGGCTGCCGTTTCTACTGTCATGAGAGGACCCAAGGCGATTGCGTTCACATTTGGGGATTTCGAGTTCATGACCACAAATCATGTTGCTGCTCTTGGAGATAGGAAAGGGGTAGACGCTGACTACTACCATGTGATGGATTTCTTGGAACAATCCGAGCTACACTACATTTTCAAGGCATCACCAGTCATTCACATGGATGCTGTATCACAAGCATGGAGCACTGCAAAGGTAGTTGATCCTTCTCAGGATCAACCAGGTAAAATAATGTTTACCTTTGGTTCGACTACATTTGATGTCACTGCAGATGTGCTTAATTCTGTGTTTAAACTGCCTGTTAAGTCTACTTTTGATGAAATTGTATCTGATGATGACATTAAAAGCATGTTTAAGGCAATAGGTTATTCTGCTAGCTTAGATAACATGAGCAAGATAACTAGGCCTTACTTAAGGAAAGAATGGTCATTTTTCTTCGATCAAATTGCTAAGTGTTTTACTGGTAAGTGTAGTGGATTTGATCAAATTGGTCATAGTCTCCTATTTGATAGAATAATCAACATTGGTGATATGTTGCTCACTCAAATGGGAGCAAAATTAAATAATGTGCATGAGGGGAGAAAGAAAGTCTACTATCATAGATTTCTTATGATTCTCCTCAATCACTTCATTCCTGACATGTCAACCAAGTTGGCAGATGATTGCTGTGTGCAGGCATACAAACAGCAAAGGAGGATATTCTCTGACATTAAGAGAATTGATGACAAGAAGAAGAGTCTACCTGCAATGACATATCCACAGGTAATGCAGGTAAAACTCTCATCCTACAAACCTTCTATCTACAATGCTTCATTTTTTGGTGGTGAAATGGTGCAAGAACAAGTAATGGAGAGTCCCCCTGCACCTACCCAAGTCACCCAATCCCCTTCAATTATACAATCTTCCAAACCAAAATCCAAAAAGAAACCAACCTCTGGTGTCTCTCAACAGGCACCAATTGTAAAGAGGAGAAAATTGATTCAATCTAGGCTTATAGATGAGCACAGTGATGTGGAGCTCAATCCAATAGAGAAGCAAGTTGTTGAAGGACTTTCTTTGCTAAAGGAAGGTCATGATACACTTGATTCTAACCTTCAAGCCAAGTCTGTAGACTCTCAAAAGGCTACAGACTCTAAAAAACCTAGGGAAGCACCTCAGGATTCTCACATTGAGTCTCCCGAGAAATCTTTTGCTAAGAAGTACATAAGGTTAAGGAAGGCTTATTCTGCACACACACACAAGCCTGTTATTATTACTAACCCTGTTTTGCAGGAAACAGATGCTCCCAAGGCTTCTGCAGAGCCAGACTCTGAAATCAAGAAAACACCTGAACCAGAGTCTAATGTTGAGTCAGAGTCTAGACTGCCTTTAGACTCTGATCATGACACATTTTGGGAAGGAATGCCATTGGATGCAGCCTCATGCCTAATTGATGAGATCATTACTCCAAGTGATGAAGCACTGCTATTCTTATATCCTTTGGTGGAATCAGTTGAAGATCCAGAGCAATATCAGACTAAATCTCAAGTCTTAGATTTTCTTTCAACCTATGAAGCCCTAAGGAAGAGAATGGAACAGGAGCTACAAATGTCTGCACAGGATGTGGTCAAAAATCTCTACAGCTACCTATTCAACTCTTCATTCCAAGTACAAGCAGCTGGGCTCATAGAAGGCAGAACTAATGAAGTTCTCAAAGCACTAGGTGTGCCAGACTCTGAACAGCAAATTACAAAGAAGCCTAAAAAGCTTAAGGTCCACAAAAGGAGAGCATCAGAGTCTGTTGCTGAGTTGGAAACTGAGATTGAGCAACCAGTTTTTAACTATGAAGCAATTTGGGATAATGGAGTTACCTACAGGACAGCCATTCAATGGATCTCTCAAATTCAACCTCTGTCAAGACAGGTGGCTGACTATCTTGTCCATAATATAGGTACAATTGCCAACAAATACATCTATCCAACCTACCAAAGTAGACTGGATCAATTCAAGGGCACTTATTTTCAAAGAGTAAGAAGGGAACTGCAGGACCTCTTCAATCTCACAGATGCCCAGGCAATCAATGCAATCCATCTCAGGGTCTTTCATCACAAGTTGGATGCATTTATTCTTGAAGAACAACAGGAGGTAGCAGGTGGTGCAAGGCAGTTGGAGGATGGGACTAGTGCACCAGTGGTGACTAGTGATAAAGATGCTCAGTCTGCCTCACCCACACAAGAACCACCTAGTCAGAGGTTGGGTGATAGTGGGGCAGGGGAGAATGCTGTTGGGCCCTCCTTGACAACTCATCAAAGAGCTGATGAGAACCCCAGTGATATGGGAGGACAGACTCTGATGGATGCTCATGAAGTGATTTCCCAATCTATTCTATCAGAGTCTATCCACCTTGAGGGGGAGTCTCATGCACCAACAGTCAAAGATGGTAACACTCAGACTCTGGCTTATAATGAAGTCATGATGAAGCAGTCAGAGTCTAGAGTAGACCCTGAGACTGGAATACTGGAGCCAACAGACTCTGAAAAGAGAGAAGATGCTAGTAAGGGTTCAGAATCTGTTGATGCTCACCCCTTGGTGGAAACCCCTAGCCTTCAGACATTTGAAGGGGTTCCCCTCCATCAAGGTGGTTCAGGTATTGAAGCACCATTTTTATCTCTCAACCCCTCTTCTGTAGGTTTACTGAGTGCACCCTCCAAATTGAGTGACAAAATATATGAGAGGCTGGCACTGGACCAGGCAAATGGAGAGGTAGATAAGGTTGTAGAGAGCCTGAGTGAGATTGAGAAAGTGGGTGCCCAACCCCACTGTGAGCATGAGAGATTAGGGTATCCTGAACCTAGATTTACTTATTGGGATCAAGATTTTCCAAAGAGTTGGTCCAATGAGTTGGAGCAGGGGATGGATGACAATTCACTATGTCTGATTGTGCAGATTGACAAACAGGAGGAGGCTCTTACTGCTCAGAAATCATTTACACAGAGACCCCAACTTCACCTGGTGGATTCTCTAGCAAAGAGAGCAGATAGAGTCATGGAGGCTTTGGTGGATAACCCTGTCATTTTCACTGAGGCTGCAACATTGAAGTCAGAAGAACCTCTTTTAATAATGCCTATAAGGGCTAGACTTCCAGAGTTTACAGTCTCTGATCACTCTCAGGAGGAGTCAGGGTCTATAGTCCCGTTTGCAGTTTCGGAGTCTACACCACCACCAGAGTCTACACCTCCATTCACAAAGCTAGAGCCTGTTGCTGAGGAATGCACTTCTGCAGATGATGATCTTGTTACTCCTTCTTTTATCTATTTTGATCAGGTGTTTCCTCAGTCTTGGGAGTCTGCACAGCAAAGAGGCATCAATGATAAAGATTCTTTTGAGTGTATTTTGGATATTCATCTTTCTGAGAGACTTAAGGCTTTTCAGAAAAAATCTTTTCAACAAGAACATGGTTACTATCCTGGTGAAGAAGATCAAGTCTTAGATGGGGCTGTTAAAGCTAAGATGCCTGATGTTGCTGCTCAATTATCCAGTGTGGTCCAGGACATTTCTCATATTAAAACAAAGCTCACTGGTGTTGATAATACAACTTCTCTGCTCAATACAAGATTTGACAGAATTCACTCTCTTCAATTATCCAAAGAGGTCGCTTTTAAAGATGCTCTAGCTGCTATCACTACCACTCAAGCCTCTCTTCAAACTACAGTTTCTGATTTGACCACTAAGGTTGATTCAATTATTGCAGCCCAGGCAAATATCTCCACTATTCTTGAGCAGATTCTTTTGGCTGTCACCAGTAATGATGATGTCAAAAAGGGGGAGAAGGTGAAGCAAGGTGAGTCCTCCAGGAGACATAAGGATGAGGGATGCAAGAATAAATCAAGGGGAGTGAAAAGGAGGAGAGATGATGATGATGGAGATAGTTCTCATGGTTCTAAGGGTCCTGATGGTGTGCAACAAAAGCAATCTGGAGTAGCAAGAACTCAAACATATCAGTCAGGGACTAGACATGGGAAATCAGAGTCTAAGTCAGACTCTGATAAGCAAAGAAAGAAGTCAGACTCTGATCAAACTCAAGAACCTTCATACTGGAAGTGCAGTCAATCAAATCTGCAACTTAGAGCTAAAAAGAAGATAGGTCTTGGAGGATTTGAAGAATCTGACATTGACAGAACATCTACTCTAACCAGGGATCCTCAATCCTTGACAGATAGGCAGTTTGAGAAGATCACTCAGAAGCACTTAAATAAAGTGGTGTCTGCTCAAATTGTGTATAATGTTTTTGAAACGAAGATACAAGGACGTCAGGGAGGTATAGAAAAGGTGAATAATGAGATGCTGGTTTACTTCTTAGAAGGTGGAAGTGTAAGATGGATTAGTCAGTCAAATTTTATCTTTTTCAAACAGGCTGAGGAACTACAGTATATTAGATTCCTACTTCAAATTGCTTATGAAGTTAACAAGAGCAAAGAAGCTGTCACACACAAATGGTTCAAGGAGATTGATAGGAAGCTGATTTTGCACAGACATGCAAATCGACAAATGGGCAAATTTTCTTTAAAATATGTTGATACTAAGGGAAATGATCAAGTCATGCCATTGGAAGAAAAACAGATTAAATTTCAAGAAGGTGTGGGTCATTACTTTGGGTTTCAGCCTATGAGTGGGAAAGTTAGTGTTCTGATGTTGAAGGACTTAAAAGATCAAGAAAGCAGTGCAAATGATCTGAGAGCAGCTTACTGTCAAATCAAATGTTCAAATGAAGAAATGAAGAAATTAAAGAAGTTTGTTGGTGAAGCTCTTGCAATTGTGGAAGAAAATATGCTAAACTCATTTTTGAAGAACAATCCAGCCTTTGAGAAGATTAAATGAAAAGTAATTTTTTTTATACTGTTCTAGATTATTAGTTTTATTCTTTAGTTTTGACATCATCAAACCTTGATTTATGCTTACATTTTATAAAGCATAAATAGGGGAAGATTGTTAGGAATATATTCATTTTGATGATGTACAAAATACTAGAATAGGGTCTAGCTCAGTTTATCTGTAATAAGTCTTTCTAGTCTCTGAAATGTATAATCAGAGTCTAGATGGTCAACATTCATGTTACTTGTACTTAGAAGAATTTCTGTAGAAAGTGAAACCAGAGTCTGCATGAAGATCAGAGTCTGGAAGGTGATCAAAGTCTATAGACTATCAGAGTCTATGATCTATCAGAGTCTACATGTGATCAGAGTCTGAAGATCATCAGAGTCTGAAGATTTCAGAGTCTATACAGTTGAGGTTAAATTTGGAAGAAGATCACAGGAATGGAAAGTCTTCGAAGATCAAGATAAATATATTGCAGATATGCTATGGGAAAGAAAGAGAATTCTAGAAGGAAACTGTCAACTAATAATTAGGAATTCTATTCCTATTGTAATTTATCTTTCTGTTATTAGTTGATAGGTAGCTCTCTATATAAACTCTATGTAACCTAATTGTAAAAGAGTGGAAGTCGAAGCATAATTATCTGAGTGAAATTTTGTGAGAGCATAGAAATAGAGAGAGTTGCTGTGATAAACACAGAGAAGCTGCTAGGGTTTGTGTACACCCTAGGAGAGTTTTGTATTCACAAATCAATAATACAAAACAATACTTATTCATATTTTTGTGTTTGAGTTTGTTCTTAATTTGATTTTAAATCGGGCAGAAAAGACATACAAGTATTCAACCCCCCCCCCCCTTCTACTTGTACGACTGGGAAAATAACTTTTGAAATCTGCTGGGCAAAACTTTTTTTATCTCGGTAAGACTTTTGAAAAGTCTTGCCGAGTCAAGTGTTTTCTCGGTAAGATTTTTGAAAAGGTCTTACTGGGAATAACTCGGTAAGACTTTTAAATGTCTTACCGTTTTTATCTCGGTAAGACTTTTTTTTTAAATGTCTTACCGGAATAATTCGGTAAGACTTTCTTTAAAAGTCTTACCGAGTTAATTCGGCAAGACTTTTTCAAAAGTTTTACCGAAATAATTCGGTAAATCATTTAAATTAAATGCAGCAAGACTTTCTTAAATTGTAAAATTAAATCTTCTTTTAACTTAATTAATTCCACAAATTATTAATAAAATAATTTATAAATTAAATTAATTTAAGTAGATAAATTAAATTATTAATTAACTTTTTGATAGTAGAATTAATTTAGTTTCTTCACTACACTATCCTTGTTGATTTGACTTGAGTCTTCCTGTCTTCTGTCTGAAAATCACTTGAGCTGGGTGATAAATATTTATTCAATTAGTTGACACACAAATGTATTGTCTGGTTCATTTGTGTCATACTAAATAAATATTCTTCACCTCTTCAAAATCAATAGTTGTGATCTTCTTTCTTGCTTCTTGCCTTGTCTTCAATATCTTCTTTTCTTGGAATCATTCTGTAAAAGGCACTTGAAATCTTCTGAATCTTATGAAATACTACTTCTTTAATTTTCACCAATGCTTGAACATATTAATGAACTTCTTCCAGTGATAAGTAGCAACTTCTTTGGAATACTTCTGATTCTTAGGATTCTTTGTGTGCAGTTAACTTTGTTTGTCTTGATTCCTGTTAATGTACTTATTATTTACTTCTTTTTCTTATTGTGTTGAGTTGTCATCTAATTATTACAAATAGGCCTTGACATATGCCTTTCAATCTCCCCCTATTTGTTGTTAAACATTTAACACACAAATTCCTAGAGGATAACTCAACTAACAAATAAGAAAGTAATACGACATGTAAAAACTGTAAATAATAAAGAGTTCTGGTATTATATTTAACAAATTTCCAGATTCATATTTTGAAAGATAAATACAAGATAGACATTCCTATAGTACTGAACAAATATTACAAAAATTTCTATTTTGATCTATCTAAGTTTTCAGTGTTCAGACGTATCAACTTCATCTTCTTCTAAATTAAAACTTTTGTGCACTGGTGTTCTTGGTACCTCTTCAGTTTATGATGTTCCTGTTGTTGTGGATTCTCCATACACCTTTCTTTGTTCAGCTCTTGCTAGCTGCCACAATACTTCCTGCTCAACAGGATCTACTATCTCTTCTTCTACATCATATGGCTGAGTTGAATCTATCTTTGTTATTTGCCTGATGTACGAAAGAATTTTCTTTGATAGACAGTAGTTTCTGATCTTTTCTGCAGCATCCAACTTAGCTTGGGATCTGAACCCTTTAGACCTGAGCATCTTCTCAACTTGAATCATATATTTGACTAAGTAGCCCTTCAAAGATTCCTCATCTAATTTCATGATCTGATAAAACATGTTAGTGTAAAATCTTACTTCATGAGGATCATATGTGATCTGAGGACTAACAGCTCTCGAAAAGTCTTTGAGTTTATCTCTGAGAAGCTCATTTTCTTCTGAACTTCTTCTTATCTTGTTCAACAGGGTCCATACTACTGACAATGATCTTTGTTTAAAGAATTCTAAAGATATTCTGATTGTTCCATTCCTGTTTGTATAGACTAAGATCTACCAGTCTTCTAGAATGTTATCAACTAACACTATGATATAATCTATTTCCTCTTTCAGAGCCTTCATAAAATTATCTAAGCTGTCATTTGATTTTTCCAAGCGTTTAATCAAAGACTGTAACTTGTAGTCTTCAAATGGACCTTTTTGAAGTTTTTCCATGATTGCTCTGGCATTGTCCCATTTCTTCCCTATCTTTAGCTGCACATCTCTCTTCTTTTCTCTGACTGCTATGGCCCAGAGATTTTGCTTTTCTTGGCTCGCTTCTTTTTCAGCCTTAGTTCTTTCCATGACTAGAGCTTTTAATTTCTCGGTTTTAGCATGACTTGCCTTGATGTCTTCTTTTAGTTTCTTCATTGCCTCTTCATAGGCTGGATCAACTTCTTTTTCTTTCGGAAACAAAAATTCTTCATCAAATGCAGTCTCTTCCTCAGCTCTACAGTAGTCAGGATTGTATGATTCATCATGAGCACTGTCATCAATGAATTGTTCTTGAGCATAATATTGTTCTTCTGATTCTGGATCATACGATTGAAACAGTTCTTCAGAAAATAGCTTTGCTTTGCCTTTGTCTTTTTCAGTAGCCCTTTCATCTTCAGCTACTACTTTTGTTGGTCCCTAATATTGTAGAAGGGGGGTTGAATACAATATCAATAAATTATCACGGAATATTGGATTTAAAAATATTATTTTAAATTCACACGAAATATTAATTGTGATGGAATACTGTTCAAGTAGAACATATAATTTTAACTTGAAAAGTATTACAAAATTAATAAGTAGAAATTTTATATAACTGATTAAAAGCTTATAACGATTTTGACATGAATTGTTCGAGTTTAACAATTATATTCCAAACTTGCACAGAAATCTGTGAATATTACAATGCAGACAAATTTCTAAATTTGAACTGTTTTTCTTTCTTCTGAAATATGAAGCCAAAACCTCATATTTATAGAGGTGGTAAAGCTGGTATGACTCTTCCAATACGACTCTTGAAAGTATAGAAATAACCCTTGTATGACTCTTAAAAAAGGCTGGGTATGACTTTCTAAAACCCGGTATGACTCTTCAAAATTCGGTATGACTCTTTCATTTTTAATTCAGTATGACTCTTTCAAGAATCATTTTCGGTATGACTTTCTCAAGAATTATTTGGAATGACTCTTGTATTAATAATCGGTATGACTCTTTCAATAGATAATTCGGTATGACTCTTTATTATATAATTCGGTATGACTCTTTAATAAGTCAATTGAATTATATTTAAAAATCATATTAAGTCATATCTTTTATAATAAATTAATTCAATTAAATGTAATTAAATAATTCATAAATTAAATTAATTTCGACATGAATTAATTTAATTAAATAAATTAAATAATTAATTTACTTAGAAGAATTAAAATATTATTATGACTTATACAACTTTTCAGCTCCGAGGTCTTTCCGCCTTTTCTTTGTCTTCTGTCATAAAACCACTTGAGTTAACTGAAGAATAAATATTATTATAGATGACACACAAATGTGCTGTCTAGTTCATTTGTGTCATTCTAATAAATATTCTTCAATTATAAACTTTTAAGTTGTGGCCTTCTATCATCCTTTGCTTTAATGTCTTTCCTCATCTTCTGGAATCCTTCTATAGTAACCACTTGAATTCCCTTATATCTTCTGAACTCTTATGAAACACTACCAATTTATTTTTTACTGACGCTTGAACATTTTTAATGAACTTCTTTCAGTGTTGAGTAGAAATCCCATAAAATACTTCTGATACCTAGATCCTCTATGATTAGTTGACTGTCTTCATCTTGATTCCTGTTTGGTATTTATTATTTACTTTTCTTTATAGCTAGAGTTGAGTTGTCACCTAATTATTACAAATAGGCCTAGTCATATGCCTTTCAATCTCCCCCTATTTGTTGTTAAACAGTTAACACACAAATTCCTAGAGGATAACTCAACTAATAACTATGAAAGTAATAAAACATGTAATGACTGTAAATAATAAACAAAAGTTCTGGTTTTATATTTAACAATTTTCCAGATTCATACATGAAAGATAAATACAAGATAAATGTTCCTCTAATAATGAATAGATATTACAAAGTTTCTATCTTGTTCTATCTAAGTTTTCAGTCTTCTGATGTATCAACTTCACCTTCTTCTAGGTTTGATCCCTTATGCACAGGTGTCCTTGGTACCTCTTCAGTTACTGATGGATTTGTTGTAGTAGATTCTCCATACAACCTCCTTTGTTCAGCTCTTGCTAACTGCCACAATACTTCCTACTCAACAGGATCTACTATCTCTTTTTCTACATCATATGGCTGAGTTGAATCTATCTTTGGCATTTGCCTGATGTACGAAGGAATTTTCTTTGACAGACAGTAGTTTCTGATCTTTTGTGAAACATCCAAATTAGCTTGGGATCTGAATCTTTTCGACCTTAGCATCCTTTCAACTTGAATCATGTACTTAACTGTGTAGCCCTTTAATGACTCCTCATTTAACTGCATGATTTGATATAAATTGTTTGAGAAAAATCTTACCTCGTGAGGATCAAATAAGATCTGAGGACTAACAGCTGTTGCAAAGACTCTAAGTCTATCCCTTAGAAGTTCATTTTCCTCTGAGATTCTCTTGACTTTGTTCAATAACGTCCATATCACTGATAAGCTTCTTTGCCTGAAAAACTCCAAGGATATTCTGAATGTACCATTCCTGTGAGTGTAGACTAAAATCTGCCAGTCTTCAAGAATGTGATCCACTAGGATAGTGATATAGTCCATTTCCTCTTTCAGAGCTTTCATGAAGTTATCAATGTTGTCATTTGACTTTTCTAGACGTTCAATTATTGATTTTAGATGGTTGTCTTCGAATGGACCCTTCTGTAGTTTGTCCATTATTTCTCTTTCAATGTCCCATTTCTTTCCTATCTTGAGCTGCACATCTCTCTTCTTTTCTCTGACTGCAATGGCCCAGAGATTTTGCTTTTCTAGGCTTGCTTCTTTTTCAACCATTGTTCTTTCCACGACTAGAGCTTTCAGTTTCTCAGTCTTTGCATGACTTGCCTTGATGTCATCCTTTAACTTCTTCATAGCCTCTTGATAGGCTGGATCAATTTCTTTTTCTTTTGGAAATAAAAATTCTTCATCGAAGGCAGTCTCTTCCTCAGCTCTGCAGTAGTCAATAATGTTTGATTCATCATGAGCACTGTCATCAATGAATTTCTCTTGAGCATAATACTGTTCTTCTGGTTCTGGATCATACGATTGAAATTGTTCTTCAGAATACAACTTAGCTTTTCCTTTGTCTTGAGTAGCCCCTTCATCTCCAGCTACTTTCTCCTTTTCTTTCTCCCCCTTAGTTGAGGGATCCTCTTGAGATTTTGAGGCTTCAAAAGATGTCATCAGTTTCTGCATAGTCAGATAGACTTGCTTCATGCCCTCACTCAAATGAGTCATGCCATCATCCAGTTTGCTGAATCATTGTGTTGAGATCTTTTCATTTTCAATAATTATCAGGGTTAAACTTTTCTCAACTTCATCAATCCTTTCATGTAATTTGCTCACTTCTTTCATGTCCTCAGCAATGAGACTCTGAACATTCTGGATATCTTGTGTTTTTAAAAGTATGGAGGATTTGACATCATTAACATCTTTTCGCACTATTGTCAGCTGTTGTATTATAGAGGCAGATGTAGACTTCTCTTCTGCTTGTGCTTTAACTTTTACCAACTCATCTCGGACAATCTGCATTTCCTTCTAGAGAGCTTCCATTTTAGATAGTAGTTCACTGTGTGTGTGCACTCATCTCACTTGCACTCCTGTTTAACTAACTATCACTCGGTGCATGTATTTCACTCTGTGTTTGCCTCACATCACTAGTGTTTAGCTCCTTTCCAGAATCCAATGTTGTACCTGTATATATAATAATAGCTTTTGAAGAGTCAAAATACTCTTCTGATGCCTGTGAAGGCGCGTCCGCAATAAGATTATCTTGCATTGGCTCTGCTACTGACGTAGCTACTCCGTGAATGGAGCCCCATCTCCCTCTATGGAGTGGTTCCCTCTCAAATCCACTAGTGGATTCGAGAAATTCCTTTGAGGAACCTGGATGTAAGAAATCCAAGGGGGTCACCACCTTAGACAATGTAGTGAGTGGCTCGTTAGAGTCTGCGGTGCCCCTTAATACCTCTGATGGTATGTGATGCTGCACTGCATCAAAAAAATCTTGGTCCACTGTAAATGTGGCATCCGACCAGTTTATTTCAAAAATATTTTCTACATTTCTAGATGTGCCCTCATCTGATTGTGTTTCTTCAAGTGGAGGTCCTGCTAGTGTGAGCGCTAGCAGTGTGCATGACTCTTCACAAGATACCGCGGCCGGACGGCGAATTTCAATAGAATCACCCATTTGATCGAGTGAGTCTAGTGACTGTTGAATTGCCTTTTCAAATTCCATATCCCACTGAGAGGATAAGGAAGGGTCTGCAGTTGTCTCTGGTTCAGTTCTCGATCTTTTTATTGGTGGAGACAGAGCTGCGGGTTCACTCATAGAAACACTTCTACCTCTTACTTTCCTAACCGGTTTCTTCCTTTTTCTGATTAGACTCAAAGAGGTTGAAGAAGGAGAAATTGTTTGGGGCTCTATATCATCTTGGGATTGAACCTGTGTGTTGTCAGGTTCATAGCCGAAGTCCTGAAGTGTAAGACCACAATCATAGTCCGCCACAGATAAATCTAAAGTAATATTACTTATATTAATAAGTAGGAATTTGGAAGCTAAAGTGTGAGTTATTACTTGTTGTACCTCTACCTCATGTTCTGCATGTTGAGCAATTTCAAGTAAAAGTTGTGCAGAGGTTTCAACTTCCATTGGTACTTGATCTAGAATTTGCTTTGGCTCTTGCTGATGCGGTTGAGCCTGTGCAGGATTTACAATTCGATCTAAGATCTGACCCATGTACTCTGTTTTTACCACTGGCACGTCTTGAAACTTTGGATTGTTGTTGAGCCTTGAGAATATTTGTCTCTGAGAAGTTGGAGATGATTCTACAGGACTATTCTGGAACAGTTCTTTGTCTTCATCTAACAAAAGATCATTCATGAACAACATTAGGAACCTTGGATAGTAGACTTGCACATTCTGTTCCCTGTTTTCTAGCTTTCCCATCTTCTTTATAATTTCTTTCAAAATAAACTTCCCGAAATTAATTCTCCGGTTATGGGCCACAGAATACCGAATTATCTGAAGTAGTGCAGAGATATTGTTGAAGTTGTTCTTTGTAGTGGGTGCAAACACTTGTGCTAGTGTGTGAAAGAAGTAGTCCCACTCGCTCACCAACTTGGCTGTAGTCAGCCTCACTAGATTAATCTCACCTTGATACTGAATAGCATTGAAAAATTCAAGTATCTCTGGAACAGTTGGAGGATCAACAAAATCTCTGTCTGGGAACCCTAGAATCCTGTTCACATTATCTTCAGTCACCATGTAATCATGTTCTCCTATGGTGAATGAGAATGGTACTATGTCTCCAACAATTATGTTCCTTGTTGTTGAGTACAATGCCCTCAGTGCTAACACTTACAAATGGGTGTCCAATGTAATTGTAGTTCTTATTAGTGAATGTTCGTTTAAAAATACGATCCATGGTCGAAACCTCTCGACTAAACAAAACACCGGATTAAAAAATCCTACAAAATTAGTCTTAACTAATTCACAGAATCCAGCCATTATAATTAATTATGCTAATTAATTAATAACACCTATTAATTCAAATTAATCATAAAAGTCAAGAGTTACACTTAATAAATTCGAAACAAGCAGTCCAATGATTGAAACCATAATTCCTAATCAACCCTTAATCGATTTTACACCTTTTAATCTGCAAAAGCTAGTCACAAACAATCTATTACCTGCTACAATCACTCAAAATCAGTACAAGCTAGGTTCGTATTAAAAAAAAAGGGCAAAACTTCACTTGATTTGTTTGAAATTAATACAAACCAGCAAGCACAAAGGCTTGTAGAACAGATTAAAGCAACTGTTAGCAGTTTTTTTTGATAGAATCGATAGGTTTTGAGAAATCTCGCTGCTGCTGTGATCGTGTGTATATGTGTGTATATCTCTAAATAAAAGATAAGTATGACTGTTAACAAAGGCTCAATACGACTTATGTTAAAAATAAGTCGGTATGACTTATTATAACAAACAGTTGGTATGACTTGTTTAAAGAAATAAAACAAAAACAGTAAATAAAACAAACTCGGTATGACTTATAAAGTGTCATACCAAAAAATAAGAAAACAAGAAGGCAGTCGGTATAACTTTTAAAGAGTCATACCGAGTTTTGTGAGATAATAAAACACAAAAGAATTAAAATAAGTAGACATGTTGAACTATCATAGAATAATAATATATAATAGAATAATATAAAATAAATGCTTATATTATCAATTATTTCTAAAATCGAAATAAAATAATAAAATCTTATTTGAATTTTAGATAAATTAATAATGATAATATAAATTTTTAACAAACAATTATTATTTAGAAACTTTAAGATAAATAACAATAATTTACATACTAATAAATTATTAAAGATATATAATAAATATTTACATTATTAATTGTTCTAATTAATTTAGGAATTAAATTAACTCATGTTTGAATTAATTTAATGAGTAAATTAATTGATTAATTAATAACATAATCATTTATATTAATGTACAACAATAATTAGTAAAAAATATACATTAATTTACATAAATGCTTATAAATGCTTAATTTAACCAAAAGTACGTATGCTCTAATTGAAATAATTATCTTTTAAGAATATTAATTTAATCTTAAGATAATTTTTCAAAAATTCATAAGCCCTAGGATTTTATTAATTCAAGTCTCATAAATTCTTTAAATATTAACATTTAATATTTATGAACTTAAATTAATTCCTAGCAACAAAAAATTAGCCATTATTTAACATCCCTAGTTCACTAACCAACTTAGAGAAAGTAGATTCATCAAGTGGTTTTGTGAAGATGTCGGCTATTTGATCTTCTGTGGATACAAAATATAACACCACATTTCCGTTCATGACATGCTCTCGGATAAAGTGATACCTTATGTCAATGTGCTTGGTTCGCGAATATTGTACAGGATTGTTGGAAATAGCTATAGCACTTGTGTTGTCGCAGAAAATAGGAATTTTGTTCAACGCAAGTCCATGGTCATTTAGCTAATTCCTTATCCATAAGATCTGAGCACAACAGCTACCTGTTGCAATATATTCTACTTCGGCTGTCGAGGTAGACACGGAGTGCTGATTCTTGCTGTACCAGGAGATCAACTGACTTCCTAGAAACTGAAGCTTCCAGATGTACTTTTCTTGTCCATCCTGCACCCTGCATAATCTGAATCTGTATAGCCTATTAGGTCAAAACCTGTATCTTTAGGGTACCAAATTCCAAGATTTGGTGTACACTTCAGAAATCTAAAAATCCGTCTAATGGCTATAAGATGAAATTCCCTAGGGTCAGATTGAAACCTTGCACATAAGCATGTTGAAAACATTATATCGGGTCTACTAGAAATTAGATATAATAATGAGCCTATCATAACTTTGTAGCTTGTGATGTCAACTTTCTTACCAGTTTCATCTTTGTCAAGCTTGGTGGCTGTTGGCATTGGGGTTTTTGCCGGTGAAGAATCTTCTAGACTTTATTTTCTCAGAAGATCCCTTACGTACTTTGATTGGCAAATAAAAATTCTATCTTCCTTTTGCATTACTTGCAATCCAAGGAAGAATGACAGCTCACCCATCATGCTCATTTCATACATACTCTACATTAACTTAGCAAATCTTTTGCACAAGTTTTCGTTAGTAGAACCAAATATAATATCATCAACATAAACTTGGACAAATATCAAATCTTTTTCATGCAATTTATAAAAGAGAGTTTTATCTATGATACCTCTAATGAAACCATTTTCAAGTAAAAACACAGAGAGAGTGTCATACCATGTCCTTGGTGCTTGCTTGAGTTTATAGAGAGCTTTAAATAGGAAATACACAAAGTCAACAAACTTTAGATTTTCAAAGCCAAGTGTTGTTCCACATATACTTCCTCTTCTAACTCTCTATTCAGAAATGCACTCTTCATATCTATTTGAAAAACTTCAAACTTGGAATGTGCTGCGAATGCCAGAAATATCCTGATGGCTTCAAGTCTTGCAACTGGTGCGTAGGTCTCGTCATAATCAATTCCCCCTTCCTGGGAGTAACCCTTTGCAACCAGTCTGGCTTTGTTCCTTGTAACAATGCCATCACCATCTAATTTGTTCCTGTATACCCATTTCATGCCAATAACGGATCTATCTTTATGCCTGGGTATTAGTGTCCAGACTTCTTGTCTTTCAAACTGATTAAGCTCTTCTTGCATGGCAAGAACCCAATCTGGATCAATTAATGCATCTTCAATTTTCTTTGATTCTTCTTGAGATAGAAAAACTGAGAATAAACATTCATTTAAAGTTTCACTTTTAGTTCTAACTCCAACATCTGGATCACCTATGATCAATTCAAAAGGATGATCTTTGTTCCATATCCTTTTTCTGGGTAGATTTGATTTAGATGATTCGCCTCGAAATTCATTGTGATGTTGTGTTCTACCAGTTGATCCTTCATCTCCCCTGAGTTGCTGCCAGGATGACTTGTTGATCCACCACTGAGCAGAAGTTATTCAGAACTTCATTCTTGAATTTTGTTCCATTGTCTGATCTGATTACCCGGACATGTAACTTTGAATATAACTCAATCAGCTTTACATGATCAATCACCAATTGTGGAGTTTCATCCTTAGAGTTCAAGAATAAGACCCACGTACACTTTATGAAGTCATCTACAATCACTAAGGCATATTTCTTCTTTAACATTGACATAATATTTACTAGACCAAATAAATCCATGTGAAGGAGTTGAAGTGGTTCAGTGATGTTTGTAGTGTATGTGCCTTTGTGACTTACTTTCTTTGACTTCCCTTTCTGACATGCCTCACACAAACTTTCTTATGTAAATTCCATCGGAGGCAGTCCTCTCACCAAATCCCTCTTGACTAAAGAGTTCATTGTTTTGAAGTTTAGATGTGAGAGTTTCTTGTGCCATAGCCAGCTTTCTTCTGATGAAGCCTTTAAGTAGAAACAATTTGCTTAATATTCAGTTCCTGAGTTGAGATTGGCTACGTACAAGTTTCCTTTCCTTACTCCACGTAAGGCCAGTTTGTCATCTTTAGAATGAGCTATTTAGCATTTCTCCGTGATAAAGTTTACTTTGTACCCTTTATCACAAAATTGACTGCTGAGTTGGTAGAAGATTTGCTTTTGGGGATTCTATCAACAACCCTTTCCCTTTATCTGCTAAAGATACTACTGCTTTTTCTTGACGACTCCCCGTCTCCATATTCTCCCCTTAGTTGGGTTATCCTCTGAAGCGGGATCATACGAGTTGACACAGTAGCATACAGATTAGCCATTGCCAGCTGGACTGTCTTGATGTTTTCAAATTCCTCTATTAATAAAGTTAAAGTGTCTTCCAAGTTAACAACTCTTTGGACGAGAGATGGTGTGCTCATAGAAGGTATTTTGGCTTGGGCATTGGATGTTTCAACTCTTTCTTCAGTAGCCAATAATTATGTGGTATCCTTCACACCCGATTCTTTAAAGGAATCATTACCAAGTGGATGTGTACATGTTGAAGTTTCGTGCCTTAACATTGTCTCATCACCGAACTCAGTCAGTGAAGTATCAACCCAGTGGGTATCCCTCTTCGTTCTATCAAGGGGATGCCTCTCCGCTTAACCAGTATGGGTAGGGAGAACTCCCTTTTCAGGAATTGGATGGGTTGGATCCAGTGTGGTCACCACTTTGGACTGTATTGAATGGCATGTTAGAGTTCGTGGTGCCAACTGAAGCTTGTGAAGGCATGTCCCCCTCAGGTACAACAAGAGTTGGCTCCGCTACTGAAGTAGATGTTCCTTGAATGGAATCATCAATCCTTCTATGGATGAGTTGCCTCTCATATTGACCCGAAGTGTCAGTGATAACTCCTTTTTCAGGAACTGGAGGTGTGAAGTCCAGTGTGGTCACCACATTAGATTCTGTAATGAATGGCGGATTAAAATCTGTGATGCCAATTAAAGCCTATGAAGGCGTGTCCACAACATGATCTACTTGAAGTGGCTCCGCTACTAATGTAGTTGCTCCATGAACGGAGCCCCAACCCTATCTAAAGAGTGATTGCCTCTCAGCTAATCCAAAATTGGATGTGAGAACTTCCAATAAAGGAACTGAAGAGTTTAAGTTCAGGGGGATCACCAACTCAGACAATGTAATGACTAGAAAATTAGAATCTGTGATGCCCCTTATAGCTTGTGAAGGCATAACCAACACAGGATCTACCTATGAAGGTACTGCTACTGAAGTAGTTGGATCCGTCAATTCTTCATCAATGTGTGCTACTGGATGTGCAACACTTACAGTGGTTGAAGGCTCTTATTGTGAGACTACTAATTGTTACAGATTAGACTAAAAAGTAACCTCGAGTTCAACTAATCTCCTTCTAGTTTGAGGAAGAGTTGTTTGGGATCCATCACATTCCTTATATGGTGTAGTTGAGGCACTTCCTCCCTCTTCTTCTAGTCTTTTCTTTAGGGCTATGGATATAGAGGTAGGTGAGGATTGAATAGTGTTTGGTTATAAGGCATGGGTTAGAATCTGTTGGGTTTCAGACTCATTGCCTTGTCATATCACCACTATGGGCTCAGCTGATAGTTGCATGACATTGTCATCTACAATATTATATAGTTCTACATATACGTTGATAGACAGAGAGCCATGAGGACTACCTTGCATATTACCCATCGGAGATGGAAAGCCCGAATGATATAAATCTTGACTAGCTGCATGACCAACTGAATCTCCTCTAGATGCAGTTGCACCTCCCTTGGAAGCTTGAAGTTCTTCAGTTACCTAAACCATCTGTTCATTTTGAGCTTCTTCTTCCACTATGGGTTTAGCTTCAGCTTCAGGTACTGGCTCTTATACTTGCATCACATTTTCAGGGTCCAGTGGATTTTTTCTCTGCATGTCAGAAACACATCCTTGAATGAAATTTGTCATTTGAGCTTCATTAGGATTCAAGTAGTTCATATTGTTTTCAAGTTGAATTGCAATCTTATTTTGTTGTCTGTCTGAAACAGAAGTAACACTTACAGCATATCAAAGTTTGTCAACGTTAATATTTACATCATCTAAGACAAGCAGAAAAACTTAGGAAAGGAACACTCTACATTCTTAACATGAATGTCCCTACTTCCCAAAGTTTTCAAAACAGAAATTAACTTGGACAAGAGAATACGATCATAGTTTAACCTCATATTAAGAGCAACACCAATTCCTATGAGTTGGAAGAATAATGTAATATCCATTTTGTTAGTCTTATTAAGATCATAGTTTTCAAAACACTGTATGATCGTGTGGAAAAAGAAATTCCACTTTTTAGGCAGTCTGTTTTTAGGGATCTCTTTTAAGTCTTCGGAAAATAAATCTGGAGCCCCTATTAAGATGAATAACTGACGCATTTATTCATGTGTAGGGTTAAGAACAAAATTATCTACAGGAAACCTAAGAAACCTGTTAAAATCATGTTAAGTTACCCTAAGTAACCTATTTGCGATTGTAAATGTAATGGCCAATACGTCATTAGCAGACGATTCGAATGCAGTACAGTAACAGTCACGAAAAATATTATGATTTAATACTGTGTCTGTTACTAGAGCATAGCGAACAACATAATATTAAGTTAACACTCGTTCCCATATCCGAAAGAGTTCAGGCAAGAGTTGAGTGTCAAACTCAGCAATAAAATTTGTTCTAGGTAAAGTAAATATTCCAACCATTTTTAAAGAGTAAAAATAATTAAAATTTTCACTTAACAAATTTTAACCCGAATTAAATGCTAATTAAACGAACCAAAAACACTAAAAATTTAAACTACTCTAAAAAATACGAAAAAAATATATGATAAAATTGGAGTAATTTAAATGGTGAAACTATTTTTGTTTCAAATTTTTGATTAATAAAAAGCTCTAGAAAAAATCCCAAAGCTAAGAACACTCTAAAAATTTTAGAAACCAAATGTTACAAGGTTGGTATCAAAATAATGGCAGTGAACCGATCTACAATCTTATGTTTTTAGATTTTTGAAAATGATTGTAGATTTGGAGTTATTAAAGATCAAAGTTTAGAGTTTTTTAAATGAAGGCCGGTTGTTATTTAAGTGTTTGTATATGCGTGTAATACTAGCAACTATCGGTACAAAAGTAATAGAAAAAAATGACTAAGCGTTGTGTATACATATGCTAACAATCGGATGACATCACCTAACAATCTGGTGACATCACTGATGGTTAGCACAACAATCGGGTGATGTCATATAAAGAAAATAGAAACAAACCGATTGTTAGGGGAAATAAAAAGAAAATAGAAAATATATATTATATATCTAACAATCGGGTGATGTCACCAATTGTTAGAAGACAAAAAATTCTAATTTATTCACGAATACACTGCCTATTACAAACTATATATTTACAGACTTAATACTGAACACACTATATATTATCTGTTTCAAAGAAAAATTAATAGATAATTAAATTTAAATAATTTAAAAATACATTTACGATTAATTTAAATCTTCATTAATTCTATTAGATAAATAATTATTAAATTAAAATTCTAAAATCCCGAAAATAGAGATTTTATAGCCCTAATTCATAATTATCTATTAATTTAATTTAATTTAATTTAAAACACATAAACACTTAATAAATACTATTACTAATATAATAATGTACAAGGGTGGTTATTTTAAACTTTTGGGAAATAAAAGAAATTTTTTGTTACATACCTTGTTACTTTTTGAAATTCCTAAAAATTAAAAAATAACTCAATCATAATTAAAATATATAGACTAGTATTCTATAAATCAAACATTCTATCATGCAAGTCTATAAACTGAAAAATAATTGCTACAATTGATTTCTGTAAGGAACCACATAAACACCAAATCATTCCATTCCAGGCAAGTCCTCATAGAAAAATATAACCTGTCTGATATAGAATTCTCAGCTTGATTTCATGAATTGAAATCTACTAAGTAACCCTAAACCACAGACTCTTATGCTACTTGTTAATTACATACAATGATGTAGTAACTAACTAATTATGCTATATCGATTAACTATCACAAAGCATAACTGGTATACTTGTAATAATTAGTATTGTTATTCATAAGCCTGAGACTACTAGTTGGAATGACATTTGCAAGTCCTTTGGATATTGACATTCAATAACTTGCAAACTCATACAACTTCTCGCAAACACATATTAATTTATATTTAACATCCCTAATTCACCAACCAACCTAGTGGAAGTGACTTCGTCTAGTAGTTTAGTGAAGATGTCTGCAAGTTGTTTTGTGAGTACAAAATGCAGCTCCACAACTCCATTCATCACATGCTCTTGGATAAAGTGATACCTGATATCGATGTGCTTGGTTCTCGAGTGCTGAACCGGATATTGGAATATTGGAATCTTGTTCAACAGAAAGCCATAGTCCTGGAGTTGGTTCCTCATCCATATGATCTGAGCACAACAGCTATCTACTGTAATGTATTCTGCATCTGCTGTCGAGGTAGAAACTGAGTGATGTTTCTTGTTGAACCATGACACCAACCTTCTTCCCAAGAATTGACAGCTACCAGAAGTGCTTTTCCTGTCAATCTTACAACCTGCAAAATCCGAGTCTGTATAGCCAACTAAGTCGAAACCTGTACTTTTAGGATACCAAATTCCTAAATTTGGAGTAACCTTAAGGTATCTAAAAATCCTTTTGACGGCTGTTAAGTGAGACTCTTTTGGGTTATCTTGGAACCTAGCGCATAAGTATGTTGCAAACATAATATCTGGCCTACTTGCAGTAAGAAAATGTAGAGATATAATCATACCTCTATAGCTTGTGATATCGACACCTTTACATGCCTTGTCCTCATCAAGCTTTGTGGTTATTAGCATTGGAGTCTTGACAAGACCTGAATCTTGAAGTCCATATTTCTTTAGAAGATCTCTGATGTACTTGGACTGATAGATGAATATCCCATCTTTCTTTTGATTCACTTGTAGTCTAAGGAAGAATGTCAGCTCTCCCATCATGCTCATTTCGTACTTATTCTGCATTAACTTAGTAAATCTCTTACAAAACTCATTATAAGTAGCATCGAATATAATATCATTAACATACACTTGTACCAATATCATACTATCCTTATGCATTTTATAAAAAAGATTTTTATCTATAACACCTCTAGTGAAACCATTTTCAATTAAGAATTCAGAGAGAGTGCCATATCAAGTTTAAGGTGCATGTTTGAGTCCATAGAGAGCTTTGAATAAAAGTTACACGAAGTCCTCGAATTCACTATTTTCAAAACTCGGAGGCTGTTCCCCATATATTTCTTCTTCTAGCTCCCCATTCAGGAAGGAAGTCTTCACATCCATTTGATAGACTTTAAAATCGGAATGTGCTGCGAATGCCAGAAACATCCTGATGGCTTCAAGTTTTGCAACTGGAGCATATTTTTCATCATAATCTATGTCTTCTTCTTGAGATTCCCTTTAACCATGATTCTAGCTTTATTCCTCGTAATTATTTCATCTTCATCCAACTTGTTCCTGAATACCCATTTAGTGCCTATAATAGATTTGCCTTTAGGCCTGGGTACCAGTTTCCAAACTTTCTGCCTTTCAAAATGATTGAGTTCATCTTGTATAACAATCACCCAATCTGGATCTTCAAGAGCATCTTCAACCTTTTTAAGTTCCTCCTCTGATAGAAAACCAGAGAATAGACATTCATTTTCAGTTACTCTTCTGGTCCTTACTCTACTATCGGGATCACCAATAATCAATTCAAAAGGATGATCTCTACTCCATACCCTCTATATAGGCATATTAGCTCTTGATGATTGACCTTCTTCGTAATTATGTTGGGAGTGACCTATAGATCCTTCTTGTTATCCCCATGAATTGTTGTTGGCATTATTTGACGATCCACCAGTTGAGCTAGCAGGTTCAGAAACAGACTATTGATGTGAAGTAGTTTGTGACTCTGACTATGTGGCATTACCAACACTTCCACTACTTTGCTCTGGATTTTTAGCTCCTGTATGTACATGACTACCAATAGTAGCCTCAGGTTCGTCTTCATCTCCTAAGTAGTATTATGATAGATTTTCAAATTTTAGAGATTCAAAATCTTTATCTTTTTGAAGACTTGGGAGTTTTGTATCATCGAACGTTACATTAAGGCTTTCAATGACTGTCTGATGTTCAATCACATAAACTCTATAGGCTTTGGATTCTAATGAGTAGCCAAGAAAAATTCCTTCACTATCTTTAGCATCAAACTTGCCCAGATGTTCATCTTTCAGTACATAACATTTTCCACCAAACTCATGAAAATATTTAAGTGTTGGTTTCTTGTTGGCCATTATCTCATATGGAGTCTTTTCAAAGTCCTTGTTGATTAGAGTTTTGTTCTGTGTATAACATGTTATACTAACTGCTTCAGCCCATAAATAAGTATGTAACTTTGAGTGACTTAACATAGTTCTTGCTTCTTCAATCAAAGTCATATTCTTTCTTTCCACTACTCCATTTTATTGTGGAGTCCTTGAAGCTGAGTATTGTCTTGATATGCCTTTCTCATTGTAGAAGCTATTTAGAACTAGATTTCTAAATTCAATTCCATTATCTGATCTAATCGTCCGCACAAGCAATTCAGCTTCTAATTCAACTTTCTTTATGTGATCAATAACCATCTAAGGTGCTTCATCCTTTGAATGTAAGAACATCACCCATGTGTAGTTGGAGTAGTCATCGCCAAATCACCAAGTCATATTTCTTCTTCGATACAGACATGACATTAACCGGTCTATATAAATCCATATGAATCAGTTGGAGAGGTTCAATGATACTAGACATGTCTTTGTTTCTATGGGATGCCTTCTTTGACTGCTAGAAATAAAGAACTGATGATGTCAGAGAATACTTCAAACAGAGATTATTGAAGCCAATCACAGTTTAAGTTGACGTCGTCAGAGTTTAGAAGCTGTCGACAAGTTTACTCAATCAGAGTTTATTAACCGACAGAGTATACTCAATCAGACTTTACTAATCGATAGAGTTTAAGATGATCAGAATTTGACAGACGAAAACTGATAAATCAGGAGGTAATTGAAGATAAAGATGGAAGTGTTTTAATACAATTCGATTGCCTTTTTGGAAGCTATCTTTTAGGAAGATAATGATGGAAATAATATTTTTGTATTTAATGATCATTATCTTTGTTATAATTGGATAGGTAGTTGTGTACTATATAAACACAGAATTAGGTTTACATTGATCTAATCGCTCAAGTCATTATCATTCTCATAACCTAGCAGCTTTTAAGAACTTTTTTTTTCTTGAGAGAGTTTTGTATTAAGTTCATCAAAGTTAAAATAAAACAGTACTTCTTTTACATACTTGTGTTCATAATCGATTGTTTGGAACTATTATATTCAAACCTCCTTCTATAATAGTTTATTATCTACGTAACAATTGGTATCAGAGTAGGTAGTTAATTATAACTTAAAGATCTAAAAACAATGTCTGAAAACAAGTATGAAAGCATAAAGATTCTAATCTTTAAGGAGTCTCAATACCCTATATGGAGGGTAAAGATGTTGATGTTCTTGGAAGCCACAAATCCTGACTATCTAGAAAGGATCAATGAAGGTCAGTGTTTGCCAACAAAGTTAGTTCTATCAACCATAATGGAAAGAAGACAAGTTCCTGAACACTACACTCTGAAGGACAAGAAAGAGTGGACTAATGAAGAGAAACATGAAGTTCTCAAAGATGCAAAGGTTAGAAACATTATGCATAACATTCTAGACTCTATAATGTCAAATAGGGTAATTACTTGCAAGACTGCTAAAGAAATTTGAGATGCACTAGAGGTTCAATGTCAAGGAACCAGAGAGATAAAAAAAAAACAGGAGATTTGTTTTTATTCAAGAATATGAATACTTTGAGGCTAAACAGAATGAGTCTCTTACTGATACTTATGACAGATTCCTTACTCTGTTGAATGATTTAGCTTTGGTTGACAAGGAGTATGATAATGAGGATTCAAACACCAAATTTTAAGGGCTCTTCTTGAAGAATAGGACTTGCAAACATCTCCAATAAGAGATAGGGCAGACTTGGATCAGATATCCGTAGATGAAGTGTATGGAAGGCAGAAGACTCATGACTTGGAGTTACAGCAAAGGAAAAATAGGAAGAGTGTCAAGGAAAAGTCTGTTGCTTTGAATGATGAGACTAAGATTGAAGAACCAAGAGAAAAGGTCTTAAAAGTCTAAACAAGAAAAGTAAAAGCTGTGACGGTAAAGGAAAGAGTGAATTAGAGTCTGAGGCAGACTCTGATGCAAACTCTGATGAATCAGACATGATGGAGATGGTTGCCATGATTGTCAAAGACCTCAAAAAGATGAAGTACGGGAAATTCAAAAATCAAGGAAACTTCCAAAAGAAGTCTAGAGAGTCTGAGAATAAAGACAGATTCAGAAAGAGAGCAGACATAGATGGGAAGTCAAAAACACTTGACAAGTCAAAGTTAAAGTGTTACAAGTGCAACAAGGTGGGGCACTTTGCTACTGAGTGCAGAAGCAAGAAATTTGGAAAAGCACTCATAACCTCCAAGAAAGATTGGATGTATTACTCAGACTCTGAAGATGAAACAAATTATGCTTTCATGGCAAACACTGATGCTCTTATCTTAAACTCTAACAAGGTACCAGACACTATCTTCAATATTGATACTGAAAATGTCTATGAATTAAAGTATTTCCTTAGAACCCTACATGTTAGTTTTAAATCACAGTCACTTAAAAATGAAAGATTAAAATCTGAAATTCAAACTCTATCTGTTAAGAATGATTTTCTTGAATCTGAACTTGCACACATGCTTAGCACTAAGAAAGACTGTGAGAATGCTTTTCACTTGCAAACTCAGTTAGAAATACAAGTTGAATATTTAAAAGTTGAGATAGCTAAAGAACATGAGACTTTCAGAGTTTGGACAAACTCTAGCAAGAAACTCTAGCATGAAACACATTGTGAAGTCAAAAGCAAAAATGATGGAAAAGTGGTTCTCACTGGTCATAGACATAGCAATCTAGTTGAAGCTAGCTTGGAGGTAAACTCTGATGGTCCATTAACTTGCTTACTTGGAAAAACATCATATTTGGAAAGCTAGAATTGGCACAAAAAGCTATATCACTTGAACTTTGGAAACATAAATTAGTTGGTGAAAAAGGATCTAGTAAGAGGTCTTCCAAAAATTTAATTTCATCCTGATGGACTCTGTGATTCATGTCAAAAGGCAAAATAAAAGAAGACATCTTTAAAGAGCAAGACTGAAAATTCTTTTGAACAACGTTTTTATCTATTGCATCTTGATCTGTTTGGCCCTGTCAACATAATGTCCATTGGAAATAAGAAATATACTCTGGTGATAGTAGATGACTACACAAGATTTACCTAGGTTTACTTTTTACACAAAAATGATGAAACAGCTAAGATCATTTTTGATCATATTGCCATGATTGAGAATGGATCACCCCTCAAGGTGAAGAATCTAAGGAGTGATAATGGAACAGAGTTTAAGAACTCTACAACGAAAGAATTCTGCTCAAACAAAGGAATCATTCAACAATTCTCAGCACCTGGTACACCTCAAAAAAATTGGGTAGTTGAGAGAAAGAACAGAACTCTCATTGAAGCTGCTAGAACAATGTTAGAAGGAGAAAAACTTCCTACTTACTTTTGGGCAGAAGTTGTGAATATTGCATGCATCACTCAGAATTGTACCTTAATAAATAAACATGGAATGACTCCATATGAAATGATGAAAGGAAGGAAACCAAATGTGAAATACTTTCACATATTTGGAAGCAAGTGTTTTATTCTTAAAACACATCCTAAGCAGTTGAAAAAAATTTGAATTTAAAGCAGATGAAGGTATTTTTGTTGGTTATTCAATAACTTCCCAAACTTCTTCAAGGGCATTCAAGGTGTTTAATTTGAGAACCAACTTAGTCATGGAATCTATTCATGTCTCTTTTGATGAAGGAAAAATAACAGGATTACATGATGAAGATGCTCAGGAATATCCAAGTTTTGAAAATGAATTACTCAAAGCTCAACAAGACTGAAAGGCATATGACTAGGCCTATTTGTAATAATTAGATGATAACTCAACTCAAATAAGAAACATAATTAAATAATAAATATGATAACAGGAATCAAGACAAACAAATTTCACTAGTCACAAAGAATCCTAGGAATTAGAAGTGTTCAATTGAAGCTAGTACTTTTCACCGGAAAAAGTTCATTAATATGTTCAAGCGTCGGCGAAAAATAAAGAAGAAGTGTTTTAGAAGAGTTCATAAGATTTCAAGTGGCTACTATAGAAAGATTCCAAGAAAAGAAGATATTGAAGATAAAATGAGAAGTAAGAACAAGACAGAAGATCACAACTTTTAAAGTTAAAAGGTGAAAGATATTTATTTAGTATGACACAAATGAACCAGACAGTACATTTGTGTGTCAACTAATTAAATAAATATTTATCACCTAGCTAAAGTGATTTTCAGACAGAAGACAGGAAGACACAAGTCAAATCTACAGGGGCTGTGCAGTGAAGAAACTAAATTAATTCTACTGTTAAAAGTTAATTAATTATTTAATTTATCCACTTAAATTAATTCACAATAAATTATTTAAGTAATAATTTTTGGAATTAATTAAGTTAAAAGATGATTTAATTTTACATTTTAAGAAAGTCTTACTACACTGAAATAGAAAGTTCTACCAAAATATTTTCATAAGACTTTTTAAAAGTCTTATCGAATTAAATCGGTAAGACGTTTAGAAAGTCTTACCGAATTATTTTGGTAAGACATTTTAAAAGTTTTACCGAGATAACACGGTAAGACCTTTAAAAGGTCTTACTGAGTTTTCATTTGTCTCAGTAAGACTTTTCAAAAGTCTTACCGAGTTTCTGAAAAGTCATACCGAGTCTTTTAGAAGTCTTACCGAGTTTTAAAAGTCTTGTCTAGCTTATTTAAAAAGTCTTATAGGCTAATTTATAAAGTCTTTTGATTTTTTAAATAAGTTTTATTCAAAAGTCTTGCTAGCTTTTTTCTCTATAAATATGAGAAGATTGTCATTATTTCATGATTGAAAAGAACAAAAGCATTTAAATTTTAGAAATTTGTATGCATTGTAATATTCACAGATTTCTGTGCAAGTTTGGAATATAATTGATTAACCCGAATACTTCATGTCGAATTCGTTCTAGATCACTTTATCAATTATAAAGTTTTCATCAGATTAATTGTTGTAATACTTTTCAACTTAAAAATAATATCTTCTATTTGAATAGTATTTCATTAATATTAATATTTCGTGATTAATTAAAATAATATTTTAAATCAAAAATTCCATGACAATTTTTAGATATTGTATTCAACCCCCTTTCTACAATACCAGGGACCAACAATTGGTATCAGAGCTGGTTGATATTTTTATTATCAGATCCGAACCAAAAATTCCGCAACTCATCAAATCTCAAAAATTATTTTTTATTTGAAATAATTTTTTATTTAAAATAATTTTTTCTCTACAAATTATTTTTGATCAAAAATTATTTCGAGTCAGAAATTAAAATATTTTTTGAAATACTTAAGTTTTAATCTTATTAAAGATCAGTACACAGAAAGTGACGAGTATCAAAATTCCACAATTTGATAGAGAACGCTACAATTTGTGGAAGCACAAAATGCTACTATTCATTGGGATTGCCAATCTCAAGTATGCATTGGTTTTGGCCAAAGGTGTTGAACCCCAATGACAATTATTCTCGAACACGAGATAGATGGGGTCGTAATTCCTTATAGACAATTTCTGAAAAGTCCAGCAGACTATACAGAAGAAGAAACAGAAGCTGTGTCTCTGGCCAATAACCTCAAACTCATATTGATTGAATCTCTAGACTACGTCATGTACAATCACATGGTCAATTGTAAAAACACAAAACAGATCTGGGAAACAATAGAGATTATCACCAAGGGGAGTGAAGAAGTCAAAGAGAATAGACTGGAAATCCTACCTCCCAGTACGAGCAATTTTGATCCAACCCTGGTGAAGGTATCTTTGAGGAGTTTCAGAGATTGAATAAACTGATAAACGAGCTCAATATGAATGGGAAGTACTAGCAGAATCAGGAGGTAAACAAGAAGTTTTTTCTTACCTTACCCGAGCATCTAGAACACAGGATCACAGCAATCTGAGAGTCTAGAGATATGAAGGAGGTAACCCTAGAAACACTCTATGGAGTATTAAAGACATATGAATTGAAAAAGATCCAGACCAGAGAAATGTATGGTAGAGGTAAGGTTTTGAGTTCCTCCAAAACATTGATAGTGGAAGCACCAGAGAAGATGGAAGTGAAGGCTGTTGCATCTTCTAACAGTACAATGGAGTATGTGGTTCCAGAATTTGAACATACTTCAGACAAATAAGAAGATGGTGAGTTCTACTCTTTGGAAAAACTAGATCAGCTAGAAGATGAATCTCTAGCTATGGTTGCCAAGAGGTTCGACAACATGAGATTCAAAAAAAACTCCTCATACAGAGTTAAGCCTAATTTTGGAAGGTTCCAGAAAGGAGGTTATTCAATAGCTGTATCAAAAAGTGGCTACAAGACCGGCTTAGTTGATAGAAGTAAGTTTTGTTGCTCAACTGCAATGAACTAGGCCACTTCGCAACAGAATGCAAGAAGCCTAAGCAAGGGAAGAAGAGAGAGTCTTATGAAGAGCTCAAGGAGAAGTATGATGCACTAGTGAAAAATCATCAAGGGAATTCTTATCTAGCAGAGGGCAAAAACTGGGATGACTTAGACAATGATGATGAGGAAGAGCTGGGAAATCTTGATCTTATGGCTTCATCCGAAGAATCACTGTCTCCCACTCGTCAAAGATGAATAGATATAAATCCTTCTTGCCCTAAAATGTTTGCTTTGTTAGGTAAAGAACTAGATGGTGAAAGAGATAAAGTTAAGAAACTAATTCTTAAAAACAAAGTTCTAACTGATGATAATGATGTTTTAAAATTGTTAAAATGAAAAAATGACAAGTTGACTGCGGACTTAGCGTTTCAAGTCAATAGAGTCAGTTGTTATGTTAGAGTTGAAACTTATCTCAGAAATCAAATTGTAAAGAACGTCGTTGACCAACATGAGACAAACTGAAAAGTTGGAATAGGCTTCGAGTACAATAAATCAGTAGGAAAGCCAAGCAACATAACCCCATTCAGAAAAAGTGCTGAAGAAAGGGTTATCCCACATGTTTTTAAAGACAACCCTAAACCTCTTTTCATAACACCAATAGCTGAACCAATCCTTGAGAGCTCTATACTGATTGCTTATGAAATGTAGTTAGAGGAACTCGAGAAAGAGAAGAAAAGAGAGGAACATGCCAAGGACATACAATGAGTTAATATCCAAAAAGAGAAGAGTTACCTCAAACACCAGTGAAAGATGTGGAAACTTATAAATCGCCAAATCCTGGTATAGGTGCTAAAGACTTAAAGAATAATGTGAATAGACCTAATACTTTGTTAATAGTAGGAATAGTAACAACAGATATCATTCTACTGAAAACTTAAAACTGCTGATAAAGTTGAAGTAGAAACTGTTAAGTCACCTACTATTTTGAATAACATGCCTATTATTGATGCATTCCATAAACCATGTGGTATATTAAATTGTATGTTATATGCTTTTAATGCTATGACTGCTTATTTCAAATGCATGATTGCTAAGAAAGATAACATGACACCTAAACAACACATCAATAATAAATTTGCAAAATCCAAGACTCCGATTCCTTCACCTATTAAGAAGGAAACATATATTCCTAAGTCTAAACAGAAAGTTGTTAAGACTATTTATAGGAAGGTAGGAATAGTCAAGGAGGAGGATGCTGTTATTCAAAAAGGATTTATTGTCAAAGATGACAAAAGTTAATTCTTTAAGTATGTCAGGCGCAATCAATTTTGGGCTCCAAAGACAAATTAATCTATTTGATATTTGCAGGGAGTTAAAAAGCTAAACTGGGTTGTATGGATCCTGGACAGCAGATCTTTAAGGCATATGACCGGAGATAGAGCCCTGCTATCAAACGTGGTTGAAAGAGCTGGCCCAATCATCACCTTTGGAGATAACAGCAAATGAATGACTATGGGATATGGAAAGTTAAATACTAGAAATGTTATAATTGAAAATATCTCTTTAGTGGAAGGACTTAAGCACAATCTACTCAGTGTCAGTCAATTCTGTGATAAAGGATACAAAGTAAACTTTATCAAGGAGAAATGCTTAATAGCTCATTCTAAAGATGACAAACTGGCCTTACATGGAGTAAGGAAAGGAAACTTGTACGTAGCCGATCTCAACTCAGGAATTGAAGATTAAGCAAACTATTTCTATTCAAAGGCTTCATCAGAAAAAAGCTGGATATGGCACAAGAAACTCTCATATCTGAACTTCAAAACAATGAACTCTCTAGTCAAGAGGGATTTGGTGAGAGGACTGCCTTCGATGGAATTTACACCAGAAGGATTGTGTAAGGCATGTCAGAAGGGGAAGTCAAAGAAAGCAAGTCACAAAGGCATAGACACTACAAACATCATTGAACCACTTCAACTCCTACACATGGACTTATTTGGTCCAGTAAATATTATGTCCATGTCAAGGAAGAAATATGCCTTAGTGATTGTAGATGACTTCATAAAGTACACGTGGGTTTTATTCCTGAACTCAAAGGATGAAACTCCACAATTGGTGATTAATCATGTAAAGCTGATTGAGTTAGATTCAAAGTTATTTGTCTGGGCAATCAGATCAGATAATGGAACAGAATTCAAGAATGAAGTTCTGAATAACTTCTGCTCAGACAAGGGGATAACAAGACAATATTTAGCACCAAGAACTCCGCAACAGAATGAAGATGTAGAAAGGAAAAATAGAACCCTGATTGAAGCTGCAAGAACTATGTTAAGTGAATCAAGGTTACCTATCTACTTCTGGGTTGAAGCAGTAAACACAACATGTTATAACCAAAATCGAACTCTGATCAACAAAGATCATATGAAGACACCCTATGAGTTAATGGTTGGCAAGAAACCAACACTCAAGTACTTTCATGTATTTGGAACCAAATGTTACGTGCTGAAAGATTGGGATGAACATCGTGGCAAGTTTGAGGCCAAGGCACATGAAGCTATTTTTGTCGGATATTTAAGAAGAGCATATAGGGTGTACATAATTGATCCGCATCAAGTAAAAGAAAGTGTCAATGTTACTTTTGATGACACTAAACTCCCAAGTATCCAAACTGAAGATTCTTCTGAGTCATTAAAATTTGATAATTATCCAGACTCACATTCTGATGACGAAGAAGAACCTGAGTTTGCAGCAGGAAATGATGACGACGATAATGGTAATGATCCAGGTAATAGTGGTGGAAACAATAAAAACACTGAAGATACCACTAATACCAGTGGTTGATCAACAAGTCATCCTGGCAGCAACTCAGGGAGAAATGATGGATCCACGAGGAGAACACAGTATCACAATATATATCGAGGCGAATCATCAAGATCAAACCTACCAAGGGAAAGGATATGAAGCAAAGATCATCCTTTTGAATTGATCATAGGTGATCCAGATGTTGGAGTTAGAACCAGAAGTGCAACTTCAAATGAATGTTTATTTTCAGTTTTTCTATCTCAAGAAGAACCAAAGAAGATTGAAGATGCATTAACTGATCTAGATTGGGTTCTTGCCATACAAGAAGAGCTCAATCAGTTCGAGAGACAAGAAGTCTGGACACTGGTACCCAGGCCTAAAGATAGATCTGTTATTGGCATGAAATGGGTATACAGGAACAAGTTAGACAGTGATGGCATTGTTACAAGGAACAAAGCCAGACTGGTGGAAAAGGGTTACTCCAAGGAAGAGGGAATTGATTATGATGAGACCTACGCACCAGTTGTAAGACTTGAAGCCATCAGGATATTTCTAGCATTCGCAGCATATTCCAATTGCAAAGTCTATCAAATGGATGTGAAGAGTGCATTTCTGAATAGAGAGTTAGAAGATGAATTATATGTGGAACAACCCCTGGCTTTGAAAATCCAGAGTTTGCTGATTTTGTGTATTTTCTATTCAAAGCTCTCTATGGACTCAAGCAAACACCAAGGACATGGTATGACACTTTTTATGAGTTTTTACTTGAAAATGATTTCATTAGAGGTGTCATAGACAAAACTCTCTTTTATAAATTGCATGAAAAAGATATGATATTTTTCCAAGTTTATGTTGACGATATTATATTTGGTTCTACTAACGAAAACTTGTGCAAAAGATTTGCTAAGTTAATGCAGAGCAGGTATGAAATGAGCATGATGGGTGAGATGTCATTCTTCCTTGGATTACAAGTAAAGCAAAAGGAGGATAAAATTTTTATTTGCCAATCAAAGTACGTAAGAGATCTTCTGAAAATATACAGTCTAAAAGATTCTTCAAGGGCAAAAACCCCAATACCAACAGCCACCAAGCTTGACAAAGATGAAACTAGTAAGGAAGTTGACATCACAAGCTACAGAGGTATGATAGACTCATTATTATATCTAACTGCTAGTAGACCCGATATAATGTTTGCAACATGCTTATGTGCAAGGTTTCAATCTGACCCTCGGGAATCTCATCTTATAGCTGTTAAAAGAATTTTTATATATCTAAAGGGTACACCAAATCTTGGAATTCGCTACCCTAAAGATACAGGTTTTGACCTAATAAGCTATACAGATTCAAATTATGCAGGATGCAGGATGGACAGGAAAAGTACATCTGGAAGCTGTTAGTTTCTAGGAACTCGATTGATCTCCTGGTATAACAGGAAACAACACTCAGTGTCTACCTCGACAGCTGAAGCAGAATACATTGCGGCAGGTAGCTGTTGTGCACAAATCTTGTGGATAAGGAATCAACTAAATGACTATGGACTTGCATTGAACAAAATTCTAATTTTCTGCGACAACATAAGTGTTATAACTATTTCCAACAATCATGTACAATATTCACGAACCAAGCACATTGACATAAGTTAACATTTTATCCGAGAGCATGTCATCAACGGAACTGTGGTGCTACACTTTGTACCCACAGAAGATCAACTAGCCGACATCTTCACAAAACCACTTGATGAATCCACTTTCTCTAAATTGGTTAGTGAACTAGAGATGTTAAACAATATCTAATTTTTTGTTGCTAGGAGTTAATTTAAGCTCATAAATATTAAATGTTAATATTTAAAGAATTTATGAGACTTGAATTAATAAAATCATAGGGCTTATGAATTTTTGGATAAATTATCTTAAAATCAATTTTAAAATCTTAATAAGATAAATATTCCAATTATAACATAAGTACTTATATTTATTTTAAGCGTTTATAAGCATTAGTATGTAAATTATTGTATGTTTTTCTAATTATTATTGCACATTAATAATGATTATGTTATTAATTAGTTAATTAATTTATTCTTTAAGTTAATTCAAGCCTGAATTAATTTAATTCCTAAATTAATGAAAATAGTTAATAATATAAGTAATTATTATACGTCCTTAATAATTTAGTTGCATGTAAATATTTGTTTTAATTATTATTAATTAATCTAATTTTCGAATAAAATTTCTTTTATTTTATTTCAAATTTTAGAATAATTAATAATATTTGTATGTATTTATTTTAGTTTATATATATTTGTTTTCAATTATATATTAAATATGTTTTTAAAATTATAGATAAATGTATTTTTCTTTTATTTCTTGGAAAGACTTTTTAAATAAGAACTCGGTAAGACTTTTAAAAGTCTTACCGAGTCTTTATTATTAAAGTCTTACCGACTATATATATATATTACATTTGTTTTATTTTATTTTTAAAACACTCAGCAAGACTTTTTAATAAAATTCGGCAAGACTTTTCCAAAAGTCTTACCGAGGTCTTATATTAAAAAGTCTTACCAATTAAGTTTTTATTTATTTTAATCTATCGACAAGACTTTTAATTTGAAAAACACGGTAAGACTTTTCAAAAGTCTTACCGAGCCCCTTAAATCAAAAGTTTTACCAACTGTTGTTTGATTTTCATAAATGTTTTTCTTTATTTTTGTTTTTGTTTTATTTTTATAAAACTCAATAAGACTTTTTATAAATACTCGGCAAGACTTTTCAAAAGTTTTACCGAGTGTTTAATAAAAAGTCTTACCGAGCATTTCTATACTTAATCGTTTTCTTTAAAAGTCTTATTAGTTATTATTTATATATATACACACGATATACAAACACAACCTTTTACATACACTGCAACAGTCAATCAAGACCATTCAAGAACTCTGCAAAACTCTCGATTTTATGCTAATCTATAACTCATTTCAGTTGCTTTGTTCGTAATCACAAGCTTTAAGCTTGTTTAGTTTGTCAAAATCGATCCAAATACAATCGAAACTCTGTCCATTTTTAGAGAAAATCGAACTGTTCTTGATTTGTTTCTGTTTTGATTGATTTTTTCTGGGATTAAAAAGGACTAATTTTGATTGTATTTAGAATTGTAGTTAGGGTTTTGAGTTTGTAATTTTTTTCTGAATTTTTAGGGTACTAATTTTGGTTGTAATTTTCAATTAAAGGCTAATTAAAAAGAGAATTAATTAATTATTTAAATTAATTAATTAAAATGGCAGCCATGTTTGTAATTGCCAAGACGAATTTTGTTGGGTATTTTGATCTGTTACAGTGCAAAGAGGGTAGGTTTAGGCCCTGGATCAAGTTCATGAATGAACATTCTTTGGTAAGGACAACAATTACCCCGAGCACTCCTCTACAGATTGAACCACTGAGAGCCTTATATTAAACAGCGAGGAATATTTCGAATGATAGGCTGGTTCAATTCTCGTTCAAGATTGGAGAAATGGAGTACGTTATAGATGTAAACAGAGTCTTAGGGTTCCCAACAAAATATTTCGAGGCCCTACCCTCAATTGAAGATATAACTTTCTATTTACAATCAATTCCTTATCAATGCACGATCGATTTGGTAAAGTTGTCAAAATCCCAGTTGGTAGGCGAATGAGATTACTTCTTCGACACTTTAGCTAAAGTTTTTGCACCTACCATAAAGACCAACTTCCACAACATATCAACACTACTACAAGTCATTGGATATTCTGTAGCCCACAACAGAAGAATAAATTTTGGGAAGCTGATCCTGACTGAGATGATAAGGAAGATGGGAACTGCTGAGAGTAGAAGATTGGACGTAGAACATAAAGTTGCTTGTTTCTATCCAAGATTTTTAATGTTGTTAATCAATAATGTTCTGTCAGAGGAGGAAAAAGCAAGATTTGCTAACAACCCAGTGGAAGAATCCCCTACAACTCAGAAGAATTTGTTCACAAGACTCAGCAACAAAAACAAATTTGAAGGTGTAGCCATAGAAATATGTAAAGCATAATGTAACGTAACGTAACATGTAACCGAGGAAACTAACTCAACATTGATGGTCGGTAACTTATATTAAAATGAAGCACGGAATCGACTACGAATCGTTTATAAGTTGAATACAAAAGACCAAAACATTAGAGGAAGCTTTGAAGACATTGAAGATCACTGAAAGAAGTTCATTAACATGTTAAAGCCTCAGTGAAGAATAAAGATGTAGTGTTTCAGAGGTTCAGAAGATGTCAGAGGTTTTACAACAGAGAAGTCAAGGGATTCTAGTGAATTACAGAAGCACTTCTTAACAGCTAGAGAAACAGGGCCAATTGAATAGTCAAGAAGATGTGAAGATCAAGTTCGTGTTAGTCGTTTGTGGACCAGACCAGTTGCACTAAACGTCAGCATAAAAGGAATTGAGAACCGCATCTATGTTAGAAAAGAATTGGCTGTATAACCGTTGTGTGCTAAAGCTCGCAGAAAATCAAGTTCAAGTAGTAAAGGTAAATTTATTAACTTGGTTGCAGTGAAAGGAAATAATACAGAGTTTTGAATCGTTGGAAAAATGGCTAAGGTGAACTACCGATAGTTGGTTTAGCTGTTTTACTGTTTTGTCTTATTTACCGACGGTTGGGTTTCCTGTTTGGCTATTTCGTCTTATTTACCGACGGTTAGCTAATCACTCGACGGTTAGCACTTTTGGATATATTATTAATTCTATTTCCTCGACGGTTATGGTTTTAATAATTCATTTGAGTCGATAGTTATAACTGATAGTTGGTTTGACTGTTTCGTCTAAATTAATCGACGGTTACAGCATCTCGATAGTTAAGGGACTCAGATAAATATCCAGATTATTTATTCCATCGACGGTTAAGTCTCGATAGTTATGGCACTTCGATAGTTGAGGGTTTAAGATTGTTTAATCTACAGCCAGCCACAACATGCCACCTATCATTGATATCCTTGAGCAAAATTGTTTTAAGTGATTTATTTCTCTCGACGGTTATCAACAGACTCACCGATGGTTATAAATTAAATGTCTCGACAGTTGTTAATTCAAGAAGTGAGAAGCAATTTATTTACTTGGTTCTTAGAAGGCCACGTAGAAGATTGAAAAAGCCTACACAATAAAGCAGCAAAGTCAAGCCTTTGAAAACAATTCATTCAGTTACAAAGAGAAAACATACAGAGCAAAGAAGAGAGACACAGAGAAGCCATTAACGTCGTTTGATCTAGTGTCATAATTATTGTTCGTATTGATTGTTGTTGTTGTATTGTAACTGTACTAGTGAATCAGTTGAAGCTAATCTATGGATTAGATTTGTGTAGCACCTTCGTGGTTTATATTAATAAAACGATATATTCCCCGAACGAACTGTGTTTGTGTTAACTGTATGCATACCTTGTGTTTGATTTAATATCTGTTCGAACTGTCAACTAGTCCATAACAAATCATTCCGCGAATATTTTATAAATTGGACAATATCGTATTCAACCCCCCTTCTACGATATTTGGGACTAACAATTGGTATCAGAGCTTACTGATTGAGTTTACAAATCAGGATCTATTGTTCGGACTTCAGTATTAAGCTTCTGGAATTTTTCGTGAATTTTTTAATTTTCAAAATATTTCACTCAGAAATTTTTTGAACTTTAAATAATTTTGAAAAGATCAATATCATGAGCTCTCAGAAAGTAGGAAGTATTAAGGTTCCTCAGTTTGATAGAGTGAATTATAATCTCTGGAAAAAGAAGATGACCCTATTTCTAAAGGCTGCAAATCTGTTGTACATGGGTAACTTAGAGAATGGACCGTTTGTACCAATGAAGATGATTCCTGAATCTACAGTGGACGGAGTAAGAGTTCCTCAAAGGTCTACTCCAAAGGATCCTATAGAGTTCACTGATACAGAGAAAGAAATTGTAGCATTGGACACAGTCCTTCAGTTGATTATTGTTGACTCAATGGATGAAAACATGTGCCATTAAATTCTAAATTGTATATCTGGAAATCACATGTGGGAAACCATCGAACTGATTATGGAAGGAATAGAAGAAGTAAAAGAGAACCGGTTGGATATACTGACATCAAGATATGAAGCGTTCAAATCTACCCCTGGAGAATCAATCACTCAAGTTTTTGAGCGGTACAATAAATTATTAAATGAGTTGAGTATCCAAGGGAAGAACTATCTATTAAGGGAAACGAACAGGAAGTTTATGTTGACTCTTCCACATCATGTTGAGCATAAGGTTTCTTCAATTAGAGAAAGGGACAACTTCAATACCATGCCCCTTGAAAAGCTATATGGAAAATTGAAGACTTATGAAATGGAACAAGAACAGAGGTTGATTATTTATGGTTCCGGCTCAGTGGACAGTAAGAGTGCAGCACTAATGAAGACCACAGCTCTTGTGGCAGATGAAGTTAAAACTTCTGAAACAAAGGTCGTTGAAACCAAGATTGGTGGAGAATTGATCATTGAAGCTGAAATGGCTACTGAATCACAAGCTGAAGAGGAAGATGATTTTTATACATTGGAAGAGCTTGATGAGATGGAAGACAAATCTATGGCGTACTTGGCAGGGCATTTCAAGCATATAAGATTCAGAAGGAATCCCAAGTACAAGAAAAGTTTTGGTAGCAGATTTCAGAAGACAGGATCATTTTCGGGATCCAACTCAAGAGGTGGTTACAAGTCAAACATGGTAAACTGTAGTAAGTTCCGGTGCTACAACTGCAATAAACTAGGGCATTTCGCCACTGAATGTAAGAAACCAAGACAAGCAAAAGACAAGAAGGTTTATGAGAAGAAGAGTTCATACGAGAAGAAAAGCTATGATGAGTTGAAAAGGGAGAATGAGAAGTTGAAACAGAGATTTGATGCTTTGGTTGTAAAACAACAAGGCAAGGCTTACATTGTTGAAGGTAGAAGCTGGGATGACACAGATTCTGAAGAAGAATAATATGGAAATCTTGCATTAATGGCAGACACTTCAGAAGAATCTCCATCATCATCACAGGTATCTATTCTCACCACTGTAGATATGTCTCTATCTGAATATAAAAATACTGTTACTGACTTGAGTATAGAGATGTTTAACATTCATACAAGCATGCTAGCTTCTGAAGGAGAAAATGCTAGACTAGTTGCGAAGATTAAAAAGCTAGAATCTGGAAAGGAACAACTAGAGCTTGTAGGAATCACAGTTAATAACCTTAAGGAAAGAAATGAATATTTGGAGAATAAGGTTAACTGTAATGCAGAGGTTGAGACAGCACTTATGGCTAAGATTTCTGAGCTAGAGTTAAAATTGGAAGCTTTTAAGAACTCGGCTAATATTGCTAAAGACATAATGGATAAACAGAGCTTAGATAACAAAACATGTATAGGCTTTGACTACGATGAACATAAAAGGAATAAGAAAAAGGATAAAAGGAATGTAACTTTCAATGCTTCTAGTACTGTTTTATTAGAAAATGAAAATGTTCCTTTTGTCATTAAGAAGAGTAGTAATCTTATCTTTAAGCTCTCACTCTCAGAACACTTAAACGAAGATACTATCGTATGGAAACAAGAAATGCTTGTTGAGGATAAGTTAAAAGAGAAAGAAGTTGAGGAAAATAATGTAGAAGAAGTTACACCTAATGAGCCAGTTAAAACTGAATATGCTAAAACTGAATTAGGTGGTAACAAGAACAAGTCAAAGAGTAATAGGAATGGGAAAGTAGGTGTTAAAATTGCTAATTCTGCTACACCTGCACCCACTGCACCTAGGAAATTGTGTACTAATTGCAATTCTACTGGACACCTTAGTCATGCATGTAATAAGGTTAAAGTAGAATCTAATATTCCTGTTGTGCAGAACATGTTTAGCATGAATAGTTCTCATTTGCCTTGTGGTATTACTGGATGTATGCCATGTGCTTTTAATATTATGAATGCTTATTTCAATTTGATGAATGCATCTACTTCTAGTAATTGTATAGGCATAGAAAGAAGCATGAATAAGAAAAAGGTAAGGGCAAAGACTGCTAGTCCTCCTAAGGTTAGGAAGGAGACTCAATCTCCTAAGCCAAAAGACAAATCTGTCAAGGCAAAGGAACATGATTCGAGTTCAGTCAAAGTAGAACTTAAAGATGTGAAAACTGAACCTATTACACCATCTGCAAGAACCTCTAAATTTCTTGGACCCAAACAAGTTTGGGTTCCAAAGAAACCTTAATCACTTTGTGGTTGCAGGGCATAGATACTAATGAAAAAGTCATGTGGATTCTGGATAGTGGATGTTCAAGGCACATGACAGGAAACAAGTCCCTGCTGACTAGTGTGGTTGAGAAGATCGGCCCAGTTGTAACCTTTAGAGATGACAGCAAAGGCTTTACTAAGGGATATGGTAGTCTGGAAGTTGGAAATGTCATCATTGAAAATATCTCTCTTGTTGACGGTCTGAAGGACAACTTGCTGAGCGTCAGTCAATTTACAGATAAAGGATATAATGTGGACTTCAGGAAGGAAACGTGTATGATCACCAATAGGAAAGATGAAAAGCTTGCTCTTAAAGGAGTAAGAAAAGGAAATCTGTTCGTAGCTGACTTAAACACTGCAAGCAGAGGAGAAGCAAATTGTTTCTATAGTAAAGAATCCTCTGAATTGAGTTGGTTATGGCACAGAAAACTATCTCACCTGAACTTCAAGGCGATGAATTCTTTAGTAAGAAGAGAATTGGTGAGAGGGTTACCACAGATAGAATTCTACCAAGAAGGACTCTGTGAAGCATGTGAAAAGGGTAAGTCAAAGAAGGCGTCACATAGAAGTAAGGACATGTCAAGCATCAGCGAACCTCTCCAGTTGATTCATATGGATCTGTTTGGACCGGTTAATGTCATGTCAGTTTCAAAGAAGAAATATGCATTAGTGATTGTCGACGACTACTCCAAGTACACGTGGGTGTTGTTTTTACATTCTAAGGATGAAACACCTCAAATAGTAATCGATCACATTAAAAAGATTGAGGTGGAAGCTGGATTGCCTGTGCGGACGATCAGATTAGATAATGGAACTGAATTCAGAAATGCAGTTCTAAATGAATTCTGCACAGAGCGAGGAATTTCAAGACAATACTCAGCCCCAAGAACTCCACAGCAGAATGGAGTGGTAGAAAGGAAAAACAGGACTTTGATTGAAGCATCAAGGACAATGTTAAGCCAGTCAAAGCTACCTACATATTTTTTGGCAGAAGCAGTCAACATAGCTTGTTACACTCAGAACAGAACCCTAATCAACAAAGACTTAGAAAAGACATCATATGAGGTTATGACCAATAGATATCCATCACTGAAGTACTTTCATGTGTTTGGTGGAAAATGCTATGTATTGAAAGATGAACATCTAGGCAAGTTTGATGCTAAAGCAGATGAAGGGATTTTTCTTGGTTACTCACTTGAGTGTAAGACGTACAGGGTATATGTGATTGAAATTCATAAGGTCATTGAAAGCCTTAATGTAACGTTTGACGACACCAAACTCCCAAGTCTTCAAAAGTATAAAAATTCTGAATCTCTGGAAATTGAAAATCTATCAGAATACTACTTAGGAGATGAAGACGTACCTGGTGCTGTATCTGGTAGTCATGAACACACGGAGATTGATAATCCAGAGCAAAGCAGTGGAAGTGTTGGTAATACCACACAGTCACAGTCTGTATTTCAAAATCAGTTTGTTACTGAACCTGCTAGCTCGACTGGTGGATCATCAAATAATGAAGGCAGCAACTCAGGGAGAGGTGAAGAAGGATCAGCTAGTCGCTCTCAACACAACTACGAAGAAGGACAATCATCAAGGGCTAATCTTCCTAGACAGAGGGTATGGAACAGAGATCATCCCTTTGAATTAATCATTGGTGACCCAGAGAGTGGTGTGAGGACTAAAAGAGAAACGGAAAATGAATGTTTGTACTCTGGTTTTCTATCAGAGGAAGAACCTAAAAAAGTTGAAGATGCTCTAGAAGATCCAGATTGGTTGATTGCGATGCAAGATAAACTCAATCAATTTGATAGGCAGAAAGTTTGGAAACTGGTACCCAGACCTAAAGACAAATCTGTTATTGGCACTAAATGGGTACTCAGGAATAAGTTAGATGAAGATGGCATTGTCACGAGGAACAAGGCCAGACTGGTTGCTAAAGGATATTCTCAAGAAGAAGAAATAGATTATGACGAGACCTATGCACCAGTAGCAAGACTTGAAGCCATCAGGATGTTTTTGGCATTCGTAACACATTCAGACTTTAAAGTTTATCAAATGGATGTGAAGAGTGCATTCCTGAATGGGGAGCTGGAAGAAGAAGTATATGTAGAGCAACCTCCGGGTTTCGAGAACAAAGATCATATGGACTTCGTGTACTTCTTTTTTAAAGCTCTTTATGGACTCAAGCAGGCACCTCGAACATGGTATGAAACACTATCTGAATTTTTAATTGAAAATGGTTTTATCAGAGGTGTTATAGATAAGACTCTCTTTCATAAAATGCATAAAAATAACTTGATATTAGTTCAAGTGTATGTTGATGATATTATATTCGGTTCTACTAATGATGATCTATGCAAGAGATTTGCTAAGTTAATGCAGAGTAGGTACGAGATAAGTATGATGGGCGAGCTTACTTTCTTCCTTGGACTACAAGTGAGTCAGAAGAAAGATGGGATCTTCATTTGCCAGGCAAAGTACATCAGAGATCTTCTAAAGAAGTATGGACTTGAAGATTCAGCCCCCGCCAAGACTCCAATGCCAACTGTCACAAAGCTTGATGAGGACAAATCAGGTATATCTGTCGACATCACAAGCTACAGAGGTATGATTGGATCTCTACTTTACTTAACTGCAAGTAGGCTAGATATTATGTTTTCAACTTGCCTATGTGCACGGTTCCAAGCTAACCCAAAAGAGTCTCACCTTATAGCTGTCAAAAGAATCTTTAGATACCTGAAGGGTACTCCAAATTTGGAAATTTGGTATCCTAAAGGTACTGGTTTTGACCTAATCGGCTATACAGACTCGGATTTTGCAGGTTGTAAGATTGACATGAAGAGTACTTCTGGAAGCTGTCAATTCTTGAGAAGAAGATTGGTCTCATGGTATAGCAAGAAGCAGCACTCAGTGTCTACCTCAACAGCAGAGGCATAATACATCGCATGAGGTAGCTGTTGTGCTCAGATCCTATGGATGAGAAACCAACTCCAAGACTATGGCTTTATGTTGAACAAGATTCCAATATTCTGCGACAACACAAGCGCCATAGCTATAACCAACAATCCGGTTAAGCACTCACGAACCAAGCACATTGATATCAGGTATCACTTTATACGAGAGCATGTCATAAATAGAATTGTGGAGTTGCATTTTGTACCCACAGAACAATAACTTGCAGACATCTTCACGAAACCACTAGACGAATCCACTTTCTCTAGGTTGGTTAGTGAATTAGGGATGCTAAATTTAAATTAAATTTTCTTTGCGAGGAGTTGTATGGATTCACAAGTTATTGAATTTTTATATCCAAAGGACTTGTGACCTTCAGTCTAACTTATAATCTCGGGCTTATGAATATCAATATTAATTATCATAAGTATACCAGTTATGCTGTGTGGTAATTATTCGATATAACATAAGTAGTTAACTGCTACATAAGTGTTTGTAGTTAACAAGAAGCATAACAGTCTGTGGTTTAGAATTAATTGGTGGATTTCAATGTTATGAGATCTGGCTGAGAGATTCTATATCAGACAGGTTATGATCTTTAGTGAGAAATTGGTTGTACAGACTTGTTTATTTAATGTACTGGTTCTCACTAAAAGCATGTGTAACAATTACATTTCATGATCTTATTTTGCATAACTGTCTGTATGATTATTCATAGTATGCTTGTATGATCGTTTGGATTGTGATTGGGTTGGTTTAAAATTTTTGGAAATTTCAAAAGTAACAGAGTATGTAACAAAAAAATTTTGGTTCCAAAGATTTTAAAGCAACCACCTATGTTTATTAGTATTACTATTAATATTGTTTGTTTGTGGATTTCAAATTGGATTATTATTACTTCAAAAGTTATTTCCAAATTAAGATTCTAATATTTCTATTTTAGGAATATTAATTCATTAATTTAAGAAATTTCTATTTAATTAATTTTATGAATATTTGAAATTACTTTGTAAGTGTATTTAAATGATTTTTATTATTTTTAAAACTCTCGACAGTTGCCAATTAGATATATTTTTTCGTAACCATCGAAGTGATTTTAAACAGTACTCGATAGTTATGATAAAATATATTATATTAGTAACAGTCGAAGTAGTCTTTTGGTTAATATATATATATATATAATAGAAAACTATCCATCTCGATAGTTATGGTAAATCATTATTTTTATTCTATAACTAACTATCGATTGGGTTAAGTTGGTTTTATTTTATTTATTAGTGTGCATCTCGATAGTTACTATAGTTTTTATTTTATTATTTTTTGATAACCATCGAGTTGTTTAAAAAAAAGAAGGAAAAAAAAAACCACTCGCCCGTTAAGTACACAACAGGCAGCAGAGTATATATATATTATAGTAAACCATCGAAGTGGCCAGCCATCTCGATAGTTAACTAAATATATATATATATATATATATATATATATATATATATATATATATATATATATATATATATATATATATATATATATATATATATATATATATATATATATATTGTTTTATTCTCCAACTCGCCAGTTAGTCTCAGCTGCTTCTTAACCATCGAGCAAAAAATTGATTTTTTCCCTCCCTTTTCTACCATTCTAGTACTAGTTTTGAAAATCTAAACCGATAAAATTGTAGATCCAGTCATCCCGGATTATTTGATACCAGCCTTGTATCGTTTGGTTTCAGTTTTGGTTCGGGTATTTGAAACTTTGGGATTTTCTCTAGGGTTTGTTTGAGGTCTAAAAATCACAAAAAAAATAATTTTACCGTTCAAATTTCTCCTAGTTTAGCACATATTTTTTTCATGATTTTTGGAGGAGTTTTGAATTTTAGTGTTTTCGGTTCGTTATCGAGTCTAATTAAATTCGTAATTAATTGTTTAAAGTTAAAATTTTCGATAATTTTTACTAGTTAAAAATGGTTGGAATTTTTACTATTACCAAAACGAATTTAGTTGCCGAGTTTGACATTCAGTCCTTTCCTGCTAATTATCGGGCCTGGGCACGAGTGTTACTCGAATATTCTCGAGTGAGGTATGCCTTAGTAACAGACATGATATTAAATCATAATATGCTACGAGACTGTTACTGTTCTGCATATAACTCTTCAGCTGTTGATGAACTGACTTTTACATTTAGTATTGCTAATCGGGAAATCCGGGTGACGGAGCTAGATTTAAATCGTATCTTAAGATTCCCTGAGAATAATCTAGTCCCTTATCCCAATTCCGAATAATTAACTCAGTTCTTCACGACTATCAACTACGTTAATCCTAATCTCCACGACTCGGGTGAAAGGTGTAAACATCATTTACCTAAGGAATGGAATGTCTTTTTCCACACTCTTATGCAATGTTTCTCTTACAAAAAGTTCAACACATACAGTATTTCAAGTTTTTATCGAACTTTAGGCTTCAGTGTTGCTCATAATTATAGGATAAATTTTGGTAAGGTTATTATTGAATCAGGTGTTGTATGTTATGGGATCGGTGGAGTACAGAAACCTTCAAATAACTAATGTGGAGTGTTACTTTCCACGGTTCCTACAGCTTATCCTTAATGATCTAACGACTAACGAGGAAAAACTACTATATACTAGTAGTGTTACCTCTTTGTGTATGAAACAGAAAAACAGGATAGCCAACACTCTGAACAATAACAGAAACTATATCAATGAAGCACCTGCTCAAATGACTGAATACATGCAGGGTTGTGTAGTGGACATGGAAAGAGACGAGCCTCAAGGGCCTCAAGAAGATGATTAGGTCCTTGAACCAGTGCAAGAATCAGTTCCAGTAGCTACTCCTGTAGAGGATTTAGCTCAAGAAGAGGAAGTGGTTCAGGTGATAGAGGAATTACAAATTTCAGGAGATGGATTTCAAAGTATATCTAGAGGAGATTCTATAGGTCATGCTGACAGTCAGAAATCCTATCATCCTTGGACTCCTACAGGTAGTACTCAAGGTAGTCTTCATGTCTCTGAATCTTCAGCTTATTCTAATTTGCAAGATCTTTTTGGAGAAAGTGTCATGAACTTATCAGCTGAGCCCTCTATGGTTGTAGGACAAGGCAATGAATCTGAAACCCAACATATTCTAACCACTGCCTCAGAACCAAACACTATAAAAACCTTACCTTTATCTTCTCTCCAACCCCTAAAAAGAAAATTTGTGAGTGAGGGAGATAGTACCTCAGAAGCACCACATAAGGAAGGTGAGGGAACCCAAACAGCTCTACCTCTGACTAGACGTCGATTAGAAGAACCTGAGGTATCTGTTAGCCCATCTATACCCTCTCAAAAGGATATAGAGCTGAAAAAGGCAAATACACAATCTCTGGGGACATCCTCTCAACAGGGTGAACCTATTGAAATTCGTCCGTCGACCAGGGCATCTGAAAGAGTGTCAATAATTGAGCCTCCAACTAAGTTATATGTTGCACTGAAAGGAGAACACACACAGGAGGAATTGACGGATGTTGCTACTACTGTAGCAGAACCTATACAGGTAGATCCTGTACAGGTCATGCCTTCACAGGCTATTGCGGGAGTCGCGGGTTCTTCATTGCTAAACATTACAGGATCCAATGTGATAAGCCCCCCAGGAGGAACATTCCTGGCTCCTAATAAGGAGGTCTCCACCACTATTAGTGGAAAGGAGAAGCAACTACTTGGCAATAGTTCTTCGGATGAGCCATTTAGGATTTTTACTGCAGGTACAGAAGACTTGCTGGAGTCAATGAGAGTGAGTGAAACACCAACAGAACGTTTGAATGATCATAATTCACCCACACCTCTAAGACCGAGTGAGAGAATTGAGAGACAAACACCTACAGAACCTGTCAGTGAGACACCTACCAGCCAAATAGATACCCTCACAATGCACACACAATCTCTAAGTCAAAGGGTTTATAACCTGGAGACTACTGTCACCGAAATGAAATCTGAATTTCACAGCAATGTTATGGAAATAAAATCTGTTCAATACAACATGTTCCAGGATTTACAGAATTTCAAGACTGATATGAAAAAGTTTGTTACAGATTTGTTTGAAATGTATAAATCTCAAACTACTCAAATCCCTGCTTCGGAGGATAACACAACTAAGGGGGAGATGATAGTGCGAGAGCAAGAAAAAGAATCTGGTGCTGATATGGGAAGTAAAGACAAATGGAAAGGCAAGTTGGTAAAAGTAGAAAAAGAAGCAAACATTTATACATCTCAGAGGGAGCAAGATATACCGCTGGAGGTAAGGCTCACACTTGAAGAAGGAGAAATATGGGAACCTTCTCATACTGCTCCTACAACTCAGGAAGATGATTTGTTTGATGAATTTGTAAATGGTGCCGCTTATCAGTTCACTGAAACGGACTTTGCGGAAACGTTTGGTTTGCTAGATGCAAATCAATCCAGGATAAGGGCATGTGAAATTGCACGAATGTCTCAAGAGAAAGTCAGAAAAGAACACTACAACCACTATATTGTAAGGAGACAAAGGCCGTTGATGTTATCAAGAGAATGAAGTGCATGGGACAAGGCTAGGAGTCTTTTGCAGAAACCAGAGTTAGGAGTTATTCAAAATGAAGATCAAAAAGTTCTGGAAGCATTGCAAGAAGCTCACAAGAGTCATCCATCAATAAATCAGTTCTTTCATGCATTGAGACAAACAATTAAATTGATATTCATCACGTCTAACATCAATGAATGGCGGATTCAGATTCAATTCAATAATTCGACTACTAAGACCATTTCTTCTAATTTTATCAAGTTGAGGTCTCTCACAGAATTGTATGTCATGAAGATTAGAGTGAACAAGAGGTCTCATGTGAATGAACTTCTTACTGATATGATTGAAGATCAAATGAGCAAAGCAGAAGCTGAAGTTCACACAACTCCTTATACAGTGATATTCTACAAAGACAAGTTAGTTCAGACACTGTATTTGAGTGATGAAAGACTAAGTCTATATCCTCTGAAGCGTCTGAAATATATTGAAGGGCTTCTTAGGAGTGAAAGACTTAGAACAGAAGAAAAGTGGAAAGCTGCAGAGCGCATCTATGCTTATAGACTTAATGTCTTATCAAATCAATTTGTAGATATTTCCATGGTCAGAAGAATAGATCCTTCAAATGGATCTCAACCAAAATTGCCTATGTATACAAAAGAAGAAGGAGATTGGGACTTTGAAAAAGTCAAGGCAATGAGTGAATTCAGATTTAACCATCCAGGGAAAGTGTTCGAGTATACAAAGAAGCCAGATTTTCCAATTGTCTTTCCGGATTTTGATGTAATCAGGGAGATAGAGACAATGGTGTTAAAGGATCCTCCAGCAATCAGGTACAAGAACCCCAAAGGAAAAACTGTAATAGTTAATATCCACAAGATGTCTTACATGACTTCTAAGGAACTGGGTTTTATACTTGATCAAATCAAGACTTCGACGAACTATAAAGACAAATCAGCATTGGCAGAAATCTCTAAGCTTTACATGGAAAAGTTGGGAGCAAAATCATGTTACAACACTGATCGGGTTAAAGCAGTTCTAAAAAGGTTGAGTGTTAAAGGAAAGATGAAAATTCTTGAATTTACATTCTAACAGGTTAAGTAGATCAGGAGAGTAGCTGTCTTGCAAACACTTCAGGAAGCTTTTTCAGATCCCAAGCCAAGAAATATGCTAGAAGAAGAAGCGCTGGATCTAGTGAATGACCAGCTTGCAAGTCTTGTACAATGAGAATGACATAATGTATATCAGTTCAGGCTAGAGGAACATTCATTCTACATTGTAATTATTTTTGAAATCTGGAAATGTATAATATGATCCAGAATGTATTTAATATTAGTTTACCATCTTCTATTTATTTTTTCTTGTAAGTTAGTTGAGTTATCCTCTTAAGGGATTTGCTTGTCGAACTCTAACAATTAAATAGGGGTATATTGTAAAGCATAATGTAACGTAACGTAACATGTAACTGAGGAAACTAACTCAACACTGATGGTCGGTAACTTATATTAAAATGAAGCACGGAATCGACTACGAATCGTTTATAAGTTGAATACAAAAGACCAAAACATTAGAGGAAGCTTTGAAGACATTGAAGATCACTGAAAGAAGTTCATTAACATGTTCAAGCCTCAGTGAAGAATAAAGATGTAGTGTTTCAGAGGTTCAGAAGATGTCAGAGGTTTTACAACAGAGAAGTCAAGGGATTCCAGTGAATTACAGAAGCACTTCTTAACAGCTAGAGAAACAGGGCCAATTGAATAGTCAAGAAGATGTGAAGATCAAGTTCGTGTTAGTCGTTTATGAACCAGACCAGTTGCACTAAACGTCAGCACAAAAGGAATTGAGAACCGCATCTATGTTAGAAAAGAATTGGCTATATAACCATTGTGTGCTAAAGCTCGGAGAAAATCAAGTTCAAGTAGTAAAGGTAAATTTATTAACTTGGTTGCAGTGAAAGGAAATAATACCGAGCTTTGAATCGTTGGAAAAATGGCTAAGGTGAACTACCGATAGTTGGTTTAGCTGTTTTACTGTTTTGTCTTATTTACCGACGGTTGGGTTTCCTGTTTGGCTATTTCGTCTTATTTATCGACGGTTAGCAAATCACTCGACGGTTAGCACTTTTGGATATATTATTAATTCTATTTCCTCGACGGTTATGGTTTTAATAATTCATTTGAGTCGATAGTTATAACTGATAGTTGGTTTGACTGTTTCGTCTAAATTAACTGACGGTTACAGCATCTCGATAGTTAAGGGACTCAGATAAATATCCAGATTATTTATTCCATCGACGGTTAAGTCTCGATAGTTATGGCACTTCGATAGTTGAGGGTTTAAGATTGTTTAATCTACAGCCAGCCACAGCATGCCACCTATCATTGATATCCTTGAGCAGAATTGTTTTAAGTGATTTATTTCTCTCGACGGTTATCAACAGACTCACCGATGGTTATAAATTAAATGTTTCGACGGTTGTTAATTCAAGAAGTGAGAAGCAATTTATTTACTTGGTTCTTAGAAGTCCACGTAGAAGATTGAAAAAGCCTACACAATAAAGCAGCAAATTCAAGCCTTTGAAAACAATTCATTCAGTTACAAAGAAAAAACATACAGAGCAAAGAAGAGAGACACAGAGAAGCCATTAACGTCATTTGAGCTAGTGTCATAATTATTGTTCGTATTGATTGTTGTTGTTGTATTGTAACTGTACTAGTGAATCAGTTGAAGCTAATCTACGGATTAGATTTATGTAGCACCTTCGTGGTTTATATTAATAAAACGATATATTCCCCGAACGAACTGTGTTTGTGTTAACTGTGTGCATACCTTGTGTTTGATTTAATATCTGTTCGAACTGTCAACTAGTCCATAACAAATCATTCCGCGAATATTTTATAAATTGGATAATATAGTATTCAACCCCCCTTCTACGATATTTTGGACTAACAAAATAACAGAATATATGGTTGGCATTCTGAATCAAATAGCCAATCCAGCACAGGCCTAACTGCATCAGCAAGAGCCAGAACAAGTGCAAGATGAAAGTTCTGCGCAACTCCTACTTGAAGCTGCTCATCAAGTAGAACAAGAGGCACATGAACATCAGGTAATATCTTACACCCTGGCTTCTAATTTCTTACCTATAAATATACCTACTGCAACTTTAAATATATCTATGGCGGACTATGATTGTGGTCTTACACTTCAGGACTTTGGCTATGAACCTGACAACACACAGGTTCAATTCCAAGCTGACATAGAATCTCAAACAGTTTCTTCTTCACCAACTTCTTTGAGTCACATCAGAAAAAAGAAGAAACCAGTTAGAAAAGTAAGAGGTAGAGATGTCACAGTGAGTGAACCCGCAGCTCTATCTCCACCAACAAAAAGATCCAAAATTCAACCTGAGACAACTGCAGACTCATCCTTATCCTCTCATTGGGATATGGACTTTGAAATGGCAATTCAACAGTCTCTGGAATCACTCGATCAAACGGGTGATTCTATTAAAATTCATCGTCCAGCCGCGGCATCTTGTGAAGAGTCATGCACACTGCTAGCGCTCACACTAGAAGGACCTTCACTTGCAGAAACACAATCAGATGAGGGCACATTAATAAATGAAGGAAATATTTTTGAAACAAACTTGTCGAATGCCACATTTACAATGGACCAAGACGTTTTTGATGCAGTGCAGTATCAAGTGCCATTACAGTTATTGAGGGGCACCACAGACTGTAATGAACCACTCACTACATTGTCTAAAGTGGTGACCCCCTGGATTTCTTACATCTAGTTCCTTTAAAGGAAGTTCTCGAATCCACTAGTGGATCTGAGAGGTAACCAATCGTTAGAGGGAGTTGGGACTCTATTCACAAAGTAGCTACGTCTGTAGTGGAACTACTTCAAGTTAATTTTGTTGAGGATGCGTCTTCACCGGCATCATAAGAGCATTTTGACTCTTCAAAAGATATAATAATATATACAGGTACATCATCGGTTCTGGAAAGGAGCAAAACACGAGTGAAGTAAGGCAAACACCGAGCGAAACATATGCACATAGACTAAATGAATCAAACAAGAGTGCAAGCAAGGTAAGTGCACACACATAGTGAACTTTTATAAAAAATGGAAGCTCTCCAGAGAGAAATGCAGATTGTTCTAGCTGAGTTGGTTAAAGTAAAAGCACAAGCAGAAGAAAAGTCTACATCTGCCTCTGTAACAGAATAGCTGACAATCGTGCCAAAAGATGTTGAAGATGTGAAATCCTCTATTTTCCTAGAGACTCAAGATATTCAGAACGTGCAAAGTCTCATTGCCAAGGATATGAAAGAAGTAATCTCATTACATGAGAAAATTGATGAGGTTGAGAAAAGGCTGACTCTGACAATTATTAAAATGAAAAGATCTCAACCAAAAGATTCAGTAAGTTGGATGATGGTATGGCACATCTGAACGAGGAAATGAAGCAGGTCTATCGGACCATGCAGAAACTTGTTACATCCTTTGAAGCTTCTAAATCTAAAGAGGATCCCTCAACTAAGGGGGAGAAAGGAAAGAAGAAAGTACCTGAAGAAGAAGGGGCTACTGAAGATAAAGAAGATAAAGGTAAAGGCAAAACAAAGTTGTATTCTGAAGAAGAATTTGAATATAATGTTCCAGCACCAGAAGAGCAGTACTATGCTGATGAGCAATTTACTGATGAATCACTTCACCCTGACAACTATAGAGCAGAAGAAGAAACTTCCTTTGATGAAGAATTTCTTTTTCCTAAAGAGAAAGAGTATGATCCTGCCTATGAAGAGGCAATGAGAAAATTGATAGAAGACATCATGGCGAGCCATGCTAAAATAGAGAAACTAATAGCTCTAGACAAGGAAAAAGCACAGGCTGAAAGGGAAGCAAGTCTAGGGAAACAGAACCTTTGGGCTGTTGCTGTGAGAGAGAAAGAGAAGGATGTGCAGCTGAAAATTGGGAAGAAATGGGACATAGCAAGAGAAATAATGGACAAACTACAGAAGGGTCCATTTAAAGACAAGCATCTTAAGTCAATCATTGAGTGTCTGGAAAATTCAAATGACAACATTGATAACTTCATGAAAGCATTGAAAGAAGAAGTGGACTATATCACTATCATAGTGGATCACTTTCTTGAAGACTGGCAGATATTAGTCTATACTCACAGGAATGGTACAATCAGAATATCATTGGAGTTCTTCAGACAAAGAATTTTATCAGTAATATGGACATTGTTGAATAAAGTAAAGAGAAGTTCAGAAGAGAATGAGCTGCTGAGAGACAGGCTCAGAGACTTCGCAAAAGCTATTAGTCCTCAAATCCTATATGACCCTCATGAATTAAGATTATTCTCTAATAAGCTATATCAGATTTCGAAGCTAGACGAGGAGTCATTGAAGGGCTACATAGTCAAATTCATGATTGAAGTTGAGAAGATGCTAAGGTCGAGAGGATTCAAATTCCAAGCCAAGCTAGATGTAGCACAGAAAATAAGAAATTACTGCTTATCCAAAAAGATTTTATCATACATCAGGAAAATAAAGAAGATAGATTCAAATCAGCCATCTGATGTAGAAGAAGAAATAGTAGATCCTATTGAGCAAGAAGTGTTATTTTAGTTAGCAAAGGCTAAACAGAGGAGGTTGTATGGAGAAACCACTACAATGGAACAATCAGTAACTGAAGAGGTACCAAGGACACCGGTGCATAAAGGTTTAAGCCTAGAAGAAGGTGAAGTTGATATGTCTGAAGACTTAGATAGGTCAAGATAGAAAACTATGTAATATTTGTTCAGTGCTAGAGGAACATCTATCTTTCAAAAAATAATGAATCTGGAAAATTGTTAAATATAATACCAGAACTTTGTTTATTATTTACAGTTTTTACATGTTGTATTACTTTCTTAGTTGTTAGTTGAGTTATCCTCTAGAAATTTGTGTGTTAAATGTTTAACAATAAATAGGGGAAGATTGAAAGGCATATGACTAGGTCTATTTGTAATAATTAGATGGCAACTCAACTCAAATAAGAAACAGAAGTAAATAATAAATATGATAAGAGGAATCAAAACAAACAAAGTTGACTAGTCACAAAGAATCCTAGGAATCAGAAGTGTTCAATTGAAGTTGCTACTTTTCACCGGAAGAAGTTCATTAATATGTTCAAGCGTCGGTGAAAAATAAAGAAGTAGTGTTTCAGAAGAGTTCAGAAGATTTCAAGTGGCTACTATAGAAAGATTCCAAGAAAAGAAGATATTGAAGACAAAGCGAAAAGCAAGAACAAGATAAAAGATCACAGCTTTTAAAGTTAAAAGATGAAAGATATTTATTTAGTATGACACAAATGAATCAGACAGTACATTTGTGTGTCAACTAATTAATTAAATATTTATCACTTAGCTAAAGTGATTTTTAGACAGCAGACAGGAAGACACAAGTCAAATCTACAAGGGTTGTGCAGTGAAGAAACTAAATTAATTCTACTATTAAAAGTTAATTAATTATTTAATTTATCCACTTAAATTAATTCACCTTGAATTAATTTAATTGATAAATTATTTAATTAATAATTTGTGGAATTAATTAAGTTAAAAGGATTTAATTTTACATTTTAAGAAAGTCTTGCTGCACTGAAATAGAAAGTTCTACCAAATGATTTCGGTAAGACTTTTTAAAAATCTTACCGAATTAAATAGGTAATACCTTTAGAAAGTCTTACCGAATTATTTCGATAAGAAATTTTAAAAGTCTTTCTGAGTTTTCATTTGTCTCGGCAAGACTTTTCAAAAGTCTTACCGAGTTTCTGAAAAGTCTTACCGAGTCTTTTAAAAGTCTTACCGAGTTTTAAAAGTTTTGCCCAGCTTATTTAAAAAGTCTTATAGGCTAATTTATAAATTCTTTTGATTTTTTAAATAAGTTTTATTCAAAAGTCTTGCTAGTTTTTTCTCTATAAATATGAGAAGATTGTGTTTTCCCAGTCGTACAAGTAGAAGGGGGGTTGAATACTTGTATGTCTTTTATGCCTGATTTAAAATAAAATTAAGAACAAACTCAAACACAAAAATATGAATAAGTACTGTTTTGTATTATTAATTTGTGAATACAAAACTCTCCTAGGGTGTACATAAACCCTAGCAGCTTCTCTGTGTTTATCACAGCAACTCTCTCTATCTCTATGCTCTCACAAAATTTCACTCAGACAATTATGCTTCGACTTCCACACCTTTACAATTAGGTTACATAGAGTTTATATAGAGAGCTGCCTATCAACTAATAACAGAAAGAAGAATTACAATAGGAATAAAATTCCTAAAATTATTAGTTGACAGTTTCCTTCTAGAATTCTCTTTCTTTCCCATAGCATATCTGCAATATATTTATCTTGATCTTCGTAGACTTTTTATTCATGTGATCTTCTTCCGCATTTATCCTCAACTGTATAGACTCTGAAATCTTCAGACTCTGATGATCTTCAGACTCTGATCACATGTAGACTCTGATAAATCATAGACTCTGATAGTCTATAGACTCTGATCACCTTCCAGACTCTGATCTTCATGCAGACTCTGGTTTCACTTTCTACAGAAATTCTTCTAAGTACAAGTAACATGAATGTTGACCATCTAGACTCTGATTATACATTTCAGAGACTAAAAAGACTTATTACAAATAAACTGAGCTAGACCCTGTTCTAGTATTTTGTACATCATCAAATGAATATATTCCTAACAATCTCCCCCTATTTATGCTGTATAAAATGTAAGCATAAATCAAGGTTTGATGATGTCAAAACTAAAGAATAAAACTAATAATCTAGAACAGTATAAAAGAATTAAAAAAGAAAAAGAATTACTTCTCATTTAATCTTCTCAAAGGCTGGATTGTTCTTCAAAAATGAACTCAACATGTTTTCCTCCACAATTGCCAGAGACTCACCAACAAATTTCTTCAATTTCTTCATTTCTTCACTTGAGCATTTAATTTGACAGTAAGCTGCTCTCAGATCATTTGCACTGGTTTCTTGATCTTTTAAGTCCTTCAACATCAGAACACTAACTTTTCCACTCATAGGCTGAAACCCAAAGTAATGACCCACACCTTCTTGAAATTTAATCTATTTTTCTTCTAATGGCATGACTTGATCATTTCCCTCAGTATCAACATATTTTAAAGAAAATTTGTCCATTTGTCGATTTGCCTATCTGTGCAAAGTCAGCTTCCTGTCAATTTCCTTGAACCATTTGTGAGTGATAGCCTCTTTGCTTTTGTTTACTTCATAAGCAATTTGCAGTACGAATCTAATATACTGTAGTTCCTCAGCCTGTTTGAAAAAGATAAAATTTGACTGACTAATCCATCTTACACTTCCACCTTCTAAGAAGTAAACCAGCATCTCATTCTTCACTTTTTCTGTACCTCCCTGACCTCCTTGTATCTTCGTTTCAAAAACATTATAAACAATTTGAGCAGACACCACTTTATTTAAGTGCTTCTGAGTGATCTTCTCAAACTGCCTATCTGTCAAGGATTGAGGATCCATGGTTAGAGTAGATGTTCTGTCTATGTCAGATTCTTCAAATCCTCCAAGACCTATCTTCTTTTTAGCTCTAAGTTGCAGATTTGATTGACTGCACTTCCAGTATGAAGGTTCTTGAGTTTGATCAGAGTTTGACTTCTTTCTTTGCTTATCAGAGTCTGACTTAGACTCTGATTTCCCATGTCTAGTCCCTAACTGATGTGTGTGAGTTCTTGCTACTCCAGATTGCTTTTGTTGCACACCATCAGGACCCTTAGAACCATGAGAACTATCTCCATCATCACCATCTCTCCTCCTTTTAACTCCCCTTGATTTATCCTTGCATCCCTCATCCTTATGTCTCCTGGAGGACTCACCTAGCTTCTCCTTCTCCCCCTTTTTGACATCATCATTACTGGTGACAACCAAAAGAATCTGCTCAAGAACAGTGGAGATGTTGGCCTGGGCTGCAATAACTGAATCAACCTTGGTGGTCAAATCAGAAACTGTAGTTTGAAGAGAGGCTTGAGTTGAGGTGATAACAGAGAGCATCTTTAAAAGCTACTTCTTTGGATAATTGAAGGGAGTGAATTCTGCCAAATCTTGTATTGAGCAGAGAAGTTGTATTATCAACACCAATGAGCTTGATTTTAATATGAGAAATGTCCTGGACCACACTGGATAATTGAGCAGCAACATCAGGTAACTCAGCTTTAACAGCCCCATCCAATACTTGATCTTCTTCACCAGGATAGTAACCATGTTCCTGTTGAAATGATTTTTTTTCTGAAAAGCTTTAAGTCTCTCAGAATGATGAATATCCAAAATACACTCAAAAGAATCTTTATCATATATGCCTCTTTGCTATGCAGACTCCTAAGACTGAGGAAACACCTGATCAAAATAGATAAAAGAAGGAGTAACGTGATCATCATCATCAGAAGTGCACTCCTCAGCAACAGTCTCTAGCTTTGTGATTGGAGGTGTAGACACTGGTGGTGTAGACTCTGAAACTGCAACCGGGACTATAGACCCTGACTCCTCCTGAGAGTTATCAGAGACTGTAGACTCTGGAAGTCTAGCCCTTAGAGGCATAATTAAAAGAGGTTCTTCTGACTTCAATGTTGCAGCCTCAGTGAAAATGACAGGGTTATCCACTAAAGCCTCTATGACTCTATCTGCTCTCCTTGCTAGAGAATCCACCAGGTGAAGTTGGGGTCTCTGTGTAAATGATTTCTGAGCAGCAAGAGCCTCCTCCTGTTTGCCAATCTGCACAATCAGACATAGTGAATTTTCATCCATCCCCTACTCCAACTCATTGGACCAACTCTTTGGAAAATCTTGATCCCAATAAGTAAAGCTAGGTTCAGGATACCCTAATCTCTCATGCTCATAGTGGGGTTGGACACCCACTTTCTCAATCTCACTCAGGCTCTCTACAGCCTTGTCTACCACCCCTTTTGCCTGTCCAGTGCCAGCCTCTCAGATGTTTTTTCACTCAATGTAGAGTGTGCACTCAATAAACCTACAGAAGAGGGGTTGAGAGATAAGAATGGTGCTTCAATACCTGAACCACCTTGATAGAGGGGAACCCCTTCAAATGTCTGATGGCTAGGGTTTCCACCAAGGGGTGAGCAACAACAGATTCTGAACCCTTACTAGCATCTTCTCTCTTTTCAGAGTCTGTTGGCTCCAGTATTCCAGTTTCAGGGTCTACTCTAGACTCTGACTGCTTTAGTAGGACTTCATTAGAAGCCAGAGTCTGAGTGTTTCCATCTTTGACTGTTTGTGTATGAGACTCCCCCTCAAGGTGGATAGACTCTAATAGAATAGATTGGAAAATGTCTTCATGAGCCTCCATCAGAGTCTGTCCTCCCATATCACTGGGGTTCTCATCAGCTCTTTGGTGAGTTGTCAAGGAGGGCCCAACAGCATACTCCCCTGCCCCACTATCACCCAATGTTGGGTCCCGGAAGTATCGTAGAAGGGGGGTTGAATGCGATACTCACAACAATTTAAATTTTTTTTCAGAATTTGCGGAATTAAATTATTGCTAAAACTGAGGGTTCGAGTATTTGTAGTGTTTGGGAGGCTGACTTACTATCTTTCTATTTTCGAGATTAAACATTTAAGATATAGAAAATTAGCAAGTAAGTAAACAAGATTCAAGTTAAATACGTATATTAAAACTTGAAAGGGTGTTACAACATTCGGTAGAATAGACTTTAATTCCTAGAACAAATTTGACATGAATTGTTCTACTTTAGGAATTAAAACCAAACCAGCACAGAAAATCTGTGAATATTACAATGCAGACAAATTCTGAATTTGAACTGATTTTTCTACTTTTTGAAGTATGAAGAAGTGAAGCCTTCATCTCATATTTATAGAGAATGGAAATGGCTGGTATGACCTTTATGACTATGACTTAATTTCCAGAAAATAACCCTTGTATGACTTAATAAATCGCTGGGCATGACATATTCTGGTCGGTATGACTTACTGAAGCTCGGTATGACTTTCAGAAATTCGGTATGACTTATTTTATTAATTAAAAAAATCGGTATGACTTTTTTTAATTAAATAAAAAATCAATCCACTTGCTCCACCATGAGCTTTTAACTTGAATAGCTCGGTATGACTTATTCTGGTATGACTTTAGGTCGGCAGAAGCTCGGTATGACTTATTTTAATTAATTAAAAAAATCGGTATGACTTTTTAATTAAATAAAATCAGTATGACCTTTTAATCTTCAACTCCAGCATGACCTTTTCTTCATTCTGCTCGGTATGACATCTGCTTGAATTGTTCGGTATGACTTATGAATTATTCGGTATGACTTTCATCAACTGCATGCTTTTCATTTCATTTCTTCTTTGTGTGGACACGTGGCATGCTCTGATTGGTTGAAGAAATCTCCTGCCATTTCAATTCAAAAATCAAAGGGGCCTATTTCGTCTTATATGGATAGGCTCCGTAGAAATGCTTTTCGACCCGCACAACTTATAATCTTTGATTAATAAATAATAAATTTAATTCAGAAATTATAAAAATAAATATCTAATATTATTTAGATATTTATAAATATAATTTACTAAATAAATAAAATATTAATTAATTAAATAAATCCTTACGCTCTAAGCTGCGGTCTTCTGATGGTCTGGAACCAAACTCCTTTTGACTTGCAAATGATAAATCAATTCCAACCGGGGTTCCACCTTTAAGAATATATTACTCTGCATTTCTTCTGTGTCATTTCTTTTACCGCCTTGTCTTCAAGTCAGTACCGTATCTCTTTGAGCTTCCAGCTTCTGTCTTCTGTCATTCTAAAATAATTCTAAATTAATTAATCCTTTAATTTATTTAAGAAATAAATTAATTCTGAGTGAATCAATTTACTAATTAAATTAACTAATTAATTTAATTAATTAATAGAGAATTAAATTAAAGGCTTGACTATTTTTGATGTAGATAAGACTCTTCTGTTTTTCAACAATAACCTTTTTAACCACTTGAACTTTTTGATGACGAATCTTCACTGACATTGTTGACACCCTGTGCACTGGTCTGGTTCACGGATGACTAACTACAATGTTGATTCTCATTTCTTCTGTAGTGGTCTTTGTGTCTTGTCATTTCCTGTCTTAGCTTCTTTTGTTCTTCCTCTATACTCAATAATTATTATTTACTTCGCTTTCTTACCTGAGTTGAGTTGTCATCTACTTATTACAAATAGGACTAGTAATATGACTTACAATCTCCCCATATTTGTTGTTAAACATTTAACACACAAATTCCTAGAGGATAACTCAACTAACAACTAAGAAAATAAAACGACATTTAAGAACTTGTAAATAATAAATTGTTTTCTGGATCATATAATACATTTCCAGATTTCAATTATGAAAGATAAATATAAGATAGATGTTCCTCTAGACTGAACATATTTAACAAAGTTCTATCTTGACTTACCTATCATTACCAGCTTCAGAAGTATCAACTTCACCTTCTTCTAGAGATCAGGTGTCATTGGTAGATCCTCAGTTGCTGGTTTCTCTGGATCAGATTCTGCATTTCCATATTTCTTGAGAAACTGAAATGAAAGATGTTTGTTCCTCTAGCACTGAACATATTATACAAGTAGTATTATCTTCATTTCTCAGACTCATCACTACTCCCCCTTAGGATGGCAGGGATGAAGTCTTGTTCTCTTCTTACCATCTATCCTCTGTTTCTCCAACTTCTGTCTTCACTTCTCTCCCAAGGTGAATTCATTCTCCCCTTACGTGAATTATCCAACCAATTTAATAGAGGTAACAACAGACATGGCATACATACAGCATTAAACCATCGCAGATATAAAAAATGCAAACTATGACTTGTTATGCATTTTAGAAAATCCAGTTAATCCTATATACAAGAATTTTCTAAAATCAAATGGATCAAATCCAAGCATGTTGTTATATACCCCCTTTTCAACAATGGAGTAATCCTCTTCTAGTAAAAGTCTTTGTTAAACAATTCTCCCATTTGGATCTTGTTCAACACTTTTCCCTTTTTGGATCTACTTCTCCCTTTTTGGATCTTGTTCAACAGTTCTAACTGTTCAACACTTCTCCCCCTTAGTTGAGTAATCCTCTTCAGAATCCTTATTAATAGAAGAAATTTCATCCCCCTTAGTTGAGTAACATTACAAATCTTTAACAGGGAATTGGGAATGAGATTTGGTAATTATGGTAGTGTGTGATTTTCCTTTGTGTTTCTGACAAGTGTTTCGCTCATATACTCTCTAAGTGTTTCACTCATAGAATATATATTTTCACTCTTTCTCACTTGTGTTTCACTCTTTTCTCACAACACTATTTCTCTCTCTCAGTACGGATGACACAATCGTTTGTACCTGCAAGAAAGATCACCATAGCCCCTTCAAGAGAGGTCACTGGTGGTACAATGGGGTTTCGTAAATCCCCGTCCTCAATTGAATCCATTAAAATATTTGAATTTGAAAACTGAATTGCTTCAGGAACAGATTCAATGAGTTGCTGATCATCTAAGATGATCTATTCCGTTAGGAATCCAGATATGTTCCATCTGGGGAGGGAGACAAGGATCTATAATGTAACAAATGATCCAAGTTTCCTCCTGACGCCTGTGAAGGCATGTTGATTCAGTCAGAATCATCAATCATCCTTCCTTCCTTGATATGGAAGTTTAGAATAATTGCTTCCGTCAATTCATCCTTAGTGTGTGACAATCCTTACAGTGCATTTGAATATATACATTTATGGTCTGCAGTGTTTGAATGTGTCCAGATGAAGTTGACTCTTTACAAATGGCCTTGGCTGACAGGCCGAATTCAATAGACTCACTCTGTTGAGAGAATGAACCTAGTAACAGTTTTGCCATTTGCAAATCTATACCCTTTTGGGAGGATATAAATTAGTTAGCAGTTGCCTTGGTTTCAATTTCATATTCTAACTAGAGGCAGAGCTGCTGGAACACTCATAGATACTTCTCTTTTCTAGTGTACTAGAGGCACTTACTCTCTCACCCTCTTTAGTTGATAAAACTTTTCTTTTCAGGGGTTTAGTAGATGAAGTTGTATCTGTTTGAGTGTTTGGTTCTATGATCTGCGTTAGAGATTGTAGGTTTTCAATCCCTTGATCTTGTCCTATAGCCACTGAGGGCTCAATATATCAATTGTATATATATATTTTCATATCAATTGATTAGAGAATATATCAAGATCGAGATTACCTGCTTTTACCTCGAGTCGATTGCTCTTGTTCGGCAGGACACAAATATGCTTTTATTATTAGTGACTTTCAGATAAACAATATATATTATCACTAACAACAAAAATCATAATTAATTGCAATGAAACAATAACAAATTATCAAACTATGATAATTAATAATAATTTCAAAAAGCAAGTAATTATTCTCCTAATATCTCGTCGTATTAAAACTATGAAACTAATAAACATTTAATTGCTTCAATTCATAATTTTAATAAGACAAACTACCCTTGCTAAATACTAAATAATCATAGGAATGAAAATTAGCATTTAACTTCATACATTATATCAGAGATATATGTAATCTCGAGAAAGTAGATGCAAAGAAATTCACAAGTCCTTTAAATATTGACATTTAATACTTATGATTCTTAGAACAATTTCTCGTAGACAAAAATAAATTTTAAAAATAACATGAAATAATAAAAAAACTATAAAGTAAAAATATGCCAATTTTATAGGAAAAATAAATATGCCAATTGTTGATACCAATTGTTGAAAAAAAATATTATCTAAGAGCATGATACGAAATTTTCTTTAAGATACATGTCCCTTAATAAAACGCGAGAAAGTTGTATCTGAGAAGAAAGTTTCTATCACTTATGAATTTCCTATAAGACAAATTTCCCATAATAAAATGCGGGAATTTGTACCAAAGAAGAAATTCAATTCTCTTAAGGAAAATATATATATATATATTTACAGTATGAATGACAATTAAATAAAACTGTACAAAACTTAAAAATGTTGCATGTACCTCTCACTGTGCACGCCTTGCAATGTGTTCCTAGAATATATCTATTTAGGCTTACCATCAGCGTGAGTGCCGGTGGTGTGCTTGACTCATTACAAAGTGCTCTGGCTGACGAGCGGATTTCAATGGACTCATCCTGTAAAGAGAATGATTCCAGAGACAGTTTTATTGCCTTTTCAGCTCTGCATCCTTTTGAGAAGATGCAGATGAGCTTACAGTTACCTCAGTTATATACTCCTTTTCTTCTCTGGAGGTAGAGCTGTGGGTGCACTTCCGACATCATCCTTATTTGCTGCATCAAGTGCAGTTTCTCCCTTATCAACCTCTAACTTACATGAGTTCCTTATATCTCCAGGGGTTAATATATGGAAGTGGATGAATTGGTGTTTGGTACTATGGCCTGGGTAAGAGATTGATGGGTTTTCAACCTCTTGGCCAGTTTCAAAAGCCACTAAGGGCTAACTGGAAAGAACCAATCGAGATAAAAAGATAATCACCTTAACATTCCAAAATATATTTTTCATCCCAAGGAGAAGGAAAAATATAATAAGAAATGGTAATAGATTGCATTAAAGCACTTTCAATAAAAGAGTTTTGTCGGAACTAAAGATTTATCAATTAAAAGCAAGATACGAAATTTCCTTTAAGATACATATCCCATAATAAAACGCGGGAAAGTTGTATCATAGAAGAAAGTTTTTATCATTTATGAATTTCCTATAAGGCAAACTTCCCATAATAAAACGCGGGAGTTTATGCCAAAGAAGAAATTCAACTCTCTTACCAAATTATATCTCAATAAAATGACTCTTTTCCTTTATATCTTAATACTGTATGATTTGAAAACAGTTTTGCAAACCATCCTTATCAGATAGAGGACTATGATTTTCCGACTCATAATACAATTATGATATTCATCATTTTAGTCCACCTGATATTATCCCTTAACTTAAAATAGAAAATTTCATTACAATAGGGGTGGATGTATTCTTAGCAATACAGTATAAGGCCTTCAAAGCAACAACCACTGTTTAGGTACTTTGAATCAATGTGCAATAAACATTGAAACAAGTGTTTGAAAACAAATCATTTTACAAATGGTTGATACCTCGAAGTAAAAACAATTTTGGAAATATTTATAAGTATATAAAATATTGAGAATTTTATATACACATAACTCAGAAAATACTTCCGTTCATTTCAATATTAGTGTTTTTGAAATATGCATTGATTACTTAGATCAGTAATTCTAAATAATGTCACTAATATTAAAAGTGTCACAATTATTTGTAACAAAATATTTAAAAAATATCAGAGAAAAATATCAAAACAATTAAGCAAGATATCGTTAACTAATACTCATAAAATATTTATCATACAAACAATTATGCTGTATATTATTTTAATTCATTTAAATCATGAGACTGATATGACATCGAATTGTCTGACATCATAATTTTAAATTAATTAAGATAATATACACACTTATGCTAGAACACCTAATTACCACATATGCATATAATATTATAAACATGGATAATTAAAGTAGTAGCAATAAGCATGAGGTACTGGATTTCAAATAAATTCACAAGTCCTTTAAATATGGAAAATTTAATCTTGTGAACTCATTTAAGAATTCCTTACAGATGAGATTTCCAATAAATATGCACATAAATAATATCTCAACTTTACTAACCAACTTAGACAAAATGAATTTATCAAGCTGTTTAGCAAATATCTGCAAGTTATTCTACTAAGGACTACTCTCGATATAAATGATACCTGGTGTCCATGCGTTTGTTCCGTGAGTGGTGAAGAGATTATCCAACAGAGTTGATGGAGTTTGACAGCTTCTGGTAATTACCTCCCTGTCTTTCTTTCAACCTGCATTATCTATATCTATATAGCCGATTAGGTTAAACCTAGTATCTTTAGGGTACCTGATTCTTAGAATTGGTAATCCCTTAAGATATCTAACAATTCATATCTTAGCTATAAAATTAGATTCTCTAGTATCCACATGAAAACTTACACATAGGCATATTGAGAATAAAATATATGGTCTTTATGCACAGTAGACCAACATATAATATAATCACGGTATACTTGCACTAAACAGTATGTGTGTGTGCCTTGTATTCTAGAGAGATATGTGTATAACGACTCTAATATAAAATCATATTCAAGTAATTATCAGTTAGAGTGTCATACTATGTCCTTGACGATTGCTTGATCTCTTACCTCCGTCATAGAGAGCTTGTGAAGAGAATGATATACAAATTCCAGTGGATATGAAACTTCAAAGTCCAGGAGTTGTTGTACATCAACTTGTTTAGCCCTAATAGTATCAAGTCTCGTCTCTGGTGCTTTAGTTAGATCTTGAAAGTCCCGAAGATTCTGTTTCCATCATCGTCGATACCTTCTTTAGCAACCAGTTTGGCTTTGTCCCTCATAACAATGCCAAAAATCATCCAGTCTCTGAAAACCCTTACAGTACCAATTACAACTTTGTCTTGTGGCCTGGGTTCCAGATTCCGTAGTTTCTGCCTTCGAACTGATTGAGATCATCTTGCATTGCAATCACCCAATCTGGATCAATCAGTGCTTCTTCAATCTTCCTTAGGATTCCAACTGTTTAACAATTGTTCTTTCCCGAAGAGTAACCATTTACTTTGCATAGCACTTCTAGTCTTTACTCTAGTATCCGGATCACTATGAACTAGACTTCAGGAATGACTTAGACTCTAAACCCTTTGTCACGGCAGATATGTTCTTAATGTATACCTTTGATCTTCATTGTGTTGAGTACGACTAGTAGATCCTTCTTTTATTTGCTCCCCCTGAGTTGCTGCTAGGATGTGTTGAAGATCCTTCACCTTGTTGAGTGGATTCTGTTAAAGTCCATGAGTTATGTAGATTCACTACCATTCCCACTACTAGGATCTGAATCATCATCATTAACATTGATTCCTTCTGCAACCTCAGTTTCATCATCAATATCTGAATATTACTCTGACAAGATGTCAAGCTTCAAAGATTCAGAATAGACTTTTATTTTAATGCTCGGGAGCTTGGTGTAATAGGACGGCACATTCAGACTTTCAATCACCTTCTGATTTTACATCACATCTTACTTGAAAGCTTTCGACTTCAATGAGTAGCCGAGGACAATTGTTCCATGAGCCTTAATTTCAAATTTGCCAAGGTACTCATCTAAATCTTCAATAAATATCAATTTCCTCCAAACACACGAAAGAGCTTCAGTGTTTGCTTCTGGTTGGCCATTAACTCATATGATGTCTTTTCACGATCTTGTTGAATGAAGAAGCATGATGTGTTAATCGCTTCAACTTCAAAGTACTTTGCTTCCAACTTGATCTGCTTGATGTGATCAATCACCATATGTGATATATTATCTGTTGAATGCACGAACATCACCAATTCACTCTCAGTTGAGTGATCTTCCATCTTTCTTGCTTGAAATCAAACACTTTTCTATTTCAATGCTTTTCCAGAAAACCTTTGACAAAGAATTCTCTAGTGCCCTATAGATAGTGCTTAGTGCTTAAGTCCGTCGACAAGAGAGATGCTTCCATTAATGACAGTTCTTAAATCATGATAGCCATATCCCTTGTACATCCTTTGCTGTCATCTCCAAAGGTTACCATCGGGGAGGCCTTCTCAATCAACTGTAATAGTAGAGCTTCAATGCTAGTAATATGCCTCGAACAATAAATGTCACGAAATCACATAACTTTTGACTTTTGTTTCATACTCTGCAATCACAAATGATTAAGCTTCTTGGTACTCAACTTCAATTGAGTCCAGATGGGTTAGAGATATTACTTTCAACAGTGGTAATAACAGTTTCAACCTTAACATGCATAAACTTATCTTTGACTGATCATTTCTCATACACAGCAGCCTTGACAAGGTAGTCTTAAGGCTATGAGATTAGTGATTCCAACTTATCTTAAGGTGGACTAGCAGTCTTTACCCTATTGTGAATCTTACAGATGCTTTGCCTAAGATTATGCAAGTCCTAAGATATGCATTTTCAAATTTAAACAAACAAGCATAAATAATAAGAACACATGGTAAACATTCAGCTTCAATGCATTATAGATAAGAATTATGCATTTTAGGCATGTTATGCATATTAGAAAATTCAGTACTATCTACTTTAACCATTCTACATAAGTGTAACAGGTGTTCAGCAGATTTACAGATATTCAATAATTTTCTAAAAGCACATGGAATAGACAACCTAACAATTTAATTACTAATTCTGTCTAATCCATTTTTGTTGTTGTCTAACATTTTAATTATCTCTAATTACCTAAGTCAGTTTTAGATTAAGCCTCGAATCTACAAATTTTACTGACTACTTAGATAATTCTACCATCTCTTATCCTTCTACACCTTAACAAACAATACATGATAAGATCTGACATTTAAGTACAACTATGTGAGTGTGAGCAATTTATATGAAGATACGCACCTGCTTTTAATCTCAACACAGTCTCTGTCATCATTTGTTTGTTCAGGCTTCTTGAATATTGTAGCACAGCCCTGATCTTGTCTTGCTACTTTTAGCCTCATATGTTTCTTCAGTTGTGACCTCTAACGATTCTTAAATCCGTTTTGTATAAGTACAAAAACTAGAATGATCATTAGAGTCAGAAAAAAAATCTTCAGAGTTCCCCACTAATAAATTTATCCTATCTTTACATTTGAGCAGTTTGTGGAACTATAACATGAACAATCGTATCATCCACAATAAAATTCAAATGCTCCGGAATAAACCTACTAATACGAAATGACCACTTTCCTCGAAACCGGGTCATATGCTCTGAGAATTAATTCTGAGCCAAAACGAAGAATTTTACAAGTACAAACCCTTTTGGAAAAATGGACCAAGTTTTAATATCTTTATATTATAAATTAAATCTATATAAATTTAACTAATAAATTTACTTAAATTAAATTTATAAAATAAATTCATTTAAATTAAGTTTATAAAATAAACTTTTTTCAAGTTTAAATAATAAACTCATTTAAATTAAATTCACAAAATAAATTTATTTTAAATAAAATTTATAAAATAAATTTATCTAAATTTAAATTTATAAAATAAAATTATCTAAACAAATTTAAATTATAAAAGGAAATCTATTTAAATTTAAAGAATAAATTTATTTAAATTAAAATTTATAAAGTAAACTTATTTAAATTAAGTTTATAAAACAAACTTTTTCAAGTTTAAATAATAAACTCATTTAAATTAAATTCACAAAATAAATTTATTTTAAATTAAATTTATCTAAATTTAAATTTATAAACTAAATTTATTTAACAAGGCCTCTAGACATTCAGAGTTTAAACAGCTTCGGTACCCTGAGCTTCACTGGACTGCGGATCTTGATTTGTATATCAATCAGCTTGCTCTGATGCCAATTGTTGGGTCCCGGAAGTATCGTAGAAGGGGGGTTGAATGCGATACTCACAACAATTTAAAATTCTTTTCAGAATTTGCGGAATTAAATTATTGCTAAAACTGAGGGTTCGAGTATTTGTAGTGTTTGGGAGGCTGACTTACTATCTTTCTATTTTCGAGATTAAACATTTAAGATATAGAAAATTAGCAAGTAAGTAAACAAGATTCAAGTTAAATACGTATATTAAAACTTGAAAGGGTGTTACCACATTCGGTAGAATAGACTTTAATTCCTAGAACAAATTTGACATGAATTGTTCTACTTTAGGAATTAAAACCAAACCAGCACAGAAAATCTGTGAATATTACAATGCAGACAAATTCTGAATTTGAACTGATTTTTCTACTTTTTGAAGTATGAAGAAGTGAAGCCTTCATCTCATATTTATAGAGAATGGAAATGGCTGGTATGACCTTTATGACTATGACTTAATTTCCAGAAAATAACCCTTGTATGACTTAATAAATCGCTGGGCATGACATATTCTGGTCGGTATGACTTACTGAAGCTCGGTATGACTTTCAGAAATTCGGTATGACTTATTTTATTAATTAAAAAAATCGGTATGACTTTTTTTAATTAAATAAAAAATCAATCTACTTGCTCCAGCATGACCTTTTATCTTGAATAGCTCGGTATGACTTATTCTGGTATGACTTTAGGTCGGCAGAAGCTCGGTATGACTTATTTTAATTAATTAAAAAAATCGGTATGACTTTTTAATTAAATAAAATCAGTATGACCTTTTAATCTTCAACTCCAGCATGACCTTTTCTTCATTCTGCTCGGTATGACATCTGCTTGAATTGTTCGGTATGACTTATGAATTATTCGGTATGACTTTCATCAACTGCATGCTTTTCATTTCATTTCTTCTTTGTGTGGACACGTGGCATGCTCTGATTGGTTGAAGAAATCTCCTGCCATTTCAATTCAAAAATCAAAGGGGCCTATTTCGTCTTATATGGATAGGCTCCGTAGAAATGCTTTTCGACCCGCACAACTTATAATCTTTGATTAATAAATAATAAATTTAATTCAGAAATTATAAAAATAAATATCTAATATTATTTAGATATTTATAAATATAATTTACTAAATAAATAAAATATTAATTAATTAAATAAATCCTTACGCTCTAAGCTGCGGTCTTCTGATGGTCTGGAACCAAACTCCTTTTGACTTGCAAATGATAAATCAATTCCAACCGGGGTTCCACCTTTAAGAATATATTACTCTGCATTTCTTCTGTGTCATTTCTTTTACCGCCTTGTCTTCAAGTCAGTACCGTATCTCTTTGAGCTTCCAGCTTCTGTCTTCTGTCATTCTAAAATAATTCTAAATTATTTAATCCTTTAATTTATTTAAGAAATAAGTTAATTCTGAGTGAATCAATTTACTAATTAAATTAACTAATTAATTTAATTAATTAATAGAGAATTAAATTAAAGGCTTGACTATTGTTGATGTAGATAAGACTCTTCTGTTTTTCAACAATAACCTTTTTAATCACTTGAACTTTTTGATGACGAATCTTCACTGACATTGTTGACACCCTGTGCACTGGTCTGGTTCACGGATGACTAACTACAATGTTGATTCTCATTTCTTCTGTAGTGGTCTTTGTGTCTTGTCATTTCCTGTCTTAGCTTCTTTTGTTCTTCCTCTATACTCAATAATTATTATTTACTTCGCTTTCTTACCTGAGTTGAGTTGTCATCTACTTATTACAAATATGACTAGTAATATGACTTACACCCAACCTCTGACCAGGTGGTTCTTGTGTGGGTGAGGCAGACTGAGCATCTTTATCACTAGTCACCACTGGTGCACTAGTCCCAACCTCCAACTGCCTTGCATCACCTGCTACCTCCTGTGGTTCTACCATAGTGAATGCAACCAAGTGTCCATTTAGAAACATCCTGGCATGGAGTGCATTGATGGCCTGAGCAAGAGTCAAGTGAAAGGAATCCTGCAGTTCCCTTGCAATCTTGTGAAAATGTGAGCCCTTGAGTTGATCCAATCTACTTTCATAGGTCGGATAGATGTATTTGTTGGCCACCTTACCTACATTTTGGACAAGAAAATCAACCACCTTCCTGGAAAATGACTGAATAGTGGAAATCCAATCAATAGCTGTCCTGTAGGTAATCCCATGATCCCAAATTGCTTCATAGTCAAAAACTGGTTGCTCAATCTCAGTTTCTAACTCAGCAACAGACTCTGATTTTCTCCTTTTGTAGATGCTAAGCTTCTTAGGCTTCTTTGTGATTTGCTGTTCAGAGTCTGGCACACCTAGTGCTTTGAGAACTTCATTTGTTCTGCCTTCTATGAGCCCAGCTGCTTGTACTTGGAATGAAGAGTTGAATAGGTAGCTGTATAGATTTTTGACCATATCCTGTGCAGACATTTGTAGCTCATGTTCCATTCTCTTCCTTAGGGCTTCATAGGTTGTAAGAAAATCCAAGACTTGAGATTTAGTCAGATATTGCCCTGGATCTTCAACTGATTCCACCAAAGGATATAAGAATAACAGTACTTCAGTACTTGGAGTAATGATCTAATCAATCAGACTTGAGGCTGCATCCAATGGCATTCCTTCCCAAAATGTTTCATGATCAGAGTCTAAAGGCAGTCTAGACTCTGACTCAACATTAGACTCTGGTTCAGGAGTTTTCTTGCTTTCAGAGTCTGTCTCTGCAGGAGCCTTGGGAGCATCTGTTTCCTGCAAAACAGGGTTAGTAATAATAACAGGCTTGTGTGTGTGTGCAGAATAAGCCTTCCTTAACCTTCTGTACTTCTGATCAAAAGATTTTTCAGGAGAGTCAATTTGAAAATCCTGAAGTGCATTCCTAGGTTTTTCAGAGTCTGTAGCCTTTTCAGAGACTACAGACTTGGATTGAAGGTTAGAATCAAGTGTATCATGACCTTCTTTTAGTAAAGAAAGACCTTCAACAACTTGTTTCTCTAAAGGGTTGAGCTCCTCGTCACTGTGCTCATCTATAAGCCTGGTTTGAACCAATTTTCTTCTCTTTACAACTGGTGTCTGTTGAGAGACACCAGAGGTTGGTTTCTTTTTGGATTTTGGTTTTGAAGATTGTGTAATTGAAGGGGATTTGGTGACTTGGGTAGGTGCAGGGGGACTCTCCAGTACTTGTTCCTGCACCATGTCACCACCAAAAAAAGAATCATTGTAGATAGAAGGTTTGTAGGTTGAGAGTTTTACCTTCATTACCTGTGGATAGTGCATGGCAGGTAGATTCTTCTTTTTGTCATCAATTCTCTTGATGTCAGAGAATATCCTCCTTTGTTGTTTGTAGGCCTGCACACAACAATCATCTGCCAACTTGGTTGACATGTCAGGAATGAAGTGATTAAGGAGAATCATAAGAAATCTATGATAATAGACTTTCTTCTTCCCCTCATGCACATTATTTAATTTTGCTCCCATTTGAGTGAGCAACATATCACCAATGTTGATTACTCTATCAAATAGGAGACTGTGACCAATTTGATAAGTAATAGCAGTAATAACATCAAATCCACTGCACTTACCAGTGAAACACTTAGCAATTTGATCAAAGAAAAAGGACCATTCTTTTCTTAAGTAAGGCCTAGTTATTTTACTCATGTTATCTAAGCTAGCAGAATAACCTATTACCTTAAACATGCTTTTAATGTCATCATCAGATACAGTATTATCAAAAGAAGACTTAACAGGCAATTTAAACACAGAATTAAGCTCATCTGCAGTGACATCAAATGTAGTCGAGCCAAAGGTGAACATGATTTTACCTGGTTGATCCTGAGAAGGATCAACGACCTGTGTAGAACTCCAAGCTTTTGAGACAGCATCCATATGAATCACTGGAGATGCTTTCAGAATGTAACTGAGCTCAGATTGCTCCATGAAATCCATCATTTGGAAGTAGTCAGCATCTACTCCTTTCTTATCTCCAAGAGCAGCAACATGATTTGTAGTCATGAAATCAAAATCCCCAAATGTGAAAGCAATCGCCTTGGGTCCCCTCATGACAGTAGAAACAGCAGCCATTAAAGTTGTTGAGTTGAGAGTGATGGAAAAGCTTGAAGAAATTAGCTAGGGTTCGTAAAAAGCTCTGTGAATATTTTTGCCTTAGAAAATAATTGCAATAAACAAGTGAGTGAATTGTATGAAAAATTCAATTTTGTTCAACTTGCATACAATACACACGAGTCTACAGCCTGTCTCTAGTCAAAAGATAACTGTTACCGCCTATTTCAAGTCATTTGAACATTTTAAATGCAATCAGAGTCTGCAGGCGTGAATTTTAACCGTTTCAGAGTCTAGGTGATATTTTTCTCAGAGTCTACAGATTCTCAGAGTCTACAGACTCGTCAGAGTCTACAGACTCACCAGAGTCTAAAAACTAGACTCTGTCAAGGTAAAGTACCAATCAAAATTTTGCAATAATAATTAATCACAGTGTGTTGAGACAGGGACTATAATTAAAGTACATACCTTGCTTCTTGTTACTATAGATCACTTATGTATTTAACATACCTAATTCACCTACCAGTCTAACAAAGGTAGCCTCATCAAGTGGTTTTGTCAAAATGTCTGCAATCTGTCTGTCAGTTGGAACATAGTGAAGTGTCACAGTACCATTTTCAACATGTTCTCTAATAAAGTGATACCTGACATCAATGTGCTTTGTTCTGGAGTGTTGGACTGGATTCTCTGCAATTTTAATAGCACTAGTATTATCACAATACATAGACATATGTGAGAATGTTAGTCCATAATCAAGTAATTGATTTATCATCCACAGAATTTGAGCACAGCAACTTCCAGCTACAATGTATTTAGCCTCAGCTGTTGAGGTTTATACAGTTTGTTGTTTCTTGCTAAACCAAGAAATTAATCTGTTGCCAAGAAACTGGCATTGTCCTGTTGTGCTTTTCCTGTCTACTTTGCATCCTGCATAGTCAGAATCTGAATAGCCAATTAGTGAAAAATCTGACTCTCTAGGATACCAAAGTCCAAGAGTTTGTGCCCCCTTGAGATATCTAAAAATTCTTTTCACAACTATTAAATGTGATTCTCTAGGGTCAGCTTGAAATCTAGCACACAGACAAGTTACAAACATTATATCTGGTCTACTAGCAGTTAAATATAACAATAAGCCAATCATACCTCTGTAGTTAGTGTTGTCAACTTTCTTACCCTTTGGGTCAGAGTCTAGCTTAGTGGCTGTTGACATGGGAGTTTTAGCAGTTGCAGAGTCTTGCATATAAAACTTCTTTAATAGTTCTTTTAAATACTTTGTTTGATTGATGAAAATTCCATCATCATTCTGTTTGACTTGAAGCCCCAAAAAGAAGTTTAATTCTCCCATCATGCTCATTTCATAATTTGACTGCATTAGTTGACTAAACTTTTCACAGATATTATCATTAGTAGATCCAAATATAATATCATCAACATAAATTTGGACAAGCAAAATATCACCTTTATATTTTCTAATAAAGAGAGTTTTGTCAATGGTACATCTTATGAATCCATTTTCAAGAAGAAATTTTGAAAGAGTCTCATACCATGCTCTAGGTGCTTGCTTCAATCCATATAGTGCCTTATCTAACCTATAAACATGATCAGGAAACTTTGGATCAACAAATCCTGGTGGTTGCTCCACATAGACTTCTTCTTCCAATTCTCCATTTAAGAAGACACTTTTCACATCCATCTGATACACCTTGAATTTTGAATGAACTGCAAAGGCTAGAAACATTCTAATAGCTTCCAATCTTGCTACTGGTGCAAAAGTTTCATCATAGTCAATTCCTTCCTCCTGTGAGTATCCTTTTGCAACTAGCCTTGCTTTGTTTCTTACTACAGTTCCATTCTCATCAAGTTTGTTTCTGTACACCCATTTTGCACCAACAACTGATCTATTTCTAGGTTTTGGTACAAGTTTCCACACTTTATTTCTCTCAAATTCATTCAATTCTTCTTGCATTGCAATGATCCAATCAGGGTCTTACAAGGCTTCCTCAATTTTCTTGGGTTCATTCTTTGAGAGAAAACAGCTATAAAGACATTCATTTTGAGTGGTTGTTCTTGTTTTTATACCACTCTCAGGATCACCAATTATCAAGTCAGGAGTGTGATTCCTTGTCCATTTTCTAGCAGGTGGAAGATTGGTTCTTGAACTTGAAGCTCCCCCTAAGTCATTTGCATCTTCTGTAATTGGGTGAAATTCAAATGAAGAGGCTCCCCCTAAATTGCTTGACTCTGACAAGGGTTCAGAGTTGCTTGACCCAGACCCTAATGAGTTAGACTCTGTCTGTCTAGACTCTGTCTGGGTAGACTCTGTCTGGGTAGACCCTGACCTGTTAGACTCTGAATTATTTGGAGTTGAATTTTCTGGCTCCCCCTCAGAGTGTGCAGGTTCCTGTGTTGGTTTAGGATTTATTTGAGGGTTTTCATCCTCTTCTTCTTCATTTATCTCAGAACTTTTTAGATTTCCAAATTCCAGTGTGGTAGACTCTAACTCATCCTGCAATCATGTAAACTTTTTATCATCAAATGCAACATGAATAGATTCCATAACATTTTTGGTTATGAGATTAACCACTCTTAATGCTTTTGTGTTCGATGCATATCCAAGAAAAATTGATTCATCTGCCTTGGCTTCAAATTTGCTTAGATTTTCAGGATGTACTTTCAGTACATAACACTTGCATCCAAATATGTGAAAGTGTTTCACACTTGGCTGCTTGTCCTTTATCATTTCATAGGGAGTCTTTCCATGAATGTTTATTAGAGTGCAGTTTTGAGTGAAACATGCTGTATTGACTGTCTCAGCCCAAAAATATACTGGCAGCTTAGACTCTGCCAACATTGTTCTGGCAGCTTCTATGAGTGTTCTATTCTTTCTCTCCACAACTCCATTTTGTTGAGGAGTTCCTGGTGCAGAAAATTGTTGAGTAATTCCCTTTTATGCACAGTAGTCCTCCATGATTGAATTCTT